>OX387434.1:25037506-25637506 GCA_947563755.1 Lochmaea crataegi
TTAGTTTTCTAATTTGATTGCAAAGGAGCGTAATAGACAATGTTAACATAAAATTTCCAGTTTCCTATTCAAAATGATAAGCAAAAGTAGGATGAAAATAATAGAGTTGTAATACAGGAACAATCTTACAGAAGTTTGATCTACCACTTTTTCATATTTTGAAATAACTGCTAGGGAAGAGTGGGAGTCAATTTAAAATGATCATAAAGTTAATACAGTTCATCGAACATTCACAAATTTATTGTTATTTGAAAGAGAATTAAGAGTTAGTAAAATATTGAGTATTCATAACAACAATAAAGGTCTTTAATTTTTCTCATCATAAAACTATACAGTCACAAATAAATATATAAAAAAGAATTAATAAGAGCGAGAAAAAAACGCATCGAAGATCAGGTGACTACCACACCAAATTAATATGGCAGTCACTGGTTTTCATCCTTTTTTTTCGGGCCGAGATGGGAAACTCATGTTCGAATGGGACCCAAACAGTGTTGGACTCATCCCCTAGGGGATGACTACCTACCAAACCCACCTCAAACTCGCCGTCACCCCCGCCTCGGAATCACTAACCTAGTATACTTCGAGACGGGCGGCGGTCCCTCGCACACTCTCCGCTCACACCGTCGTCTTCACCCTAACTTTCACTCCTACTCCTCATCCATATCGAGTCCCTTTCTCCCCCTAACCATGCTCTCTACTACGCCACTTACCTCCATCCATTCGTCCTACCCCCTCAACATTATCTCCACCATGTTCTCCCAATACACCGCCTCCCCTAGTTTTCTCTCCAACTTCTTCAGAACTTCACACCTCTCACACACTCCAGTCTCTCTTTTTCCAATCTTGTGGAGGTACCCTACTCTCGACCCATGTCCAGTGAACACCTGTGTCAAGAAGTAGTTCACCTCCTCGAATTTCCGGTCCATCCAATCTCTCCTATTCCCAATCGCTGTTTTTAGCGCGCCCTCATACTCCTCCCACCTTCTCTCCATTTTCTCCTCCATCCAATCCTGTACTTCCTCTCTGATCGCCCTGTTTTTTATCCTAGGCGTTGACTGATTCTCAAAATAGGAGAATAATAATACGTAGTTCTAACACTATTCAATGCAAATACAATAATAATCTATTGTTGAAACGGGTATTACGGTTATGAATATTTGAATGGGGTGAAACTTTGTTTATTAAATATGATGGTTGTCCAGTTTTAATAATTTTATGGAATAAGCAAGCCGAATAAAGGAAGATGTTGCCTCTTGGCCATACTGAGCCATTTCACCGTGTTGAGTTTGTGGGAAATTCTTTGACGTGTCTGATAACACAGACCAGCCTTGAGCAAGAGTTTTGCACAACTTGAATTCTCTAACCGGTAGATACATTTAAGCAAGGCCCATGAATAACATCACCGCAATCAAATTTAACTAGTACAAGTGCATCGAATAAAATTTTTTTGCACTAAATGACAGATACTGTCGACTTTTAATAGTTGTTCTTTTTTTCACAAGTGGAAAAGTTGACGCAAGAGCAGCAGGCGAATGCGTCAGTTCCACGAGTGAAAAAAGACACTCTATGCATATGTTGCATACACTATTTTTTCTACAAACAAGCAAAAACCAAAAAATGTGTTATTTAGGTTGCTCTAAATAGACTAAAAATGGCGTCGATTTGAATTTTTATGTTTGTCATGATGACAAAACGCTAAGAAAAAAGTCATTTTTAGCACTATTATTTTAAGTATTTTACTTTTAACACCAGTGTTATAAAATAGCATTTTAGACACTAACATCATGCGTTAAAAATTATACTTTTACTGACGTTTGTAGAAAAATATTTTTCCAATATGAAAGTAGGCGTTTTTAATACAATTATTGATAGGCTTATTATATTTTAATTCAAGATCTAATATTAAACCTAGATTTTTTGCGGTATTCGATGGTTTAATGGATTCACCTTCAATTTTTGATGTTATGCGTGCTGTCAAATTTGAAAGATATGTCTTAGGTACAAACATCTAAAAAGATGTCTTCTTAGGATTAATATTTGATTCATGTTTGTGTAACCATTTATTAATATTAGCAATGTCTTCGTTTACCTTATTTATTACAAGATACGTATCAGGTTTAAAAGATATATATAACAGTTTATCGTCCGCATATAGATAAGTTTTACACCACTTCAAAACTCTCCCTATACTGGTAGTGTTTAGAGTGAATAAAATAGGCCCCAGTATTGAACTTTGTGGCACGCCTTTTGATACGTTCACAAAACCTTGAATAGCTGTCAAATAATTTGATTGCATTTCTTGATAAACCGACATATTTTAATTTGTGATTTAGTATGTTTAACAGTTAACAAGTTTTTTAATTTTTGTAAAATGAGCTATAATACAGTTGTCTCATAATTCTGAGGATACATCTTCTAACAAAATTGGGAGTTTCTCTCACTAGGCCCTTTTATCATCTAAAATCAAGCACCTAGCATTCATCGACAATCGACATCAGTTAAATCCTTCACGTATCCAATAGAGATTATGGTCCGACCAATAATGTATGTTACGCATATTCACGTACCCGTTCCTTGAAGATGTAGCTTCGTCATAGAAAGTGTCCTGAAGCATACCTTTAACTCCGTCGCAATAATCCAGTCTTTTATCGTAATCTGAAATTTTCAGGTCGTGGTACACTGTCGTCGAAAGGTTTTGGTTAATATCGATTGTTTGTACCATTATGCACCATAATTTTCTATCAATAGTTTCCATAGGTTACAATCCGGCAAAGATCGCTGATGATTACCCTCTGACCGTTTGAATTTACCACTAAAATCTTACTCCAGTGCTGTAAGATGTTTCTTCTTTATTTTCCCATACATTGTCTATAATTTTTCAAACTTTGCGTTGTTATATCAATCGTAAGAAATAAACAGTCAATATTTTTCCGTTTTAAAATTGCGTAGGCAGAGTAGTCAGTTAATTATAATTCTATTTCTATTTTCTCTGAGCATACATTTCATGGCGTTGGCCATGTCTTCTAGGTCTAACACCAGCAGTCTTATTTAGGATGAATTCGCCGAGCATAAGGCATGCTTTTTTATTCACCGGTAGATCCACCAATTCACCAACTGCGTTTTTATATTCATTGCAAACCACTCCATCGCTATTTCGAGGTGGAGGATAAATTTGGTGGTTTACAAAATGAGAGCTTAACCTCAAAAAAGTAAAGATTTGAAGCGGTTATACCGAATTATTAATGAAATGGAGGAATAAATAAAGATTAATTTAGAATGATGTTAATAAAGTATTGACTGCACTATTAACAGCGTCAGAAATTTCAAGTGGTATCGATTGTCAGTTGTCAGATATAATGATGAATGATGTAAACAACAACAACTACGTTTTTTTATGTGCCACTGGTTACTCTAACATGTCGGTGCAGCGGAGACTGACGTGATGTAAAAAAAACGAACTGACCAATTAAGTCACGTCGTCTTGTGGTGGAGAATCACACTAGTATAAGTATACAACAGTTGAGTGAGAACAAGCTGTTTACATTAATCGTTTATAAAACGACTTATTAATAAATATAATAAAAATGGAGGATTGAAATATTTCCTGATCGTGAAAAATAAAAAAATAGTATCTGTTTTTCAATTAGAGACCCATTTTACATGAACACGTTACCGAAATTATTTCATTATGATTTTAACTTGCTTGAGAAAACAAAAAGTATATATTACTCGGAGAAGAAGTCTCATGATTTGTGTTTCGCTCAGACTGACATCTCGGCTCTAAGCTTTTGAGCTCAACACATAATAAGCGCCTTCTACTCCTATTCATAAAACATACAATCAATCTTATTTTTCTGAAATATTTCATCACAAAAGATTTGAGCTGTGGAGAACAAACATTTCGAATCATACCAGGATATAGACGTCAAAAAATAATAGTTCAATACTATTAAACGCGTTACAAAATTAGAAAAATTAATTTCCAAAGAGCAGACCGTCCACTAAGAAGCAACAACTACCTTGTGCTGATGAGGCGCAAAAACGCCGAAACCGGTCCACAAGTGATGTTATTCCTTCTAGTCGCAAACCAGAATGGTTGGTTCTATCTTAACAGATATACCAACCCCGTTTACTTTAGAAGTGTAATTCAATGTCTGTCGGGGCATATAGCCCGAGAAGTAGTTGTTGCTTCTTAGTGGACGGTCTGCTCTTTGGAAATTAATTTTTCTAATTTTGTAAAGCGTTTAATAGTATTGAACTATTATTTTTTGACGTCTATAGATCACGCTTTACTTATATGACAATTATTTACAGGTAACTGTAATTGAGTAAATACCAGGATATCTTACAAAAATACTTGTTATTTATTTTAACTTTTTGACGTGGAAAACCCTATTTAGCTTATTTAATATTTTTACCATGGTCTCCATGATTTCGGCGTACAAGACTTTTTGCCATTCGGAAGCCCACTAGATTACGGCGCAAATGTTATTAATCAAAACTTAGACAGGCTTACCTTTGCATTATTCTTATCATATATTTGGGTTTCAAATAGGTGTGATATTCTCTTATTTTTGAAGAATTTCAGTCGCTATTAAAATAATTCATAAGATTTGTGCCTTTCCATTTTAGTTTTTGAAGAAAAATGCGAAAATCTGTTCAGACTGCAGCACCTGGTTACCGTTATAGTTATTTACGATGTAAGTGGGATGAGAGCTTAATGGGAAAGACCACTAATTTTCAAAAACAGTATAATCGTGATCTCCATGTCTAAAAACTACTGTATGAAGTAATTGTATATTTTTATTTGTTTTATAATATGAATAATGCAATAAATTACAGAAATTTAATTTCAAACATAAAATTTTACGTGCCATTTGTAAAGTCTGCTTTCATTGGTGTAATGCAGTATAATGTACTAGTCTCTAAGCCGACCAATCATATAAGTTCTCTCATAGCAAATCCGAGTACCTGTGGTTCCGTGCGTATGACAAAACAAAAGTAAATCAAATTAGAGGTTATGCTTCATTATATTTGTATGCTGTTTTTGAGTTTTTGAAAAAAATTGAGAATACAACACAAAAACGGGAACAATAACTTTACAAACAGACGACAAACGGACAAAACAAACAAGATTCATAGCCAAAGACGACTAAGTTCGAGGATCACAGAACAAAAAGTCAATCACGCTGAGAGTGCTTCTGTGAGCAAATGTCATATTCCATCAACAAGAGTGTTGCCACACTGAAATGGCCAAACTTGTTCTCGATATAAACTAGAACACAAACAAAATATAATCATTCGAACAAATCACTTTGTTGTTGTGAAATGACATTTTTATCATTAGTTGATTTCGTTCTAGGGAGAAAACAGCTTATATATATACAATAGTAATTATGCGCCAAGGTAGAAAAGTGAGGTATTATTGTCGAGGTCTTTAATGGATCCGAGACATTAATACACTTTTCTACCGTGGCTCATATAGCCTTTTTTTCACTACTTCACTACTGGCGTTTTATTTTTTTAAATATTAGTTTGTCGACTCCCGTTTCACATGACATGACAGCTGTGCACAAGTTAACCTCACATTCTATTAAATGGATTGAGATTTAGTTATAATCAAGTAGGCTCTGTATTTTTCTACCTTGGTTAATAATGAACAACTTTACTACCTCAATAAAGTCAGGTTTAGAGGCTAGTAGTGAAAAAAAGCCAATTATGAGTGACTTTGACAAAACTACGGTCTCCAGAGGATATATAATAGAATCAGACAGAGACAGATAATATCAGGGGTTAGTACGTCATAGCACCGCCAACTTGTTTTGGGACACTTTTCAGTTTTGAATTAATATGTTGATTTCAAAATGCCAGAAAATCTATTTTGACACATGATATTGTCTGCACACTAAACCAACATAATTATTCATTGATTGAAATATATTTGAAAGGATTTCATCTCGTATGGGTCTCCCCCATTATCGTTTTAACGATAGAAATTCCAAATAATTTATTTTGAACCCTTTTTCTACGACCTTGTCGACCAGCATAATATCCGTAATACTCTTTTTCTACGTTCTCCCGTCTTCAAAAACTTTTCCAAACAATAAAATTCATAACATTTATCTATTTCTCTCACACACACATTCTGCACACGTCCCGACTGTTGTTGTTTTCTTTGCCGCTTCTTATTTTCGGTTGCAAAATGGTAAACAATGTTTCCCTCAGTAAAGGTCGAAACAGCACCTCATAGGAACAGCGACTGATCATCACCAGCAGATTTTATTCCTTATGTGTATATAAATGTAAGCGCGCATACCTAACAACATCAGCACAGCACCGACAAGGCACGTCAACGCCTCAACCACAACACATTTCTAAGAGATAATATTTTGCGGACGGCGTGCCAATACAATATCTCTGACAATATAAAATGAAGCCTATAGTCGGGTATCGCGGCGATGCTGATCCCGTGTCGATGCGTTAAGTGAGCCCATACACAACCGTCGAGTTGATCACTCGACGGTGATGATCAGTCGCTGTTCCTATGAGGTACTGATAGGTGTGTTTCGACCTTTACGAGGTCGAGATATTTTAATGTTAGATGCAGGTGTTTACATAAACAATGCTACCGATAACATTCGATGCTTTTCAGTCTGCTCCCAATTTTATATCGACTAAGAATTATCCGTTTTTCCTGTATCCCTTCTTCCACAAATGTGAAATTTCGTAACAGCTCTTATTCTTTTCATGAAATTAATTTAGTAGTGGTTTTGTCTCCTAACGAAAAGAATGGTGTGCTGGAATACGGTGAGTTTCTTAAGTTTTCTCAAAGTTTTGTATTGTAATGTCTATAACAATATAAAAATATTTAAGCTTTTCTTTATTTTTTTAAGAAGTTCTTCTTCCCCTACTCTACCGTAACTCTTTTTCCCCTTATACTACGACAGCATTTTACTTCACTGCCATACATACTGTACGTTGAGAGGCGTTATAGTAAAAAAAATACCTTAATTCCCCAAACAACAAAATGGATTATCACCGGACTCTTCTTACTTATTCAAGAGGGTAATAAAAAATAAGTTGGCGAGAGCAATATCCTAAATTCTGAACAGTTCTACAGTTCTGGAACTAACAGTGTCGTGTAATTCGATATATAAATACTATTTACCCATTCTAATAAGAGTACAATGAGTTCTGTATGGTATTGTTGCATTGTTGGTGTTAATTCAAGTAAATATTTGGGTTCCAAATCAACTTCAGCGATGGAAATATATCAATGGGGAAGAGAATATCCCGATGTAAACTAGACTAGGCTCTAGCCATTTCACTCCAAGTGATATAATAGTTGGAAAAGGTGAAAGAGAATGTATTAGAGAAGGAGCAGAGCCTGTATCCAATCTGGGCATCAATTCTTGACGGCAATAGAATAAAAGGTTCCCGGGGATCATTCCTCTATTCTAATCTACTGTTGTTCTATTAGAATCATATTTACGTATTCTAGAACATCAAGGAGGAAGCTTGAGACAGGGAACAAAGCCACAGCGATACCTAATTAAAAAAAATAAGAACCCAGTGTCGAAGTTGAACAAAAACCTTTGAAGATTGTTATTTATTATTATTTCATTGAATATATTATTATGTGTGTGGGGTTATGGGGGTATTTTTTTTATTGATTTAATCGTTGATTGCATTCAACGGATTGAATTGAATGTGATTTTTGTTCTATAGTTGGGCGCCAATATTTATTTAAAAAAAAATATGTAAGTATTGAATACAGTTAATGATCTTTTTATTTTAATATAATTCCACCTATTAAAATTTTATTAAATTTACCTGACCTTTCCTTCTCAGTACAACCCTGTAACTTACTTTGATAAAACACGAAACTATCTCTCTCAGTCGGATTCGGTAGTTGTGTTGGAGTCAACGCTCTGCGCACTTTTATTTATTATCTCAAAATGGCTACTCAATAATAGACAACTTAGTGAAATAAACGAAGAAATATCATATTTTTATTGAGAAACGAATTCTAACACAGTGGCAGATTATGTATGATGTATTACCATATCTTCCACACTTGAAATATGGTAAAAATAATTTTTAAATTCAAGAAATCAGTTTACAAATGAGAAGTGTATACAAAAACAAAGGCTATCATATACAAAATCAATGGTGAAATGCTTATCGACCAACAAGGTAAGTGAAAATTAATTTTAGTGAAATATTTATTTATAAAGAAAAACTAGAAACTTGTTTAGTCTATAAGCGAAGAAATAGATATATGTTTACAATCTAATAATAATACATAAAAATATAAACACTACAGTAAATAATAAATATGTCAAATCTTTTTAATTGCTTTTTTTAATCTAAATGCATTTATTGTTTTTGTTTGTCTTTTTTATTATTATTATTGCCTTTAAGTCTCTATCTAGAGTTATTTTTAGCTATAGCAAAATCTTTTTAAAAAATATTGTTATTATTATTTAATCATTAACTTTCTTTTTTTCTTATTTTGTAGGAAGAAAGAATTTAGGTACCTTATATTTCCTTGTTAGTGTTTCTTCTTCAGATGCTCAGAGAAATAGCATCGGATTCCAATCTATTTTTCTTTCCTTTTCACGTCAGGAAGAAAAATTTGTCGTCCATAAACAAATTGGTGAGATTTAAAAAAAAAGCACGTGAAGATTTTTAAATTTACCAAACTTTTAAACATCAAAAAATGTCCTCCTGTCAAAAGTCAAGGTAAGTTGAATCCCTACTTTATCGACATTGGAAGTACTTTTGCTTAGAGTTTGTTGTGCAAGTGAAAAAACTGGAATGACCTGTCCTCCTCGAGTTTTTACTTTTATTAAACACACAAGTCACAGGTCACTATGTTAAATTTTTTAATAAAATTTGTGTCAAAACTGATATACGAGGATGGTCAAAAGTTATTTTGGTATTTTTGATTTTCTTACACACACCTTTTTTATACATATAATTATAATCTACATAAAACATAATATTAAATGTACAAATCTTACATCTTAAAACCTCTTCTAGACATAGAAATCACACTTTGAGAATTTCTCATTGTCAAAATGATTTCTTTTTAATTTTCGAAAATTAAAGCATTTTAGTTATTCAAAACCTTTTATAATATGTCCTTGTACCCTTTAGTTGCAGTTTATGTGTTTCTTTTTTATTTACAAGTGTTACTATTGTTTATTTTTTTAGGTTCACATCTGAAGTCTTGGTGGATAAGAATTTTCGATTTCGTTGGAGGTAGGACTTCTTAGACTTTGAATTGTTCCAGTAATTTATGAGAAGACTCCAAATAATCTGTTTCCACCTTTTTTTCCTACTATTCTCATCAATTAATAATTTTAAAAAATATGAAAAGATAGTTTTGATAATTGTACCTAGTATAAACTGTAAGTATTCTCAGTTACTTTAGAATAAATCATACATAGGTATTTTATTATTATATTATTTCATGATAACAATCCTTAAAGCTTAATCATCAATACTTTTTATCAAATTCATTTGCTACTAAGTTTTTTTTATTAGATTTAAACTTTATTTTGAATGCTGTTGTATTTTCAACACGTTACAATATATGAATTAAACAGCAAAGAGTATAAAAAAGTGAGGTTAATGGTCCACAACATCAAATAAATTCACAAAACTGTCAAATTATTTCATGTTCCCTGTCTAATCCTTCCAATTTACCCAGTAGAAGCAGGAGGGAGTCATCCTTCTATTGACGTTCGATAGAATGACGTTCAAGAATACCTTTTATCCATTCTTGATAGAACCACGCCTCCTTTCTCTCGGTTGTTCTACTCCCCGGTTTTCAGGAATTGGATCCCTGGTCGATGGCAACTAAAACTTATGCCTTGAGTAATAAATAAATCTAAGATAAGTATTTCTACTATCACTCGAAAATTGTAATATAATTATTCGATCAATTTAAATCCTTCCTCACACAGCACGGCAATGTTGATGGAATCTGCCACCTTTGTTGTGTGTATTTCTATCCTTGTTCTGGAATGAAAGAAGAGATTTAGATGTTTATTACAAACAAAGTGTGATGCCAGTATGGTGGGTTATTCATGTTGTCTATTTTATGATCGAAGGCTTAGCAATAGACCATTCCAAAATGACGTCACTTACAGGTCGGCCATATTGTGCTGGAGGGAGGAATAAGTTCTTAAAATTATCTAAAATTCAATCGTTTTATAGTGTTATTAGGTGAGGAATGCGGGGAAAAAGAGATAAGGTATCGATATCTGTTTTAACGAAGCGAGGTAACTATATTCGATCTATCTGTGCAACGCCGCAATGCAATGATCCAGTACAGACATTTTATCGAAGGTTAGTTAGTGTATAAATGTTTGACGTAAAACTTTAATTCACTTTTACTTGGGGTTTTCTATCATATAATTTCTGTTTCCTAAACTCACTTACCTCACATACTGTGAAATGAGCTAGCAACATAAACTGAAAGTGTATACAAGGCTTATGATTGAGTGTTATTGTTCTGCAGTCAGATGTTGTTGGTGTTGGATTTAAACTGGCGCCCTCTACCATGACCAGAAATTGGAATACATGGAGTCCGATCTCCTTATATAGTCTCCGTGGTTTAGAAGGTGAAAGTGATACTGACAGTATTAAATAGATTTTGATATTTTAATATATTTAATGCTACTTTTTGCTGGCTAATTTGGTTGACTGAAAAGCAATGAGATAAGAAAAACGAGTGCAGTAAAAAACTTCTTCACTCACGTAAAGAGTGGAATAAGGAGTTCTTATCTCACGGGCGAAGATAAAATATACCAGATAACAGATATTCATATATTTCACTAAATGTTCAATTTGATTCCAAATAACACAGTTTGTTTAAGTCTGTTCAACGGTTTTCAATTTTTATGAAATTGGCATTCCACTTTCCCCTAGCAGTTATTTTAAAATAGAGAAAAAAAAGTATTAGATTAGAATTTAGTTAGTCCCACGCTCCTCTAATAATTTTACAGAAAACCTAATACACTTACAAATATTCCCGAATATTTCATATATATAAATAATAATACTATTTTTAGAAGAAGTATATCTTTATTATGTCATTAATCTTAACAGTACACAACGATAGTAGATAAATATATTAATATAATGGAGACTCCGTCGACTAAAAATAACAAGGAAGCCATTATTATAGGCTTTTCTTATTTCCCATTGAAAACTAGAGCGAAGCGGGTGAAAGAGGGATGTTAAATAAATTATTATTAATCATCACGTTCAAGTTTCAAATTGTTCCACTTTCCTAGTAGTCGTCACGACATTCATCATTAGTAACGATCTTATTGGATTTTATTTAGTGCCGAACCAAATAGATATTTATGTTGGGGAGTCGATCGTGATACCTGTAAAAAAACTGTTCACATTTTTAAATTTTTAAATTATTTCGCCCGTTTGACTTAGAAGTGTAATTCAATATCTGTCGGGGCATGTAGCCCGGGAAGTAGTTGTTTCTTCTTCGTTGAACGGTCACTGTTTTTGAAAAATATTTTTCAAAACTAGTTGTGAAGCGTAGAATAATATATTTTTATTCTCCGACATCTCTTTCTTTTTTGTCTCGGTCTCGAGTTGGATGGTCCAGCATCTCGTTGTGATCGTAGAAGGTCAGTTATTGTGTCGTTGACAAACTGTTCAGCTTCTTCAGGATTTCCGTTGGGCAATTTTCGCAAAACTCTTTCAGCATGCAGAGGATATAAACCAGTTGCATCAAATCCTTTGACTAAAATCCTTTTAATGGCATTACCATTTTCTTGGTTTCGTGTGAGGGAGGCACACAAACAAAATATTATTCTCTTCAAATTTTTTTATAACGACAATGTTTATATGTGAAGCGAGATTATCTCCCAGCAACACCTTTTTTCCATCAAGTCTCCGTGCATGGAGAAGGAAACACGTCTCAAACCAGTCAGTGAAGGTTCAATCCAACCATGTTTGGTTCTAGCAAACCGAGTTCCAGCACTGCAACA
Source organism: Lochmaea crataegi (assembly GCA_947563755.1). Lineage (NCBI taxonomy): Eukaryota > Metazoa > Arthropoda > Insecta > Coleoptera > Chrysomelidae > Lochmaea > Lochmaea crataegi. The sequence goes on from OX387434.1 coordinate 25,049,536, forward strand.
ATGTTCTGAACAACAAGGAGCTCGTCCATCGTCAGACTCCACATAATATACTCCTTCTTGTAAACAAACATCCTCTGGCAGTGCAGCTGGAGATGATGAATTTTCTCATCTCTGCTACCCTAGTGGTGAGGAGTTCCGACATCCATTTGGATGTTGTGCTGCCTACACCTCTTCTATTTAATCCTCTTTGGACATCCTCATGTAGAGAATTCTCAAAAGTGAATCCCTGATAATAAATGATTTTCTATTAATAGATTATTTTGGTATCGGCAATCAAACATACACTGAAACTGGTTTGTATAATTAGACGTATAATAGCTGTTCAAATGAGCTACTTTCCACTGAGATACCCTGTACAATTGATGGAAAATATTTTGTAACTAACACGTGTAAAAGAGGCAATTAACAATCTCAAATATCAACGAGCTCACTAGCGCGTTAAAATATTTCGACTGTTAGTAGGTACACTTGAATATCTAATGAATTTTCATTTGATTTTCATCCGTAAGTTTAATAGATTATAAATATAAATTTGAGTAATATATCATCCAAACTTTAAAATGAGTAATTTTCATTAAAAATATCAATGAATATCACTTTCTAAATAGTTTTAAATACATAGGCGTAATTTGTTATATTTAGAAAGCTCATTGAAATGTATACATGTGTACAAAGCTACTTTTCCAGTAACTTGAATTGCGGCCCCCGCCTACACAAAGTGGGAGAGTGGTATAGTAGACATTTGCAGGGAAGTATTGATTTTTACATGTGACGCGCACATGAGCGGGTCTGCGCTAAGCCTGAGGGAGGAAAGTGTAAACGCGGTCTGCTATCTGGTCTCTCTGAATCTATCGCTAAGAAGGAGGTGAAATAAAATTCCTTTGAAGATATTGAAAAATTATAATTTGAAAACAGTAAATGGTGTTAAATAAATGATTTAAACGATAATTCTTATCTCTGCGGTTTCTATGTGGTTTGTATGTGGTTTCTATGCGGTATCTATGAGGTTTTTAAGAGGTTTCTCAGAGGTTGATACGAGATCTGTATCTAAAACTTAAATAGTTTCTAAGAGGTTCCTACAATGCCTGCCGGAAGTGCATATCTCCTAGTGTTCCTGAGTGTCTCAGAGGGTTCTGTGAAGCTTAGTTCACAGCTTGCCTGAACCTACCCGAGGATATCTGCAACTTATCTGAAGATTTATCTAACTTAGCAGAAGACCTATATAAAGCTTACCTGGAGGTTCATCTGAACTGACAATTACCTACCTACCTACCTACCTACCTACCTGCAGTAACCAAGTTAACCTCAAGATAGCTACTACCTAGAGTCTTTGTAGGTCTTTTCGAAGTTTTTGAGAAAACTTTGTGGCGCCCATGGTCTTTACTTACAAGGTATTATTATTATAATAATACCTCTAAATCATTTTATCAGATTATACTATTCAATTTACTCTAGGTTCATAAGAACTCACGTTCATAAAGTCAACCCTGAAAAGTGAGTAAATATATTTTTTTTAGTGTCTCATATTTTTGGCACCCAACTTTAAGTTAATCTTATATGGTCTCATATTTTGGCGTCCAACATCTTTTTAAGATCTCATATTTTGGCGCCCAACATCATTTTTCTACAGTCGCGCGTGAAATGACTAACTACTATATTCAAATGAAATCGTAATGTCGACAAATGCCGAGGATTGTTACTTTACGCTCTAGCGTAAAAAAGGAATCTTTTTCGCTCGCCTATTTAATCAAACCACGCCCTCCGAATTAACTCAATTGGTGAATATTTAACAATTTATCGGATTAAAAATAAAATAAAATTATATGAAAATTGTCAAACATTTTGAAATATGGTCAAAAAAGGTCAATAATTGTCCAAAATTGTCAATTATTACTGTTAAAGATTGACAATTTCTGTCAAAATGGTAAGAAATTTTCAAAAATGGTCAAAAATGGTCAATTGTCAAAAATTTAAAAAAAATGGTCAAAAATTGTTAAAAATGGTCAATAATTGTCAAAAACTATCAAAAATGGTAAAAAACTGTCAAAAATAGACAATTATCGTCAAAATTGGTCAATAACTGTCAAAAATAGTCAAAAATTCTGAAAAATTGTTGAAATTTTTGAAAAATTGTCAAAAATGGACAATTATTGTTAAAAATTGTCAAAATTTTGAAAAATTGTCGAAAATGGCCAAAACCTATCAAAAATAGTTAAAACTTGTCAATTATTTTTAAAAACTGTCAAAAATGGACAAATATTGTCATAATTGTCAAAAATTGTTGAAATTTTGAAAATCGTCGATAATTGTCAAAAACTATCAAAAATAGTCAATTATTTTGAAAAATGGTCGAAAATTTTGAAAAATTGTTGAAATTTTTGAAAAAAGGTTAAAAATTTTGAAAGATTGTCAAAAATGGCCAATAATTGTCAAAAACTTTCAAAAACGGTCAAAAATTCTCAAAAATTGACAATTGTTGTTAAAAATTGTCAAAATTTTGAAAAATACTTGATAATTGTCAAAAATTGTTGAAGTTTTTGAAAATTTGTCAAAAATTTTGAAATATGGTCAATTATTGTCAAAAATGGTCTAAAATTTGGAAAAATGGTCCATAATTGTCAAAATGGTCAATAATTTTGAAAAATGGTCAATAATTGTTAAAATTTTAAAAAATGGTCAATAATTGTTAAAATGTTGAAAAATGGTCAATAATTGTCAAAATTTTTAGAAATGGTCAATAATCGTCAAAAGTTTTCCAAATTTTGAAAAATAGTCAATAAATAATACGAGCCGTTTCCGAAAATCGATTTAAACCCGTAATTTATAAAATCAATTTACTAAAAATCGATTAATATTACTATAGAAATCTATAACTAAAAATCGATAATAAGAAAATAATAATCGATTTATATAAAAATCGATTATTTTTCAACATCCCTAGTCAGTAGATCTTTTTAAGATTAATCATGGTGAATAGCGAAAATGACGATTATTCTAGTACTCCTATTATAACCTAAGATAATATAAAAAACTGTTTTAATTATTAAAAGGGCGACTGTAGAAAAAAGTATGTGTGTTTTTCGAGCGTAAAGTAAAATTGACGCTTTCGAAAGATCGCAACATTCTTTCTCAAGCAGCAATCTGTTACTCTATGCTCCAAATACACAAATAACTATTTAAGGTCTCAGTATGCGATCGTGAGAAAAAACAACTTTGCGCACTTGTTGTAGAAACTACTGTTTTCTCTCGTTCTTCCTTCCGGGTCTCAATTCTTATGCATCACAGATTGCTTTTCACCTATTATTTCACTAGTGTTAAACTGCTTACTACTTTGAAATGCAGCTGATTAAATAAAAACTCATTATCTTACTAACAATAGCGAAATTCTTGTTTTTCTGATGGCGATGTTACACTATCATCCTCTTCATTAAATTTCTTGAGACGCTTTCCTTTATGCGGAGTTGGATAGAAATCATGAAATATAAGGTAATTAAATACCACTCTTTGCTTAAACTAGATAACGTTATAATTTTGGTAACATTACCCTTGTACTCCGAGACACGTTGATTTTGTTTTCAAGGGGGACAACTTTTGATAGTTAACTTATGGTTGTACGGTCATCCCCCTAAAAGGGGTGACTACCCCTTATAGAATCTTTAATGGCTTGGGGGGTGGAGTGGCACATAATTTGAAAGGTATTTCGATATATATATATATATATATATATATATATATATATATATATATATATATATTGATATGGAAAGTGAAATCATACAACACATACACCAAACAAGGGTTATTTCAGTATAAAATCTAAATAAAATATAAACAAATCACCTGACAAATATTTACAACCCAAACTTTAAACGGGAATCTTTATAACTTTTCTCTAATTTATTGAAATCCTATCACATAGCTTCTGAATTTTCAAAAGCTTTGCAAAAGTTTCTTGGCTCATCATAAATCTAAAAAGAAAGAACCTGAAAATTAAAAATTATTAGTTAGGTTATAAAATCTGACACTGGTAAGAATAGAAGAAGTACACTTATGAACATATCTAACAAAGTGTGAATCTTGATTTGTCAACTCGAACGGAAGAAAGGAGATGACAACTGAAATTAAAACAGATGTCAAATAATTTTAAAATTTTTTAACTAAAAGATGAAAATAATAATAAATTATTTGGAGACATTAAAAATAAACTTTGATATCAGAAAAAGATCAAATTATAAAACAATCAAGTCAAATAACAGAAATCAAAAATTATTAAATGAATTTGATTGGTCAGCAAATATAGAAAAACTTAAAAATAAAGAGACATATGGATTTTGAAAAGATAGAAAAATTTGATATTGGCTGCTATTGATTAGAAAACGGTTAGTTACAAAAAATATACAGAATTGAGAAGTATAAGCTTTTTCATGTTTAAAAATTTATTTAAAATTAGACTACGTTGTGTTAAAAGTGAAACTATAAAATGAATTGGTATTACTAACCTTTCCTTAGCAAGTTCCTGTTAAAAACAGAGGTTAAATAATCTCTTTAAATATAAAATTCCTTAAATAAATCCTGAGTGAAAATTCCAAGAGTAAACAAAACTGAAAATCTTCCCAAGCCGACCACGAAGCCATATTGAAGCCACTTCTACGAGGGACTCCAAGGCCCAGAAAGGTCTAAAACATAGAAAATCTTCAAAAAATAATACAAGATAAAAAGGTATTTCATAAACTATAAGTTAAATTATTAAACTTACGTGCGTGTGATTAAATCCAGAACTTAATATTTATTCATCTTCGTTACGATTACAATATCGTCCAATTTGTATATAAAATCTGTTAAAAACAGATGTTCTATTTTGTCTTTGGTTATTAGTGTTACATGTAAAAAGAGTTGTATAATTTTCATATATTTATTAGATATAAGAACTTCATTTAGTGTGAACGTTGAGCGAAAGATCATTTAGATAAGTGTTTTGAATTGTTTCTTATGTATTTACTTATCAATTCTATATAAATACGCCGTTCATTAAAAAATAAATTAAATAATATTTCATAAATTTCGAATATAAAGAGTTTTCTTCCTATTAAGTTAGCAAAACTGCTTCACAGTTGGATAGTTCCTATTATTCAAGGGCAAGGACACAGGACCGGCCTGAGGATATATTAAATAATAAAATAAAAGAAGAAACTAAATGAGCATTAGACCCATGAACCCAACCTGAGGTGAAGAGTCATCATAAAAGGTGAGTGATGTATGATATCACTAATATTTAAATCAAAATTCATATTAATTGGCGCCTAAATAAATATATTACAATAAATAAATTAAAACACATATTAACAACATAAATTAAAAATTCATATCAATATATATATATATATATATATATATATGAATTATATTTGTTAAAATAATAACATTTTAGGGAATATTGTAGTATACCCATTGTGGTACGCCATTGATTGATTGATGGTTCTGGTTTTTGTATGTTTAGGTTAAAAACGAATCGAACAGTTGTATGGATTTGGGAGGAAAAGTAATGGATTTTCATTAAAAGTATTGAGGATAAGTTGGTCGATATTTTTATTTCACAACCTATCAAATTATAGGGATATTAAATGTGCATTCTCCCATTTTGTGGCATAAGATATCGCAGATTGTCTAAGCTCTATGTTCTTCCATGCACTGTACTCTACCTGCAAAGCCTTTTCATTTGATACCCATTACCCATATTGAATCAAATATGGAAAATTTAGGAATATTGAAACAAATATGGAATCTGGCATTTAGTGTACAATATTCTACTGGTTAAACCTTTCCATTTGATACCCATATTAAAAGAATTGAGACATTCGCGCACAAATTAACATTTTCCTTTTCACATCTATCACTCACAGTAATTTCTTTGGTAGCGACATCTGAATTTGTATTGTTGGGAAGTGAAGCTTCTACATGATTAATTAATTTAATTTGATTCAGGTGACGCTTCCATACAACATTAAATTCAGGAATATTTACCAAGTAAACACACTTTCCTAATTTTTTTTAATTACACCCTTACACCAGGTAGGTTTATTAACATTTTCATAATTTTTTACAATAACTTCATCATTAATCTCAAAAACTACATTTCTACATCCACCATGATAAAATTTTTGCAATTCTTGCTTTGCTAAAGTGTGATTTGTTAGATCTTTATTACTTGGGTCACCATTAGAGCTATTAGGTAAAAGTGAATCAAATCGTATTCGTAAATTACGCCCAAACATAAGGCTAGCCGGAATCCCTCCTGTTGTGCAGTGTGCTACATTTTTGTAGTCAAACAAGAAATTATTTAAAACCTTATTCAAATCTAAAGATATACTTTTGCCCAAGGCATTTTTTAAAGCATTTTTAACGGTCTTTACGACATTTTCGGCCGCTCCATTGGATGAAGGTTGATAAGGGGGTGACGTTATGTGTTTAATATTATTTTGCTTTGAAAAAAATTCAAATTCATTAGGACAAAAATTTGTTGCATTATCTGTAACTAAAAGTTTTGGAAGACCAAATCTTGCAAAAGTCGTCCTCAAAATATCTATAGTGGTCTTAGACGTTATATTATGTACTGCAAAAAACTTTTTCCATTTACTGAAAGAATCAACCAAAATTAAGAAATTCTTTTGTAAAAAAGGACCTAAATAATCTAAGTGTAAGCGTGTCCACACTTTTAGGAGTTTTTTTATACAAAATATAATTCTCACAAGTAGAACAAATTTTTTCTATCTCTCTATTTAAATTTGGCCACCAAAAATATGATCTAGCCAGACTTTTTGATTTCACGATACCCAAATGAGATGAATGAAGATCCTCTAATATCACCTTCCGAAGTGTCGTAGGAATTATAATTCTATTATTCCACAATAAACAATTATCTTCGACGCTTAACTTATCCCGTATTCTGTAAAAAGATTTCATTTCTGAATCTAACTTGAACATTTTTGTGGGCCAACCTTCCGTAACATATTTTCGAACAGTTACTAAAGTTTTATCTACTTCAGTTTCCGATTTTATGTTTTTAAAATTTAAAGGAAAGTGTTCATTAATTTCAAAAAAATGTATAAAATCTATGTCCACATTTTCCCACGAGTTTTCATTGAACTGTTCCGGTAAACGTGATAATGAATCCGCTAAATTTTGCTCAGATTTAACAAATTCTATTTAATAGTTGTAATTTGATAAAATCACAGCCCAGCGGCGGAGCTGGTTTGCGGAGAATTGGGGTATCACTTTCTCTGGGTGAGAGATAGTAGTAAGGGGTTTATTATCGGTTACTAAGGTGAATTCGCGGCCATAAACATACTGGTTAAATTTACAAATACCTAATATAATCGTAAGCCCTTCTTTTTCGATTTGATAATATTTTTTCTCAGCCTTCGTTAATGTCCTTGACGCATACGCGATAGGTTTTTGCGTACCATCCGACATGACATGAGCTATCAAACCCGCAACTCCATACGGTGAGGCGTCAGTAATAAGTTTTAATGGCATATTCGGGTCATAATCCACTAAAACCGGGGCGGATGTCAATAATTTTTTAACTTTGGTAAATAACTTTGCACAATTTACTGACCAGAACCATTTTACATTGGTCTTAAGTAGCTTATACAAAGGATACAATAGCGATGATAAATTTGGCAAAAATTTCCCATAGTAATTAATTAGACCTAACCACGACTTAAGCTGGGTAACATTCTCTGGTACCGGAGCATTATTAATAGCGGAAGTTTTTTCTTCCGACGTGTGTAGCCCCTCGTGGTCAATGTTAAACCCTAAATAAGAAATTTTATTTTTTTAAAAATCGCATTATTTCAAAGATATTTTTAGACCAACATCTTGTAATTTTGACAAGACTTGATTTAACCGTGACAAATGCTCCTGCCTATTTCGACCCGTAATTAATATGTCGTCCAAAAATATAGCCACACCCTGTACTCCCCCTAAAAGTGATTCCATTAATTTTTGAAATTTAGCTGGAATGCTCGCTATCCCAAAAGGGTCTCTATTATATTTAAATCATCCCTTATGAGTAGATATCGCTACTAACGTTTTCGATTTTTCATCTAAAAAAAAACTTGAGTATAAGCGTTAGCTGAATCCAATTTCGTAAAATGTACTCCACCCTGTAATTTTACAAATAACTCCTCTATTCGCGGTAATGGATACTGATCTATCTCTATAAATGGATTAACCGTAACTTTAAAATCGCCACAAATTCGAACTGTACCATCACTCTTGAGAATTGGCACTATTGGAGTTCCCCAGGGGTTGTAATCTATGGGTTCAATAACTCCTAATTTTTGAAGACGCTCCAGCTCCTTTTCAACCTTCTCCTTAATCGCGAATGGGAGTGGACGAGCTTTAATGAATTTTGGAGAAACTTCTTCATTTTTTAAATTTATTGAAATTACTCCTTTATTAAAAGTACCAAGGCCTCTGTTTCAAAAACTTGGCTAAACTTATTTATTAAAAATTTTAAATCATCAGGTAGGCCCAACTAAAAATTATTCGAAATATTGAGATTGAACAAATTTAAAAGACACATGTCCTAGCAAAGGTGGACCAGATGCCGCTGGTATAACATAAATATTTAATTCATTGCTTACATTTTTATAAACAATATTACAAACTATGTACCCCTTAGGTACTATTTGCTCTCCGTTGTATAAATTGAAAATGTTGTTCGTTTTATACACTGTTTTAGCCTTGAAATTTTGTTCAAAGAAATTTTCTGAAATAACTGTAAAACTTGATCCTGTATCTAAATTGAAAGCATACTTATTGGTATCAATTTGCAGATCAATAATTATTGGATCAGTTTTTGAATCTAAATTGTACAAAGAAAAATCAGATTCTAAGTAATTTTGATTAGAATGATTTGAAGATTTGTTATCATTTTTTTTTATTACACATCGGAGCCAAATGACCTTTAATATTGCAAATGTGACAAAAGCAATTTCTAAAAGAACACTTATCTGATTTGTGGTTCTTCCTTCCACAGACCTTGCATTTGTCCTTTGCCGGTAGTGTTTTTTGTTGTTGATGTCTCACTTGTTCGTGGTAGTTACTGCGCGTTGTAGTTGAACCTACTGACATAGATGGCTTCTGGAAGGTGCGCGACGAACTTGGTTTCGCCTGCGCATACTGGATGTCCAGTTCTCGTTTTACAGCAGCGTGGTTAAATTCTGGCGAGGTACCATGAGCAGCTGCTTTAGCCGTTACAATTTCAACAACTTTTTTTGAGGAAACATTCTTTTTTTCCTCCAACAATCGATCTTGAACCGCACCGTACCGTACCCAATTACAAAACGATCACGAATCACTAAATCTAACTCTGTATTTTCAAAATCGCACAACACTGCTAAGCTTCTCAACCGAGCCGACCATTCCCGCGCTGTTTCACTAGGCAATTTACACGAATTATAAAACTTTAATCGAGCCGGAAACACATCTGAACTTGGTTGAAAATGTTCTGTTAACGATGTTATCAATTCCGAATATTTCATTTTTTCTGGTTGCACTGGTAAACACAAATTTTGCACAAGTTTGTAGGCTTCTTCACTAAGTGCATTTAGCAAGATAGCGGCTTTGCACTTATCTTCTTCAATGGCATTTGCCAGAAAATAGTTTTCTAACCGTCTACTAAAAATAGACCAATCTGACAATGATGGGTCAAATTCCCTCAAATGTCCAATAATTTCACGAGTTTCGGCCATTTTGGGTGAACTCACAACGAAAAAAAAAACTGCACGTGGAATTTCACACTAACTGCGATTTAATTGCAGAACTCAAGAACAAAAACCTCGTCGCCACTGCGATATCTTATGCCACAAAATGGGAGAATGCACATTTACTATCCCTATAATTTGATAGGTTGTGAAATAAAAATATCGACCTACTTTTAATTAAAATCCATCTACTATCTATAATATTCACATTAAAACTGAATTCTAGGAATCTAATCAAAACAGAACTGTTTGAGGAAGGATAAGCATACGAGGCCCTAAGTCGAGTAATGTCTTTGGAAGGATTATGTATTGTGGAGCTAGATTGCAACAAATTGTCAGGAAGGAAACCTTGTAATAATAGGGCACTGAATGAACTAAATAAAATGAGAAATAAAAACTGAATACTAAATAATTTAAAAAAACTTTCAAGTTAAACGGTTTCATTTAAAATAAAGATTATAATTATAATAATGATGTGGATAATGTACTAAACGCTAAAAAATAATTCGATAGGCCTTAGGTACCAGACAACACACCACTCTCCTCATCAATCTAGAACATTGATCAGACAAAATAATTAAAAGATTTAAATATTAAACACTAATAACGTTTGTTTCCCGACAAATGCCTTTCAGTTTCGATTTTTTTATGTTTGTTTCCCGACTAATACCTTTCCGTTTCACTGTTTTCACCCTGCTCTCCTGTATCAATTTCGACTATACCAGCCGCCGTTTCCGAGTAGTATTCTCGTATTTTATTCAAATACTGGAAACAAACACATGATTACCTTAACCCTCTGAGTACGTGACCATTTCTTGCACAAACATTTCAGTCCAAACTAAATTGTGTGAATTCACGGTACGAACGTGGTTGAATTTAACATCGACAAGAATCCTTTACGTGTGAAATATTCATATAAATGTTATACGGACACACCGCTTGTTGATATAATAGGAGCCATCTGAACATGGATAATTATTTCACAGAAACGTGATCAAAATCGACCTAATGAGTGGCTTAAACGGAAAAATACACTGATGTTTGCTTAAATAGAATATTTTTATGAAACATTTATAAAGTGTGTCAATTTTAAAACTCACAATTGGCTATATCTCCTGAAAAAAAATTAAAACCCTTTCTAGAGTAGGATCCATGGTCATTTATGGAGCCTTAGTCTGGTGGCCAGAAACAGATCAGAGGAAAGCCAAACTGGAGCTATCAAAAGTTTAGAGGCTTGCCTGTCTGTGCATAAAGGGTGCGATGAGAAGCCCGACTGCGACAATGAAAGCCATACTCAATCTTCCGCCTCTTGCTTTGCATGTTAAGGCGGAAGCGAGAATGGCTTCTTACGGGCTGGAAATGCAATGGGAATTGGCACGAACTAACCAACGCCCAAAGTTATTCCAGAATCACAGATGTTATCACTCGTTATCACTCGCTTCTTGAAATGAGAAGTGATAACATGTTGGCCACAATTAAGAACAACCAACCATACAATATTCAGCAAACCAGGATGAGCTGGAAGCATGCTGACAGGAAGGAGCGTTGTGTGGTACACTGATTAATCTAAAACTGATATAACAACAGGAGCTGGAGTCCACGGAGCTAGATCCAGGTGCAATGTCCTCGCATCGTTGGGGATTTTTGTATCCGTATTCCAGGCGGAAATCTAGGCTATCTACACGTGTTTGCGTATGATCGTTTATAGGGGGTATAGAGGCCAAAAGATCCTTATACGCTCAGATAGTCAGGCGGCACTTAAATCTTCAAAATGTCCCCAAATCAGATGAAGACTGGTATGGGACTGCCTTCAAAAACTCTTAACCCTGGCAAACCACAATAAAGCGACACTAAAGTGGTCCCGGGGCAGAAGGATATTGTAGGCAATAAAACGGCAACACCCTAGCAAAGCTAGGATCTGGAACTGCAGTTAAATTTTCGAAGAACTACAAGGTACCAAAAAAATGTTATACCAATTTTAGAAAATGTTAGCAGCCTTCACCATTTAACCTTATAAGGAATTACATGTTTCGTTTTATTTCACAAAAAGTATCTTTCCTATTACAATACAAGTGGTATCAACGGGAAGAAGACTATTATTTGAACATTTTAGTTACTTACCAATCGAAATTCAGAGCATGAGATAGATAGATAGCTTTGTTTACATTCACACATAGTCAACATTTTATAATTGCACATAAAAGAAGATCATAATAGTAAGTAAAAAATTCTCCAGGAATACAAATAATTCTAATACATATTAAGCAGTAGACTTCTACGCGTCAGATGCTACTCTGTTACCTCCTTTTCCCGTGGGTCACCTGACCTAAACGGTTGTCGAAGGTGACAAGGTTACAAAGAGGGAAGGGTGAGATATTTATATAAATTAATTCCGGACTTCTCGCTGCGTAGAGTGGGGGGAGGGGTAAAACTTATAATGAGTGACTATATTTCACATCTAGAAGGGTGCTTTGAAGGAACAATTGCACTACTTAGTAGGCGGATTTGTGTAAAATTCTGTATTCAATGATTTAAGCAAATGAAAAGTGACAATGACACTGACAGCGCTTGGCTTGCCTTTTTCCCAGTTTTATAAATGATAAGATAAATATATGATCTATATAATGAATGATATAAATTTACTATTTAAAGAAAGCTTCCGCAAAAGTATACTCTTGGGATTACATGGTCTTCCTCGTAAGTATAAAGTTTAACTAAATGATTAGTACTTATTACCTATTGAATTAGGTACACTACTTTATATCTATTATATGACAGCTATTTTAGGCATTAACACATTATTCATGTATTTGAGGATAGGAAGAATTATATAATATATACTATTTAGGCGTTCTTATGCCCTCAATCCCGTTAATAAAATATATACAAAATCTAGAAAAGATAGTCAACTGCTCCTTTCGAGCAAAAATTCAGTACCGTTACCACTAGTTAACAGGTAAGAAGTTTGTGATTATCACTAACCCTATAGATAAATTGGGAAGATCTTACTTGAGATTTCACTTCTTAGGTGTCCTTGTGACGGTACCTACGGTTTCTTGCTCTGACTGGGTACGTCTTGCTGTGAGGTTGAGTTGGGAGGCGGAAGTAAAGATGTAGCTGAGTGGGAAGTAAGTCGAAGGCTGACCCAGAAGTAGTAGCTGTACAGGTAGACTTATTCGTATAGATGTAAGCCGATACAAAAGAAATAAACGTATATACAGATGCAGAATTAGAATATGTACAAGAAGAGGACTAAGAAGAAGTAGAAGTAGAAGGTCTGGAAAGAAAATATAGTTCAACGACACTGCTGGTAATTAAGCCAGTCCCATAAAAAGAAGTATTACTTACCCTAGATGGCATGTGACCTTTAGGTGAGTTTTGCGTTATCAGGCAATATATTCATGAATTCATGAATCCTTACAACTAAATAAATTGTACAGGAAAATCCTGATAATTGTTATTTTTCCTAGTTCACAAAAACCGCGACAGTTTACCAACCATGTGAACCAGGAGATAACCAAAAACCAAAATGGAGGAGGTCAAAAGTCAATGCCCTGTCTCCACGGCCTTGAAAGGTCGACAGGGGTCTTCTACCTTTTTAGAAAGGGGTCTAGGTCAGTGGTTAGCTGAATATTTAAAGAATCAAGACACCTTCTGCTTTTGAAAGAATAAGAGACCCAAGGTTAACCTAAGAACCAGTTATCTAGCGTCAACAAAGTTGAACTCATTTAGGATGTGAGTAGTTTTAATAAAATATTATATTAAGGTAACAATTTAATTCTTTATGCATCTAAGCCACAGTTGTTTATTACTATCTAATGTATTGTATACTTCAGGGTGAACCGTAACAACTCAATTAACAAAACTCGTGAACTCATTGACATTTGTAGAGATTAGGAAGTGCGCATAATTTAGGTCATTCGCACATTTAGGTCGTCTCCTTTGAGACATGCTCAACACGATTGCAGCGTTGTCATAATCTCCTCCTTCCTACGACCCACTCGACTTTCTTAAGAAAAGAACAAACGGATATATTAGTGGTCGTTCAGAAACGTATGATTGTGAATCTTATGCGATTTAAAAAGAAGCACTTTGTTCTAGCAAATTTTCAATGGAGGCAATTTTGTGTATTCCTTGTCATATTTATCTTGATTTGACCATTATTTATTGTACTTCTCCAAAGCGTATCCAAAAAGAGATGCTATTGAAAAGGCATATGGAAGAATGAGGAAAATGTATGACTGGAACAAAAGTTTCAGCAGCTCCAAAAAGTCAAATTTAAAAATCTCGAATGTACCCATAATCTGCATCGTCTTATTCTCTTATCCGCCAGTACCACAAATAGTTATTTTTGTATCTAGTGAGCGAAATGCTACTTTGGTGATCGAGAATTGAATTTTTTTTAAATTATCCGAGACCACCAAATTAGTTTGCGCACGAGATGCAAACAATATTTCTTCTACGAACGTCAAAATCTATCTTTTAAAAATATTATAAATAGGTAAAATGCCTAATTTATTATAGAAAATAGTGTTGAGCTGGCTTAAAATGTCCTTCCTAATCAAATTTTCACTGTTACTATGGATTAATGTTAATATTGTAAATAATATCTGAAGTTGTTGTAAAATTCTATCATTATTTTAAAAGTATTTAATTGTTATTCATTTAAAAATAAATAATAATTTGGAGTTTTGCTTCATTTTTCCAAAGATTGAAATACAAGTCTTATTAATTTACATGCAGTGTGCGAAATACTTCGCACCCTAGTGCGCGAAGTATTTCGCGCACAACGTAAGAATCCGAAAAAAAGTGTCACATATTGTTGTCAGTGCGCAAACCTTGTCATTTTTTGACGTTTGTAGAAACTTCTCATCACTGGAATTGCTCTTTAGCGAAAACTTTCCGTATTAAGACGGAAAAATCCGAGTAATTCTGCCGTTATTGGACGTGAATCGACTAAGTTTACATCAAAGATATGCGGGAGGTAGAAGCGGCCATCTCTTGGATCGTACCACAGATCACCTTGGATCGTACCAACGAGGAGATTGTGACGTCGGTGCAATAACGTCGACCACGTCGTCGAACGACACATGAGCGGAGTAAACAGACGAATTTTTTTTATTCGGTTATTTAACGTCGGTCTATTTCTGCAACTGAGGCTAATCACCGACGCCGGGAGCACTCTACCCCTAACCGGAAATTTTGTCGTGTTCCAACCAGTGGTGGGGATCTTTGTCGAGCCCAACATCCATGGAATCGGGACCTCGGTTTTACGTCTCATCCGAAAGACGGCATATTATCTACATTATACCTCGTGCTCATTGGTATAATGCCTGTGAGCTATGATATGCTACTGAACTTAGTAATCTAAGGTGTTTCCCCAGTGGTTACCCATCCAAGTACTAACCTCGCTCGACTTGCTTGGCTGTAATTATCGCATCAGAGGCGTTCCACTACAGAGCTGGGTCGGCGCCCAAAAAACAGACGTATTATGTCGTATTATTTAGAAGTAATAATCATTCAATGACTTAATATCATCTCAACATATGTCCTTCAATACTTATCATATAATTGAGATAAATGTTTAAAAAGCGAATCATTTAATCTTTGATAATATACATAGCTTCATTTATACATTAGCGATTGCTTATAAACAGGCTGACAGTCTGAAGGTTTGTGTAATTCAGCATTTTTCAGTAAATGTGACAATATCGGTTATATTGAGGCTATGGTCCGAAAGTAACTAGCCGTAACCACGGTTAACCGCTTCGATTGACAGAATGAAACTGAAAATCTAGTTGTATTCGGGACACAAAACCGGTAAATGTACGAAACGAAAACATAACCCCAAATTTTATTTTTGTTACTTCAAAAAACAGTTTTTGGAATTTTTGAGTTGTTTTTAAACATGGACAATCCTCTGTGTTTCACTACCTTCTGTTGTCAAGTTCTGATGAAGAGTCTTTAGATGATGACTACAGAATTCTGAAGTTTGTCACCAGAGTAGTGGAATTGTATTCTGATGGAGAATTTCGAGAGATTTTTCGAATGTCTAGACTAACACTTGACCAAATGCTGTCGTTAGTTAGGGACAAACTGGTTCCTGATAATAACATGGGAAGAAATCCTTTTTTTGTACAAAATCATGAACAATGCATGACAAATGACAGTCGAAACCAGAAGTAACCGGGTTCCTAAGGTTGGTTACCAGTTTGACAGTTCATTAACCATATTTCAGGAAACCGTGTCCCAAAACTAACCAGATTTTCAGCAACCACTACTTTTTAGTTACTTTCGGGACGGTAAACCGCAAACCAGTTACTTTCGGATCATAGCCTGAATGTTTACTTTTGTTGACAGATGTTTGTTTGAATTTTGACCAAATCCTTTATGTAACTGTGGTAGATATCGTGAAAAAATTTGAATGTAAATCAATTAAGGATACTTTATTCATTCTTTGAATTATATTTACAAAATGGTGAATCGTTGTATAGTATGAATAAAAATTGTATCAGTAGTTTACAATATATCGTTTTACAGGAAAGCAACACGTTCTGAAACTACCGGTGTCGTATCATTTGATCTATAAATACCATTCACCTATTCCAAAAATAATGCAATAAGTTCAAAATGATATTGTTGCATTTTTGGGGTTAATTTAAGTTGAAATTTGTATTCCTCGAGATGCAAATCAACTTCAGGGATGGAAAAATATCATTGGGAAAGGTAATATTCCGAAGGAAGCTTGAACATTCTAGCCCTCCTATTTACAAGTGATATAATGGTTGGACCAGGAGAAAAAAATGTCTTAGAGCAGGAGCAAAGCCTGTATCCAATCTAGTCGACAGCAACTAAAACATTCCTCGGGTAATAAATAAATCTAAGATGAGTATTTCTATGATTACTTGAAACTTTTAATATGATTATTCATTCATTTCATTGAGACCCTTCCTCACACAACACGACACTGTTGTTGAAATCTGTGACCTTTGTTGTGTGTATTGCTATTTCTGTTTTGGAATGGAAGAATCGATATAGGTGTTACTTTTTAAAATGAAACTAACTGTTTTCAATTAATTCCACTATTTAATGAAAAAATCAATGGAAATTCTAAAATATTATTGAATTTTCCTTAGTTACGACGTATTGATAAGTGAATATACCCCTTGACGACGTGATATAATCGTTTTGGTGTTTCGCCTCCTGCCATATTGTGATCATTTCCATAGTAACGGGCAAGCTCAATGAAATGTCAGTTAATTCTACTACAAATTCCGAAAACAACAATACATCAAATATGTATTATAATAATTGTACCTTCAATATTAATATAAATCAATAAAAAAAATTAGAATATTATTCGTTATATAATCTTAACGAATACCAACTCGAGCATAGACAATATTTTTCGATTATTTACCTCTTCACTCGACGTATTTCGCGAAACACCACTCGAGCTGCGCTCTCGTGGTGTTTCGCCAAATACGTCTCGTGACTCGGTGAATAATTGAATATTGTCTATGCTCTTGTGATATTATAACTGATAATTATTTCGATATTTGCATATCATCGTCAAAATGACAGAAGTGACTTTCTCATTGAATAGTGGAATTAACTATAAACAGTTAGCTCAATTTAAAAAAGTAATATGAGTAGATTCCAGAAATTAAGGGTCCAAACAGTAAATTCGATTTAAGTGTTGGTTACAAATAAAGTGTGTAGTCATTATAGCGGGTTATTCATTATTCTATTTAATGATCGAATCTGTAAAAATACATCTATTTCTTTTGGTTTAACCTTCAACAAAATATAACATTTATCTTGATTAACAAATGATCAACATAACTATGTAATGTAATTAGACATTCTTTGAACTCCAAGATAATATTTTACATTATCAGGCACCACCCTCGATAAAACACCCCTTCGCTCTACTTTCCCTCTTTTTCAAAGGATCACTCATGTAATCCTGTCGAGTAGACCAGGTGTACTAAAATAAACACATAACCGCAGGTGAATTGATACAGTATCCTTCCACGTGTGCCTTTTAAGTAGGCTAACGTGTTACGTTTGGTTGCACAAAGCTCCGAGTGAATATAACAGAAGCATAGAATGAGGGACTGATAGAAGGAATGGAGAAAGATTATGATAGGCTAGGTTGACGTATATGTTTTATGTGTATCGAAGTATTGACATTGAAAAGCTAGTTGTTCACAAACACTGGGCGTTTTTATAAAGGATAGCTTCGTCCCTGTTTTAGTGAATCGATAAACAATACACTTCTGATAGCGACAGCAATTTGGTAAATGTAACTAAAACCTAACGAAAGAAAGTTTTTTATTCATCAATAAATTAAATTTTGTTCGTGATAAAACTTCCGAGTAACGTCGCCAAAAAATATAAACAAAATTTCGTGACGAAAACCCCAAATCGTATTTGAATGTATTAGCAAATTATTATACAGGATGGGTAATGAAGAACTACATACAACTCCCTCTTATTGAGGCTCCTTCGATGAATATAAATTGACCACTAAGTTGGGAAGGCTGGAACCGTTGGCGATATTTGACACTGAACACTGCTAACACTACCACTACACCAACACTAACACTTTACACTATCTTACGCGCGTTTCGATAACCAAGTTATCTTTTTCAGAGACTGAAGGTAAACTAACACTAGGGTGCTTCGTCATCCATATATACTAATCTTTTATCGCGCCAAACTAGTTAATCCGCGGGAACAAACCATTCTGACGCGAAAAAATGTTTACAACTGTTTTTTTCCTAATAAATTATACAACGGACTATAAGGTATAGGTCCTTTGTCTTTATTCAAACTATTATTACATTTAACTATTTCTATGCTTTCAAATGCATCCAACATTCTATTGTTAGATACATTTTTTAACAATTTTACACTATCTAAACTTATTGAATGATTATAATCTAAAACATGTTCAGCAACACTCGATTTCTCCGTACGCCCATATTTTAAATGAGCTACATGCTCACGACGACGATGCGCTCACTGGTATTTTACCGGCACCGATCAGCGGTCGGCGTGTGTTCCAGGTCCCGTTCCCACATGTGGTTCACTATTGGAATTTGGACAACCGGTATAAAATCGGTCGTCCAAAATCGGTGTGTGCGCAATTAGCCTTAGCCTTGTATATTATATCCTTTTTATGTTTGTTCCACTGGAGTTCACTAACTAGATACTGGACTTCTTGTCTCCATTAAACCCCGCTTCTATCAAGTTTAACGGTTTTTAGATTGAGTTTTCTTTTCTCGGTGGAGGCTTTGATGGGGTTGATATTCACTCCCATCTGTCTACACCAGCTATTCGTATACTTCAGCACTCTTTCTACGATGACACAAAAGGTATTCCCGAATTTTCCCCTGGCTGTTATGACAATTCTGCCAAAACACACAGGAGCTCGCCTTCCGCCAGACTCCACAATAACAGAAATGCCACTCCTCTTTGTGGACATCCTCTGGTTATGCAGATCGAAAAGTTGAATGTATAAGGGAGTAATTTATAATATTTTAATATAGGGGCTGTTATCGCCACAAAATGTTTGGATGTTTAACCATTACGTCCCTGGCTCCAAAGCAATGCTGCTTATCTATTTTTACTTCTACAATAAACATACATCTAAGTTCTAAACACACTAACAATTTTATACTGTTAAAATGAACAGTATAAAAATAAAAAATAAAAAACGAATAAAACGAAAACGAAGAAAAAGTTTATGTGAAATGTACTAACATTATCCTTTCTCAACCTACACGCTTCCGACTATTTCCCGTTAGTCATAGAACACCCTGTTTTTGAAAAAAATGTTTAGACAATGAAGACATCTGGGGTCACAGCTATACAAACTGATTTTACCCATGTTAACAAGGGACGTTAGAACACACTACAAATTTTGATCACATTAAACGTGAAGGAAAGTGGATACTGTAGAATGCCCTTCAATTTTTTTTTCACTAGGAGAGGTACCACTTGGCCTAATTCGCGAAATCAATCTTAGCTGATTTACAAAGAGTTATTTGAAGAGAACGTGGAGTGAATCACATCAGTCGTTCTAAACTCTTCATCGATAGCTATTCGTAAGAAGGACTCTAAGTAATTTTTTAAAATAACTTTTTATTGAATAATAGTATATTATGCAACGATCATGTAATGATGGTTATTAATAGACAAGCATTAACCGAGTGTATTAATAACCATTACATGAGAGTTGCCTACACTATTTTTTCTACGAACAAGAAATTTTATTTGAATTCAATAACATTGCTTTTCTATATACTTCTCTTGCTACCAATCCATAAATTGACCATCAAATGTATCATATACCTTTTTTGATTTTGCAGGTAATAAACTATTGGATACATTTTTCGCCTTTTCAGCGATTTCAGGTGGTGTGTATGAAAACTCTTCGTCGCTATACATTTCTTTTAAAAAGTGGAAGGCATCTACCTTTTGAAACTGCCATAAAACACGAATCTCTTAGAAACTGTCAAACATTCTACAGAAAATCTTGGGTCTGCCTACTTGGTTATTTAAAAATCTAGATTTCTATTGGTCAATTTTTCAGTTTCATAATGAAAACCAGTGTTATAATGAGTATCATTATGAATCTGAAAATTGGTATTTAATTAACAACTTGTAGTATAGGAGTAGAAAAATTATATTGTCATCCTGACATTTTCTAGTATATCATTCACCGATACTATGACCTGAATCGATCGGCGCAACCAACTCCGATTGGAAATATTCTAGATGGCTTTAGAACAAATCATTTTGAGTTGGATGTTGTGTACCTTTTAACACGAATATTATAAAATTGTAGCTCATTATTTTTAGTTAAACCATCTTTAACAAAAATTAGAATGGATAAAAATGTAATAAATTGCTTTAAATACAAAAAAAAACACTTGATAATGAAAATGTATTTAATAGTTATTTGTGTATTAAGAGAGGAGGAGCTACTTTGCCGCTTGAAATAAAAAGGTAATTTATCGAAAGCAGAAAAGAACTTTCGGCACGAATTACACAAAATATTTTTTCTACGATATTAAAGATATACCAGTTTATAGTTTTTAAACATTTTATTAGAAAATATTACATAACACTAAAGACTTATTTGCTTAGAAAAATAGTAGTCATTCATATAGTTTATCTAACTAAAGTAATAATAAAATGAATAAGAAATTCAAAGGTCTGCTTGCCGGCCATCAAAAACACCGTCAAGCGGCCCTTTGAAATGTTTTTTAAATTTTTAAATTTCACACTCTTTAGATAAACAATGTGAGACCTCATAAGAAATACTATAACCAAATCATACGAGGTCTCTCTAAAATAAAAATATAACTTATTCAATAAAAGTTTAATTTAACGCATTGATAAAATAAAATAAAAGGGCGAGCTTATAATTACTTAGAATAACTGAGCTATTTTAAAGATTTGTCTGATTATATAAATCATGTTCTAATGAACCAATACAATCCTTGAATTTCCCTTAGTTACGACGTATTGATAAGTGAATATACCCCTTGACGACGTGATATAATTGTTTTGGTGTTTCGCCTCCTGCCATATTGTGATCATTTCCATAGTAACGGACAAGCTCAATGAAATGTCAGTTAATTCTACTACAAATTACGAAAACAACAATACATCAAATATGTTTTATAGTAATTGTACCTTCAATATTAATATTAATCAATAAAAAAAATTAGAATATTATTCTTTATATAATCGTAACGAATACCAACTCGAGCATAGACAATATTTTTCGATTATTTACCTCTTCACTCAACGTACTTCGCGAAACACCACTCGAGCTGCGCTCTCGTGATGTTTCGCCAAATACGTCTCGTGACTCGTTAAATAATCGAATATTGTCTATGCTCTTGTGATATTATAACTGATTATAACCAGGCTCGCCGTAATTTTTTTATTCGATAAGGTATCTGTAAATTGAAAAAAAAAACAATATCTGAGAAATATAATTCATCTGAATAAATGAATTTGATTTATTATGGTATAATGTGCTCTTTATTTACTATAATAGTGATTACAATTACAACTGACCAAAAATACTGAACGACAGTATGCGGCATGAACGCGAGGCAAAAAGTTCAAACTTACCAAGAATCATGTTAACATTTTGATGCTGGGAGTATTTTTTTCATTCAGCAATAGCTTTTGTTCAGTTGAATTCCGAAATGCTGTAAGTGTTGCATATATTAGCAGTTAAAACATAATGCAGAACTTAAACTACAGATGTTTGGTCTTCCCTTGCAAGATTAAGTCACACGTTTCTTTATTTTTTCATTGGAACGTTAACACATATCCGGAATCCAAGGAAATTTTATCGATGTATTGTTACATTGTTCAACTGCCCACCAGCGATACACATTTAAATTCATGTATCAATTTCCATTTCTAATTAATGTAGGTTTATAAGAAGTATCATATACAAAAACGTCGATAGAAAGATATTGACATGACATTTTATAGCGATTACCAAAGGTCACAATTTGGAAAACCCCACTTTAATTTTACCACATTTAACGTGGTCCAGACAAGAAATATTTAAAAACCCATTTGTTCTCTAGAAACTTACATATTACAGAAATTGATGCCAGTAGGAATTAGGTAAAAAATATGGTGATTTATGATTGAATTTACCTACACCGGTGAAATGAACGTTTTTCGAGGTTGTCGTAGAAAAACATATTTATTAGACGTCAAAAAATAATAGTTCAATACTATTAAACGCTTTACAAAATTATAAAAATCAATATGACAATTATTTACAGGTAACTGTAATTAAGTAAATACATATTTATTAAATTCCTACCGAAAATCTATTTTCATTACATTCTCATTTGAGAATCGCCAAGTACGAGAAAGTTCCAAGTAAAAAAAATTGATTTTTGTTTATAAAAGAGCAACGAATAAAAGCATAATATAACAAAGTTTCCGATTTAATATTGGGGAGTTGACAAGTGCACCATTCAGTACAATCGTAAAGTATGAGAAGGTCATAAATCACCAACCACTTGAGTTATCACTAGGCGGTCGATTCTACGCAGAGTTTTACCTGTCCCAGCCATTAAATTTTGTTTTATGATGATGATATTGGGTTAAGATAATTATTAAGAAAAATCTCTTGAATATAATTGAGAATATGATATATAACACAAAATCATTGAAAATATCACGATAATGAATGCAATTATAGTTCAGGAAGTTTATGATATTTAAGTTGTTTAGAATAGAATTTAATATACACACACTCGTGAAGTTGCTGTTTTTTGCATATAATTGTATGTATATAAGTTAAAGGTATTTATAAACAAAATTACTCACGAAGATCAGTTTCACTTTCATTATCGTCATCCAAATTGATAATAAACTTTTCTTTGGGAATTTTTTCTATATCCATATGTGACTTCTTTACCCTTTCAATGTGGGAAACACACTTGGCCCAGGTGCTATCAGGAATGTTTCTAGTTTCTGTTTGGATAAGACCTACCACAGATGAACATAACGCTGGAGAAGTATTATTACTTCGAACTGCTGACTTAAGCTGATGCCATATATGTTCAATTAGGTTAAACATAATGTAATGTTTTTTGTTATATATTTAAATAGTTTTTACTTGTGGAATAAAATTATACACTCTACTATGGCTAATTACTATTTATTTATTTACAGAAACACACTGTATTAAACACTCACACTTTACTTAATGTCTACTAATTTATTTACACTCAGTATAATAGTTATAATTTATTTTTACCACTTGAATATTACACTATTTATCTTCACTATTTCATTCACTGTTCAATTACTAAGAACTTCGGTAACTGTCTGTGAACTAACTCTTTGTCTTCGTTTCACTAATTCTGAACTAACTGTTAAATCGCTCAAAAACTCGCGTATATATAGTATTTATCAATTCTGGAAGGTTCTTGAACTTCCTCGCCCGTCCTATGCGTGAACAAAACGATTTACTAGAATGTTCTCGAACTGTGCGCAGCCACCAAAATTTTATAGTCGAGAGACAGGGCCGGCTTTGAGTTGGTGACCTCGCAACAATACAGTGATAAGGAGGAAGTCTGAGCACCGCATGTCCCAAGCTTTCAGCCAATGAATCACAAAAATATTTCTACTATTTTCGGTTCCTGCGTAAATTATCGTAATGCGTTTTCCTTCATTAGACGGAGCATTAGTAGAGTAACTACACCAATACTGTGACACAAACCGGTTTTCAGAACCTGTTTAGCCGGTTTTGAGAACCTGTTTGTAGAGCCGCTTTTTTAGTTGTTAACCTTCAGTTTATTTATATACGTCAAATGAACGGATTGACCTCTAGACACCACTGGATACCGAGTAATTTGAACCTGTTTGTAGATCCAGTTTGACCATGTTCACCTTGATCACTAACTTTGTGGAACCTTGAAACAGGTTTTTGTGTGACCTTAGAATCGGTGACCTTTTTTGAGGTGACGCTTGGGATTTTTAGATCTCATTTTGTTTTTCAATTAAGTAGTGGGAAAAAGCTGAAATGCAAGTGGTGGGGAAAAGCTGTATAAATTTCGATGCAATAAGATTTCTGAACGTTAAAAAGTGTTTGTTTACAAAATGGAAGAAGTGAAAGAAGCAGTGCAAAGTTTAGTATATGACTTTAACAAACATGAAAGAATGTTTGATCGGGAGCAGATATATGGTAGGGGAAGGATATACACAGTAGAAGAGTGTATGCAGCAGGCGAAGAAGTACAGAAAAGGAGCTGACGCTTGCAAAAATTTTGTAAAAGGATTAATTTGCATTGTATGTTTAATGCAGTTATTGAAACACTTAGATTTGGAAAGATGGATGTATGAATACAATCACTTACTTCCGGAGGAACTTCGCTTGAAGAATGAGGAGGAGGAGGAGGAGGAGGATGGTGTCTATGAACAATACGAGGAAGAAAATAATATGTTATCATAAAATAAAAAATCAGTAAAATATTTTAAGTGTTTTATTTATTCATCAAATAGTACAATTTATAATTTCAGTGCATATTTACAAAAATGACAATTTTCTTGTGCACTGGCAGGTCCATCCCAATGAGTTATCCAATCAGGACGATTATAGTGAACAAAACAAGGTAATCGTATCGGTAGTGAAATCATGAAACGATTTCTTACACAAAAACTTAGTCATGTTGTGAAATGTTTAATTTTTATACCCAACTCCTCCTACTTATATACCCAACACCATCATCAAAAAGTGGTGGGGAAAAGCTGTATAAATTTCGAGCAAATAAGACTCTGAAAGTTAAAACTGTTTACAAAATGGAAGAATTGAAAGCAGCAGTGCAAACGTTAGTATTTGACTTGAATGAACGAGAAAAAGTGTATGAGCGGGAAGCAGTATATGGAATGGGAAGAAAATACACACACGAAGAGTGTATGCAGCACGCGGATAGGTATAGACAAGGAGCTGACGCTTGCAAATATTTCGCGAAAGGTGTGATTTGTATTGTATGTTTAATACAATTATTAAAACACTTAAATTTGGATAGATGGATGTACGAATACAATCACTTACTGCCGGAGTTACTTCGCTTGAAGAATGATGGGGAGGAAGAACAGGAAAAATAAAAATGTAATTATGAAATAAAAAATTAATGAAATTTAATTATTGTTTTATTTATGCATTAAATAGTTATTATACAAAAAATATACATTTGTTACTGCACATATACATTTATCATTCATATGGTAAAAACATGATGGATCCATATGTTCCAATTTCGGTTGTTCATCAAATTCATAAACGGGAACTGTCGAAAATGTTCTTAAATAATTTGCCTTTTCTTTACCTTTGACATAAACCGCTTCAACGTTGGTAAGCAAATCTTGAAACAAGACACCAAAAGTATGAACAGGTGTAAATCCGGCGTCCCAATTTATGTAATGATGATTTGTCATTAACCAAGTAGCCTGTTTGTGTAAATCTGGAGGTAACATCTTCATCGGAAATAGAGGTTTGAAAACGTAATGACAGAATTTTGAACCATCAAAAGCTGCAAACTCCTTTACTATAAGTTTGTTATTTCCGATTTTGAATCCTTGAATATCCACAACCAATTTCATATTTTTAACTTGATTAGTTCTTTTATAACTTGCTGATGTTTCTCATAATAGTTTAAATCAGATTGAAGTTGTTTTAATTTTATGAGATAATTATGTAATCTCTTTCGATATTCGTTGACCAGTATAAACTGTAAACTTGAACCGAATGTGAAAATATATATATATACAAAATATAAAGCATGCGCACTATATTTGTCTTACAATTTTTGTTAGAGGATTATACATAAACTCTTTTTCATGTAAAATTAAGCAATACGCCGTTACATTATTACCTACTGACTTTTTCGTTTCAAATTCAATACGAAGAACAACAGATCCACTTTGAATGATTTCCTTTTGCCGAGAACAATCGATATGAACAATGGGAGCTTTTTGTTTGAATTCCTCACGTGTGAATATTGGTTGATTTGTTTGAATGTGATAATAGGATTCTTGAAAATTAGCAAACATTTCATACAACGTTGCGAAACGGTTAGTATCAAAGTCCAAATTTAAATCATGATAAGGATAACGTTCTGAATTAAGAAAGACGCGCATATTCGTTAATGTACAATGATCAAATTGACTCATATCTTTCAATAATTCTCCCTTACGACCAGCCTGCAGTGCTACTATGATATGTCGAGGACTTTCTAATTTAGTTGAAGTTTTGACAGGCCAAGTATGACGTGTCGAATCATTTAAAGTGGGATATTGGATTATTTCCCAACTTCGAAACTTGATAGGGAGATCGACATTGCTTTGAATAATTTTATTTAAACGAAGTTGTTCTCGTGAGTTAGGTGTTATATGAGGAACATTCCAAGATAATTTATTAATTTGAATTTTCGGCTTTTCGCTAATATCGTTCGCGATAACCGCATCTATATCATCTTTATCGCGAATTAACACCAACTCCTGTCTCATATTAAGTACAATTTTGCGAAAATCCTCGAATAATCCACACCATACTTTCAACGGTATGCAAACATTAAAGTTTCCATTGCCATCAAGAAGAATCTTACCATCTTTGGGAAACCATCCTCCGTTTTGCAGTAATTTACTCTCATTGTCAGTGAGCGACAAATAATTTTTTATTGTGGAAAGCAAACCTACATTTCTAACAGAATCTATTACAACACCATTCAATTCATATCGTAGTTCTCGAAACAAATAAGCAATACCGTTGTTGATAAGTTGAAATTTTGTGGGTACTTTGTCTTGATCAGTCAAGATTTTACCTTCTAAATAAAGATAACTATTACATGGTAGTGTGTATGCATCCAAATCTTGAATAGGAATTCTGATTTCATCATTATAATTTAAATTACTAGAAGTATAAGGTTGGTAGGTATGGAACTGATAATCTTCAATGGTATTATCAATAAATGGTTCACCCGAAACGAGTAACATTTCCATTATACTAAAACTTGAAATCCAACAGACTGTAAAAATTTACGATTTTCTGATGTTAACCGATCAGTCACCAGTGTTGCACTGTTTTTTCGACGTTCGAATTGCCTTTTATATGGTTGATATGGATGTTCCGAAAACCGCCAAACCATTATTCTATTCTTCGCAGATGTAGTCGAACCGTTATAGTTTCTTTGCGAAAATTGATCAAAGTTCCAACCTGATTGAGAATTCTCACAGTAATGTTGTTGATAGTTTTGATGTTTACTGGATAATAGAGTATTGTTAGTGGTTGTTCCACTATTTTATACCCATTTGGAACTTGTGGGAAAAATTGATGAATAATGTGAACTGGTTTTCCATTGAGGAAAGAACCAACCGCAATGTTACAGTCAATACAAATGGTATTCACTTGTAAAATGTTGACACTTTTAGAAGTATGAATTACATTTGGACTTAGTTTTCGTCTGGGAAATCCCAAAAGATGACCTATAGAATTATCAATGTCAAAATTAATCCAAACACTACTTTTAATTGTAAGTGTTGATGTTCGTGGATCTGCTCTAATACGAATACTAACTCCAGTCTGAAACAGTTCCCGTTCAATAATTTTTATTATATCATTAATTTCGTATGCTCCAACGGGAATTTCAAATTTATATTCATCATGATCACCCCACACCAACACATTATTCTGCTCATGTACGTTACTAATACTATTAAAACTATCAAAATTTGCTAAACCTATTTCATAGTCAGCATTTTCGTCTAAATAAATAGGGGGATTAAAATCATCACTTAAAACTGATGATTCTCCACTCAAAGAAAATGTGTATGACATAATGATCCAACTGAGTGACTAAATAAAAACCGTAGACAATATTGACCGCACTGATGTGAATTAAATGATTGTAGCACATCATAATTATAGTTTATATCAACCAGCCCATCACTCTTAAAATATCTAACTAATTCTAATGGAGGGGGTAAATTACCGTAACTATCAAAATAAATCACATGCTTGTCATGTTTAGTGTAAGCAGTCCAGTGAGTTCCACTTCCACTTGTACCATCAAGATTGACTATACCTGACTCATATTTTTTTATTTTACTAGGTAACGTATCCCGCATGAAAACACCACGAAAATTAGGGATATATTTTGCATACTCTTCTAGCTCAATATTTGTCATCGCATGACGTGGTAAGCTCAGCGAAATTTTTTTGGATTCCAAACTTTTTTTTTTTTCAAACCATATCCTTTATAGGGTCGTAGATAGAAACCTTGACCTACTTTTACCGCTTGCTCCATTGCTGCGTTATGTCTTTGTTGTTCAGTTAGTTGTTCACGATTGGCTTTAGCATCATTCACTGCTTTTGCAATTCCAGCTGCACCGCCCCCAATAGCTCCTAATGCTCCTAGTAATGGTAACAGTAATGGTAAGAAACCACCCTTTTTTGGAGTTCGAATGGTACGTTTTTTCCCAACTCTCTTTTTTTTCATTCCCATTCCAATTTTACGCTTAGCTTTCATAGCTGTAGTAACAAACCAAGCAGCCGCTTTTTCACCTGTTTTAGCGTCTTTCGCCTTTACTCTTTCCCAAGCTTTGTTTTCTAAAATCTTATCTGCCAGATGTCGCTTACTCAAATCTTTATTTTGAGAATAAGCAATGTCGTGCTCTTTGCACGCTTGATCCAAAGGATTAATTCCCAAGTCTCCTTGTCGTAGTCTCTCCTCTAACCGAGTACCAGGACCACAAAATTCGTACCCAGGTAGATGCAGTTCAACAGGAAGCTTGTTGATGAGAGTATTAATGAAACCTCTTCCTACTTTTCTGGTTCGTTTCATTCTAAGTTCTTATATATAGTGACATGTGCTTATATACCCTCAGTCAACATGAAGATTCATAAACAACAACTTTCACTACCCATTAAAAATTATGATGATGGAGTGGTGAAACAAATTGGAAAACATGGTGCAATGTTTGGAGGAGATTCGAAAAGAGGGCTAATTATTGGTCCTAGTGGATGTGGAAAAACAAATGTTATGTTATCCTTAATTGATCATCCTAATGGTTTGAGATTTGAAAATGTGTATGTTTACTCGAAAAGTCTACAGCAACCAAAATATACTTATCTAAGAAATCTAATTCAACCCATAAAAGAGATTGGCTATGAAGAATATGATAATGCAGAAGATGTTATTTCTCCAGACTTAATTAAAGATAATTCTATAATAATTTTTGACGATGTTGCTACATGTAATCAGAACATAATGCAAAGTTATTTTTGTTTTGGTCGACACAAATACACAGACTGCTTCTATTTATGTCAAACATATTCGGCAATACCCAAACAGCTAATTAGAGATAATGCAAATCTCTTAATAGTCTTTCAACAAGATATGACCAATTTGAAACACATTTATGATGATCACGTTAACGTTGATATGTCATTTCAAGATTTGAAAAATTTGTGTTCGTTTTGTTGGCAAGATAAATTTGGATTTCTCACAATTGATAAAGATTGTACAATGACGTCTGGTCGATATAGAAAAGGGTTTGACATTTTTGTTAGTATATAAATAGTATTGATGGGAACATACACCTAGTAGTAACCATGGAGACACAATTAGCGAAACAACTCGTAAAGGCACGCCAGGCTTTAAAGAAAAAATATAAGAGTTTGAAAAGTGATATAGTTCAATCTCAATCTCAGTTAGAACAATCATACCAACCAATTACGCGACCACTAGAGGAATTGGTGTCCGCTTTAGAGGAACCAATTCAACAATCGATTAAAGAAGAAAGAAAATCAATGTCACCTATAACACCTAAATCGCAAATCACCAAATATAATAAATTAGCGTATCTAACTACTCCCCCTGCTCGACCACTATTCAATAGCACTCAGCTAGAGAATATGATACCTGCACCCGAAGAAGTGTTTCAATCTCAAATCGATCATAATGATGATGAGATTGATAAGAGTCGCGACGACCAATTCATTGATGATACCCTTTCTCAATTTTATCAAACTTTATCCAATCCTGAGGTGTATCGCGAATATTTTGATCAATTCAAAAGTCCTCTGCCTCGAGAGTATATTGAAGGAATGGTACGTGACGTAAATGGTAAATATGATCATGATTTGGGTTTATTTCACGATCCTATCAAAGAAAAGTTTTATATCGGAGATTCTGAAGTAGATTTTGAAGGTGCAAATATTTCAGTTAAAAATATTAAATACCCTGGTACTGTAGGTCTGTACGATTTACTGTTTTTGAAAAATCCTACATTACAGAATCAGAAAGATATTGACAATTACGTGGATATTATAAAACGAACAAACGCTATCCATCGAAATTATGATCCTGACTTGCCTATTAAGAAATTTGCCAATGATATCAAAGATAAATATCTTTTCATTATAAAACCGAAACTTAAGCCACCTGTAAGAGCAAGATCTGGTACGCAAACTTCCGCTATGCTGAGAAATGTAATTACTAGAAATATGGCAAGGAGGGGAAAGGGAATGACAATGATGAAATATTCGTCAAAGCCCGTAGACTACAAATATTTTTATGACTACAATGAAATAGTTGAAAGATTGAAATTACTTTTGAGTTCAAAGAATGCAGGTAGTTCTGCTCATAATAACGAAATAGTTTCGATTATAGAAGAATTACGTGAAGGAAAAATAATCCTATAAATGGAGCATTTACTCCGCAACTGCTCAGTTTACATCATGCCTATCAACAAGTTTAATCAACATTTTCTTACTATCGACGAAAGTAAACCTCAAGATGTTCCATTTTACATATGTCAACCATCTAAGTATCATAGTAAATGTATACTTTACATTCATGGAAAAAACATCCCAAATTTAAGTAAAACTAATTATGTATTAGATGATTTAACCACTGTGTACACTTTTCCGATAACCGGAAAGGTTGAAAGTATTCAATGCTATCCATCACCTTTATTTGTTTCATATAAAAATCATAACAACCCCATTAATCAGTTACTAGAAAATCAAATTGTAACTAAAGGAGATAGAATAGAGTTTGAACTTCATTCCCAAGGGTCGATGAGAAGTGATTGTTATGTTCAATTTGTTATTCAAGTTCCTCTAGAAAAAAGTGTATAAATACACATTTATTCAGTGTTAGTTTTATTTCAAACATGCCTCTCAACAAGTTCAATGAACATTATTTGAGTCCGGCTGAACTAACTGCTCCATTTTATATTTGCGACTCATTTGATTATCATGTTAAATGTCTAGTTCGTTTGCGAGGTGAGAAGAAACAAAGTTTGAATAAAGAGTACTATGTACTAGATAATGGGGGTATTGCTTTCAAATTTAAGTTTGCTTGCATAATTGAAAGTGTATCACATTATACAGCAGACGGAGTGGTGCTAATAAATGATATTGAATCTAAATTCAATCAACTAGCTACCAAAAATATTATAAAAGGAGATATAATTAAGTTTAAATTAGGAACGCCAGCTGCTATCTGCATTGAACTATTGTTACAGTGTCCGTTAGTAAAAAATGTCTAAAGCACAAGTAATACAAGAATTACATGCTCCAGCTCGAATAAATTATAGAAGACGACATGTTATTGTGAAGGGTCTACACGATTTGATCCAGGCAGACTTGGCCATTATGTCACCACATGCCAAAGAAAACAAGGGATATTTTAGTTGTAACCAATGCATTTAGTAAATATGTTTGGGTGGAACCTGTCAAGAGGAAAACAGGAAAAGAAATTACAAATGCTATGAGAATTATACTGAGTAAAATGAAGACCACACCTGCTAATCTACAAACCGATAATGGAACTGAATTTTACAACAAAGAATTTCAACGATTAATGCAAACATACAATATCAATCACTACAGTACATTTTCAAATCTCAAGGCTAGTATTGCAGAAAGAGTAATTCGAACGTTGAAAACACTATTATGGAAGCGATTTAGTATGGAAGGTTCTTATAAATGGTTAAATATTCTTCCAGAAATTGCTGCAAAATATAACAATACCAGACACTCTACAACGGGTGAAATACCCAGTAAAATTAATGATAAAAATGCCAAATATATTGTTGTATTCAACAACATCAAAACCATTGATCCCAAACTAGCAAAATTTAGAAAAGGTGATTATGTTCGTATCAGCAAATATCGACACGTGTTTGAAAAAGGATACACTCCCAACTGGACTACTGAGGTTTTCAAGATTAAATCTGTTAAACTCACCAATCCCACTACTTACATTTTGGAAGATGAGAAAAAAGAAGAAATTCGAGGGGCATTCTATTCAGAAGAGCTACAAAAAGTGAAATATCCGGATGTTTTTCTAATTGAAAAAGTGTTGAGAAAAAAAGGTGATCGGTTATTAGTTAAGTGGCTTGGAATGAACTCTCAATCATGGATAAATAAAAATAGTATTGTATAAATTGTAATAATTTTGAATAAAAAACGTATACGTTATACTTTTGTTTCATTGAAAAAAAAAACACAAAGAGTTAATTTAAATTATTTATTCGTTGACATACTTTATTTCTGTGACTTACATCTAATATAGGATTATTAATAATAGCAGCTTCCTGTATTCGACGTTGAAATCTCAAGTCATCGTGATATCTCAATTCGCATTTTCGGGTGCTTTTGTAAGCGAAAGCCCAGGTGATCAATAAGTGAATGTGAACATTTTCATTGAATCTTACTTTCTTCATTCTTCAACATATGAGGATATTTATAAATCACTTCCAGAGCCAAGCTGTATGTTACACAATTTATATATTTCACAGAGTCCATTATGTTGAGAGCTGAGTTTACAATGTTCTCACTATCCACACCAAGTTTTAAAATTTTAAAACAACTATAAAATTGTTGATTCTTCAGTAGCTCCAAATTATACGTTATTAATGGATGTAATTTCCATAATTCCATTATACAATCAGATTCCAAATAAATACTGGAATGATCTGTCACTATTTTCCATTCAAAATTTGTTCCATATATGGTATAGTCATTTGTTACAGCTTGAATTGAAGATAGAAGTTCATACCATTCCACTTCAGTCAATTCAATAGTATTATCCTTTCCGAATATTCTAACACATGGTTCAAAGTTCAATTCATGAGATATGCTAACCACTATGAAGATGTTATTAGTCAAATGAATTATTTTCCCACCTAAATACATTTTCTGTGGACATGTAACCATACTGAATGTGTTTTGAATACTAACGAGAAAAAAAAAACACTGAAATATATTTATAAATTTTATTGATACATACACTAAAATATATTTATAAAGTTTATTTATACATACACTGAAATATATTTATAGTTTATTTATACATACACTGAAATATATTTATGAAGTTTATTGATACATACAAATACATATAACTACTTTAAACTATAATGACCCCAAGGTAAAGTATTGATTGAATCATGTAATATACAACGCTTATCGTCTAATCCATTCAAACCCACTTTTGTTTGCTCTATGCTGTAAACATTATGAGCATATGAACGAATTGTACGTTGCGAAATAATTTTATCTTTGTTTTCCCTCAAACAGTTGATGTAGTCATCGAATGTAATCTTATTTTCAATGATGCTCGATTTAACACCCTTTGATTTTTTAACCAACTTTGAATCCTGTACCTTATAACTATACATTTTCGATCTTAATCCTACAAAATGAGTAATAATTCTACCATTTGCCTCATCTTTAATTAAACCAGGGACTTTTTTATTACAAAGTAGCATATTGTACGGATTATTAACACCATATTCGCTAGTATCAAATCTGTTAATGTTAGGTTTTATCACTTCCTCGAAAATATCATTACATTGAATTTCATAAATAAAACTGTCGGTATCAGTATATAAAATTTTACAATAATCCTTTAATTGAGGTAACATGAAATCATAGTGAAACTCATACATACAAGTTTTTGAAATATCTAAAATAGACATTCCTATGTACAAGGGTTTGTTGAAATAAAGTTCTGCTTTCTTCAATTCGATTGCCATTAACTGACTTTCTTCATCGAATACAGTTCTTCCAGTAAACTTTGGACTAGCTATCAAGTTTTTTGCTCCATACCTTCCCTCCCATTGACTAACCAATTTAACAATCCGATGTTTTCTAATATTTTCCATTGTTTTTCCATATATTGAATTTACGTTGAGTTTAAAGTAACCTTTTTCGAATTCATTTTTAGCTTTTTTCCTAAAGCTTGTATTTAAATCTTCATAAGGTTTCAACCACGTTGATTGTGAGAATTTAAGTACCCTATGAATTTTTGTCAACACCAACCCATGTGCTAGAGCTTGTTTTAAAGCCCGAAAATGAATGATATATTTGTTTTTGTTATACAGAGTGGTCAACAGTTTCGGTAATTTGGAGCCTTTGAGTACTCGATGTTCAGAACAAAAAGGAAAATCTCTATGAATATCATGCAGATCCTCCGGATAATCCAAATCCACTTCCAAAATGTATCCTTCGGGACTGTCGTCAGGTATGTCACTAACATTAATGTTTGTGTCAACCCACTCAAAATTTCCATATGGCAGTGGTTGACACATTGCCCATCCGTACAGTGCATTGATATCCAGATAAAGTATAAACTTGTCCGGCTTCGAATTATCATATTTCCTCATATATTTATTGTTAGCTTCGGAATATCGACAGCAGCATTGACTTATTCCTCCCCGGATTGCATTTTCAACAAACAGTATCATATCAACATCCTGTAATAGTTCTAATTCGCACTTAGTATATTTTAACATACAGTCCCATGAATATCCAGGAATGGTATAGTACCAAGCTGGATGTAAGTTGCTAGTGGAATACCCAATATTTCGAAAATTCTCAAATACATCTGATAAAAGCATTATATCAGTTTTCAGGTACAAATCAGAGTATTGACCTAAATTTTGAATATTAAACAATTGCCATACATTCTGAGCATGTTTATATCGCTCCTCAGTGATTTCTTCATCGCAGAGTTTATTATAAAA
Organism: Lochmaea crataegi; assembly: GCA_947563755.1. NCBI lineage: Eukaryota > Metazoa > Arthropoda > Insecta > Coleoptera > Chrysomelidae > Lochmaea > Lochmaea crataegi. The sequence goes on from OX387434.1 coordinate 25,084,907, forward strand.
TTCATTTGGCTCGGGTAATTCAGTTTCTTCAAGTTTTTCCAATTTATCTATATAGTCATAGCAAAATACTCCTTTTTTTGTTAAAAGTTTGAACTGTTCATCACTGCAGTCTCTGAATTCATGTTTTGTATTGTTCAAGTTTTTCTCATCTAAATTTTTCACCAAACTATCAAGTGAGGAATTCAGAAAGCGAATTGAATCTATAAACCTGAATTTAATATTATTCGACATATGATTAGTAAACGAAATATATTTTTCTTTATTGATTGGTAACAATGAAATTCTACCTAGTTTAGCAAGATCTCTTATAAGGAAATGTGAATCATAGCCACTCAAATTATGAAAAATAGTGGGGACACAAAATTTTTTTCTAAAATTTACGTTGCACATTTTATGTGCAAAACCTCTAAACTCGCCTGTGAAATGATTATGATCGCGAACAATAATATCAACATTTGTAAATTCAGTTTCACAAATATGACATATTTTAGCGTTTACTGTTGTCCTATTTTCATCCATGGGAATTATATTTTTAAATTTAGAGTAAATTATTTCAGCACATATTTCCATTTCATGCGCAAACCATTGCATACAATCTATTCCACGATAACTGTTAAAGTATGAAAGAGAATTATCATATTCACATTTAACGTAATATCCGCAGCTATACGCAATATGTTTTTGATATTTAGTTGTTTTCTGGAAATTATGTTCAAGAGGTTGTAACATACATTCAAAATCAGCATAAATAACAAAAGGTGTTCGTTGTTTATTTGAAAAATTTTTGAACTTTACAATTTTCTCTTTTGGAATGTTTATTTTGGAATCATTGATTTTTTCACATAAATTTGAATGATTAGTTAACACTTCCTGATTAGAAAAATAATTTAAACATCTTTCACATATAAACTTCTTATGACCATCTTTATTTAATTGTACATTTAATAACCTAGATAAATTTTTAATCCAGCAATAATGGTATTTTATTTCAATACGTTCATCGTCTAATGGATCAGGAGCATCATAATCGTTTAGTTTAGGAAAGTATATATTTTGAATTAATAATAAATTAATATGATTTGTTTTTTTGTCTTTTGTTAAACGTAATGGAATTACGTTATAATTTTTCCCGATCAATTCCAAACCGTAAACATTAACAGATAGTTTATTAATCTTTTCAAAAAGATGAATTTTATTAAATTGCATTGGAATTTCAAGTCCTTCTAATTTCAATACTTGACTATAATGCGGATATGATGTTAAACGATTTGAATTTTTATTTCCAACAGGATACAGAGCACTTACAATACTCCAATAAAAACAAGCTTCGTCATTATAATTATGTACGTTTATACAAGCCTTTTTATTTGCTATAAAATGTGGTAATGAAATGAAAGATGAACCGTTTCCTATTTCTAATTTATTAATATTGACTGATAGTGATACAACTCTTTTTAAAGCCCATCCTGAATCTTTTTCTTGAAATTCTGACAATTTAATTCCGATAAAGACTACTACACGATCCATGAACCATTCATATATATTAGTTGAATTATCTATCACACTATTCTCAGTATGGAAGTATTTTATATCTGTTATGTTTTTATTCAAATTTTGCTTCATAAACTCTGCACAGAATGTTGTATTTACTTTAATTAAGTTATAGTTTTGTGAAGCATCAACTATTTTTCTATAAAATATTTTAAAAGAATCTATCAAAAATTCGTCCGCATCTAAATGTTTTAGGTTTATTATTACTCCAGTTGTTACTCTATTATTATATATTGAAATTAAATCTTCCCATTTGACTGTATCTGTGCTTTCCTTACCTATTATCTCTAATTTTATATATATAGATTTCAAATGACCTAATTTGGTTAACCATTTCTTTTTTTTACCAATAGATATACTAGAACGGATTTTTTCAGAGCATAAGTTAATAGCAATCTTTACATGATGCAACCATACTTTACTTTCCTGTACTGTAAAATCAGGATATTTTCCAGAAAATTTTTCAATTAATTCACTTACATCACTAAATAATTTATCTGACATAATTATAGGTTACTATTTACAAATTTAAACAATTCCGCTGGATTTCCTTTACCGGTATCCTTTTGTCCAATGTACACTAGGGAATATTTCCCGTTTCCCAACTCTACCAAAAAATCTTTCAAAAATTTCGTTGATCGTGCCGGTAAAAAAACTGTGTTGTCATTCAACTCTACTAAAACTATTTCTCCATATTTTGAGTTCACTATTCTAGCGGTGGTAATTTTATAAGGAGTATCCTTAGCTAATGTATTCAGTTTCACAATCGATTTATCTTCTACTTCTAAAAGAAGATGTTTATTTATAGCTTGCATATCCATTTTTCACTGGAAATACATATTGTTTACGGAATTGATATCATTGAAATAACAGTATATTTACCTTTTGATTTGTAGTCACTCTCTTACTTTGATACTACTTGTAAGCACTGTGAATACTACTGATACCTTCTGTTATTTCAACCGGGTTTTTATATAACTCCAATCTAATCACGTGATCTTGAAAACTGCAGTTTCAACTTGTTATCCTTAACCTTCACTTGATTACTTGTTTTCAATATCAACAGACTTAAACATTGCTACCACTTATGTGGCAGCGAAAAGCACCAATGACCATAAAGGTCAGTTAATTTTTGTCTCGTTACCGTGCAATTAGTAACAACAAAAAACTTGTTTCACCTCATATTTTTTCCTGAGTATCTTTTGAAAGTATATACTTGTTTTTTTATGTCTACAGAGATTGTTGCCCTTCACTTTAACTTGATTACTTGTTATTCAGAGTTACAGATTAAATCGTTACCACTTATTTAATTGGTAGCGAAAAAGTACCAATGATTAAAGGTCAGTCAATTTTTGTCTTGTTACCAATTGTATAATAAGTAACAACAAAAAACTTGTTTCACCTCATATTTTTCCCCGAGTAACCTTTGAAAGTATATACTTGTTTTTTTATGTCTACAGAGATTGCATTTAAGCCGACGTACTTCAATTTTCAACACATTCTCAAACACAGTGTTCTTCGAAACAAGATAATATTTTTAACATGGTTTCAAAACGCGTCAACGTACATTCTAACGTGTTAGTTACACCTAAGAAGCAAAAAGTTTTGCCGAATTTGCAGCCGTTGGAGCAAATGTCGAAAGAAAATCAAGTAAGTATTTCCAACTATAATCATTTTTTTTTATTTACATATGTATTTTTCTTATAGCCTATCATCGATTTGAGTTCTTCAGACATCGAAGCTTTTTTTTCGTCTGATCCTGTTGGTCCGTCCTCCTCGTCCTCGTCCTCCTTCTCCCCCTCCTCCACCTCCCCCTCCTCATTGAAGCAGATTCCTCCACATCTAAAAGATATAAAGGAAAAAAATTATAGGAGTCTCGAATTTTTTACTAAGAATGATGTGGAGTTAACTGCACTTGACGATCAATTAACTTTAATCGTTAATGAGTGCAGCAATCGGGAACAACTCATTAAAACGATTGATGAACAGGTTGCAAATATGCAAAAACAGCTAGCAAATATGAGAAAAGAGAAGAAGAAATTAGAGGAGTTAAATCGCTTAGCTTTGGAGCAACAATTACATATTTTTGAAACTGGCAACCAAATACAAAATTCAATAAACAATCATAAAACATCATGCTAATTTTTTTCATTCCGTTCTTATCAATTTATTCCAAATATTCAAGAAAACGGGAAAAGGAAGTGAAATAGTACACGTTCACGCCAAGAAAATTCTGTAAAAATATTCATTTAACAAAGTCGTGACAACATTTTAGTGTTTAAAAATGTTCATGTTTATACCTGGCCTATGAAAATATTTTAAATTGATTCAAGACATTAGCGCCTCCGGCTGGAATGTCGGTTTCGAGATAATGAGAAATAGAGAGAGGAGATTTTATTATGGTTTAAAATACACGCGATAAGTTACAATTCACTCATTAATAAGAAATTTTGAGATGACATTTTAGATATACAATACTGATATTTTTGCTAAAGTATGAGGTATGGAAATATATTATAATACAATTTTAACAGATATATTTCCAGAATTTTGATAATATTTCTAACTCTAGTCTGAGTTTGATGTAAAAATTCACCACATAAAACATAATATTTCTAGTTCTCTCTCAACAATAATTATTCCGGTACTATGCATGAACTGTAATTTATCTAAAGACTCGCTATTCTACTACTGTTGTAAAATTCCAATTTATTTTTAAACTAACTTTCGAAGGGTTTAGAATTAAAAAAACAGATATATTCTTAGAATTTTGTTAATATTTACGACTCTAGGATGAATTTGATGCATTACAGAAATAATTCTAATGCAATATGCAATTTTTTAAACTTGACGTAAAATATTAAATCAATATATAGTTGAGGAGATGTAAGGCGGCGTTAGTCATCATAAATGTATCATTGACTACCTTGCCACGGTAAATCTCCTCAACTATACTATTATATTTACCTAATTTTTCCCTTCTCTGGCTGGCTGGCTGGCTATTTCGTTCAGCCGTTTCCGTTCAGACAACCTCCATTTTTTCTTCGCAGATTTTGATAGCTTTGGCGGAACCTTTCTTATCACATTCCTTGCTTCAACATTTGGAATGTACGTCGGAGAATCAGGTTCGTCATCCCAATTTTCCTGTTCTTCTATTTCTTCTATCTTCCCCTCACAATTCATTTTTAAATTTTTACTAAAACTGGAACTACACTGAAATGATTTTCTGTGTCTATATATATACAGAAATTTCAACAACTTTCTCTTAAAAGGGACTTACCTTCACCAAAAAAAAACTGGAAGCTACATCGCCCTGGCATTGAAAACGTTTATTTAGTTAATCAGTCTGGGAATTTTATGTCTGACCTTATAGAAGGTGGTTTTGTATCAAAATATTTTGTATTTAAACCAACGCAATTTCTTCCAATCTTCAGTTTATTTTTTAAATATGACTGTTAATGTTTTTGATTTTTCTAAAGTGTTAACCAAGCTTTCCTATGTAAAAAATGTTGATTGAAACTCCAGTAAGTATGTGTTTTATATGCAAAATTTTAATCCTCATAAAAGTATAACCTCGGATTTTTTTTACTGTCTGAATATATTTTTAAAATTGCAGAGTGGTTATTGAAAATACTTCTAATTTATGATAAACTATTTATATTTCTCTCGTATGGATAGTGTTATAAATTCTTGGCGATAACATTTAATTGTTTTCTAGACAATCTATATGTTTATGCAAAACAGTTTTTCGTTATAAATATTTAATAAATGTATAGTAGGTAATAGGTCTGCCCTCGTGTAAAAAGGTATCTACAAATACTGGGGTATAACTATTTTCAGGTAATTTTTTTAATAATAACCATTTTTTACCTTGCATCTTTGATATAAATATTGTGTTGGTAGTAACGGCCTTTTCTGTTATAATGTGTATCGGAAATTCTGTTTTTATGTAACGAGCTACCCTTGCATCTTTGTTATAAATATCTAATAAAATATTATGATTGTTCTTAAGTAAAAAGGTATACAAATATACAAGGTATCCAAAAATATAGGGGTACCCCTATTTTAAGGTTAATTTGTTTCTCGTTGCCGATTATGTAATAGGTAGCGACAAAGTTTAATAACGCTATACATTCATCAATTGGAGGTTAACTTACGTATTTGGTATCCAGTGGTAGTGCATACAAACTAGAGGTTCAACTAATTTGTATCTGGTTACCAGTTATGTATTAGAAAAAGTTTAATAACGCTATACATACATCAATTGAAGGTTAACTTACGTATTTGGTATCCAGTGGTAGTGTATTCAAACTAGAGGTTCAACTAATTTGTATCTGGTTACCAGTTATGTAATAGAAAAAGTTTAATAACGCTAGACATACATCAATTGGAGGTTAACTTACGTATTTGGTATCCAGTGGTAGTGTATTCAAACTAGAGGTTCAACTAATTTGTATCTGGTTACCAGTTATGTAATAGGTAGCGACAAAGTTTAATAACGCTCTACATACATCAATTGGAGGTTAACTTACGTATTTGGTATCCAGTGGTAGTGTATTCAAACTAGAGGTTCAACTAATTTGTATCTGGTTACCAGTTATGTAATAGAAAAAGTTTAATAACGCTAGACATACATCAATTGGAGGTTAACTTACGTATTTGGTTTCCAATAGTAGTGTATTCAAACTAGAGGTTCAACTAATTTGTATCTGGTTACCAGTTATGTAATAGGTAGCGACAAAATTTAATAACGCTCTACATACATCAATTGGAGGTTAACTTACGTATTTGGTATCCAGTAGTAGTGTATTCAAACTAGAGGTTCAACTAATTTGTATCTGGTTACCAGTTATGTAATAGGTAGCGACAAAATTTAATAACGCTCTACATACATCAATTGAAGGTTAACTTACGTATTTGGTATCCAGTGGTAGTGTATTCAAACTAGAGGTTCAACTAATTTGTATCTGGTTACCAGTTATGTAATAGAAAAAGTTTAATAACGCTAGACATACATCAATTGGAGGTTAACTTACGTATTTGGTATCCAGTGGTAGTGTATTCAAACTAGAGGTTCAACTAATTTGTATCTGGTTACCAGTTATGTAATAGGTAGCGACAAAGTTTAATAACGCTCTACATACATCAATTGGAGGTTAACTTACGTATTTGGTATCCAGTGGTAGTGTATTCAAACTAGAGGTTCAACTAATTTGTATCTGGTTACCAGTTATGTAATAGGTAGCGACAAAGTTTAATAACGCTAGACATACATCAATTAGAGGTTAACTTACGTATTTGGTTTCCAATAGTAGTGTATTCAAACTAGAGGTTCAACTAATTTGTATCTGGTTACCGGTTATGTAATAGGTAGCGAGAAAGTTCAATAACGCTCTACATACATCAATTGGAGGTTAACTTACGTATTTGGTATCCAGTAGTAGTGTATTCAAACTAGAGGTTCAACTAATTTGTATCTGGTTACCAGTTATGTAATAGGTAGCGACAAAGTTTAATAACGCTAGACATACATCAATTGGAGGTTAACTTACGTATTTGGTTTCCAATAGTAGTGTATTCAAACTAGAGGTTCAACTAATTTGTATCTGGTTACCAGTTATGTAATAGGTAGCGAGAAAGTTCAATAACGCTCTACATACATCAATTGGAGGTTAACTTACGTATTTGGTATCCAGTAGTAGTGTATTCAAACTAGAGGTTCAACTAATTTGTATCTGGTTACCGGTTATGTAATAGGTAGCGACAAAGTTCAATAACGCTCTACATACATCAATTGGAGGTTAACTTACGTATTTGGTATCCAGTAGTAGTGTATTCAAACTAGAGGTTCAACTAATTTGTATCTGGTTACCGGTTATGTAATAGGTAGCGAGAAAGTTCAATAACGCCCTACATACATCAATTGGAGGTTAACTTACGTATTTGGTATCCAGTGGTGTCTAGAGGTCAATCCGTTCATTTGACGTATATAAATAAACTGAAGGTTAACAACTAAAAAAGCGGCTCTACAAACAGGTTCTCAAAACCGGCTAAACAGGTTCTGAAAACCGGTTTGTGTCACAGTATTGGTGTAGTTACTCTACTAGCATTAGTTTGGCACAAGTCAGATGAGTCTACTCAACTTTTGTTCAGAATATCGTGTGTATCGAACCAAGTTTTATCCAAATACACTATTGTTCTAACATATTCTCTAGATTCGTTTATTGCCAATAAATATTCAAGTCTCCACTTCTTAAGGCGCACAGATTCCATTATGATTTTTCTGCTACTAGTGAGTTTTTAAATTTAGTCTCTTAAAGTAAAAGAGACTTCCTTAAAGTCTCTTTGCAACACTGGATACCAGTTCCATTCTGTTCAAGCCGATGCCAAAAATAATGGAGAGCCTACTATTATTAAAATGTCAAACTATTTCATGAGATATTTTCATCCGGACCTGAGAATCTTTTAATGGACGAACACTTTAGTTTTTATCTGTATTTCGAACAAAAGGTAATAATGAGGGTCGTCGGCTCATATTGATTTACGACCTTCTTAGATCTCTGGTCGTACTTTACTATTCAGTTGGGTATAAATTAGTTTATTAGGAAACCGATTAAAATTCTGAACTGAGAATTCGGTACTTCGTTTGCATCACTGTGAAATTGGTGGCAGTGTATTTTTCGCGTGTATGCATTTTACTAATATGTGTTGTATGATGTTTCAAAAACTCCATGAGTAAGTTGGGAGTGTCCTATTCTGAAACTTCTTTTTTTCCTTCTCATTTCAGGAATCTTCGTGGAATGTACTGAACTGGAGACTGCAATTTGATCTGTTCCAGACGTTTTTTCATGTTTTTAAACTAATTTGTTTGATACTTGGTTTTACTAATACATTCGTGCGATGGAACTCACATTTAGGTTACTGAAATACCATCTGAGTATAATCTATCGCAAGAGTTATAAATGGCTTGAAGATATTCAGAAAATATGTGCTTGGTTAAGTAAGTGCCTTAGGTATTCCATATTACGAGGGTTGTATCTGTTAACTTTTTGGGTGAAATTGGTGAAAATTAAACACGTTCTTTAACTGAACTAGAAAAATGAAAAACTTTTTATTTCCACGTTCTACAAAAACACAGATGACAACTTCAACATAAAGCGCCACGCTGACGTTACATCAACTAATAATCAGCTGCTCGATAAATAGATACGGGGTACATATCAACAGTATAAGAGCAAGGGTCATACAAATAGTAATCATTCAACACCCCTCCTCAATTTAAACATTTAAATTATAAATTTTAAATTGCAAATGATATTAACACATAACAAAAAATCTTAACTTCAATTAAGGTACTTAAATATTTTTTAAACAAAGCTTACTTCTAAAATATTCAAATTTATCTTTAACAAGAGATTTAGTAAATATGTCTGATACATTTTCACTCGTAGAAACATATTTCATTTGAATAAGTTCTTTACCTACAATGTCTTTAATGAAATGAGCTTTAATGTCTATATGTTTTGAGCGTTCACTGTTTTCAAAACTTTCAATTGACCTCAAAGCACTTTGATTGTCTATCATTAAAGTTGTTGGTACATCAAAAAGTCCAAAATCTGCACAAAGTCCTTGTAAATAAAGTAGTTCGGAAGCTGCTATGGCACTAGCAAGATATTCCGATTCAAAACTGGATTGAGCGACAACATTCTGCTTCTTCGATATCCATGATATAAGATTTTTATTGAAGAACACTGCACATCCACTTATACTCTTCCGATCTACTTGATCACCACCCCAGTCAGCATCAGTATATGCCAAAATTTCTGGTTCTTTACAAAGATCGGATTCATAAATCAATGTCACATTAATTGTTTGCTTCAGATATCTCAGAATCCGTTTGGCAGCAATTCATAATTGTTGTGTCGGTTTATCAAGATAGCGGCTGAGATAAACTACAGAATATAATATATCAGGTCTGCTGATGGTTGCTACATAAAGTAAAGATCCAATTATTTCTCGGTAAAGTATATTCTTGTCAATTTCTTGGTTCTGCACTTGGAAGTTTGGTTCCATAGGCGTTAAAGCAGGCTTACAATCTTGTAAATTGAATTTATTGAGCATTTTCAAAATCAGTGTTGTTTGGCTAATAATCATTTGATTATTATTAGTTTGTATCTCCATTCCAAGAAAGTTGCTCAATTTTCCCAAGTTTTTAGCATTAAACTCTACTTCTAGAGCTGATAGAATGTTTGGGTGATTCGTGCCAGTAAGAATGATATCATCCACCCAAAGTAATAACCAAACTTCTTTCCCTATATACAGGCAAAAGTCATTTCCTGATCTTTTCAAATTGTGTTTTTCTGCAAATTCATGAAATCTTTCGTTCCAAATTCTTGGTGCTTCACGTAACCCAGCTTTCTTCAATTCCAACGCATTAAATTTCTGGTCTATTGTCAAACCTTCAGGAATTTTGATGTAGATGTCTATATTCAAATTCCCATTCAGGAAGGCTGTGGGAATATCAAGTTGTATAATATTCCTATTATTATTTAAAGCATATGCCATGAACATTCTTATTGTTTGATATCTAGCAACAGGTGCATAAACATTATAATGGTATTCTTCTTGGTAGCCTTTAGCTACGAGACGTGCCTTCTTCAATCCATTTTGTTCCACTTTGAAGACCCAACGTGTGTCAATGGCTTGTTTGTTTTCTGGCAGGACTGCTGGCTCCCATGTATTATATTTTTCATGTGCCTCTAACTCCTTTTTTATGGCTTCATTCCAACCTTGTCCAGTTTTCACTGCTTCCTCATAGTTTGTTGGCTCTTCAGACAGAAAACAATATGCTGAATATAACTCATAGTCATTGAATCGTGCTGGTGGTTTGGATATTCTCTAATTATTTATAATTTGTTCCTGTACTTTGTTCATCGTCATTCTCTTTCTCTCTCAAAGTAGTATGTTGTGTCATTCTCATCGAATCTAACATCTCGTGAAATAATAATTTCATTTGTCTGAGGATTCCACAGTCGGTATCCATTTGTGCTATATCCTACCATTCGGACTGGTATTACTCTAGATTCCAACTTGTCACCTGGATTTGGTATTTTCAATGCCCATGCTTTACTACCAAATATCTTCAGTTTACTTAAATCAGTTTTTCCATAGTATACACTGACAGGTGTTTTATTATCTAGGGCAACTGTAGGACATCTATTAAGTCGATACGCTGCACTTCTTATGGCTTCTCCCCACAAATGCTTTGGTAAGTTTGTTTCAGCACACATTGATCTAACTTTGTCAAGTAAAGTTCGATTAGCTCTCTCACTAACACCGTTTTGCTGAGGTGTGTATGGAAGTGTGTATTCACACCTTATTCCCTTCTGCTTGCAGAAATTTTTGAACGCAGAACTTGTGAACTCACCATCATTGTCCATTCTTATCCTTGACACTGTGTGACCTTTTGTTTTTAGTTCTCTGATAAAATTCATTAGATTATTTTGTGCTTCACACTTTCTTTTTTATTAGTAAACCACAATAAATTGAGAGTAGTCATCAATAATGGTTTGGTAATACTTTTCATCATCACTAGTGGGGGTTCGGATTGGTCCACCGATGTCTGAATACAACAGCTCTCCTACTGCTTTCGATCGAGGTAATTGTAGCTTTTCCCTCCATACATGAACTACATACTGTACTTGGTACTGGTAGCTGCATTTTTCTTAAGTAAGCCTCAGATAAGTGGCCTAATCTTTTGTGCCAAATATCTCCTGTAGTTCCAATGTTGCACATTTCTTTGGGTAAACTAAAAGTTGCTACGTAGAAGTTTCCTATTGACATACATTCTAAATTAGCATTATTCTTTGTTTTTATAACAGCCTTTTCTTTATCAAATATCACTTGATTTCCCTTCTCATTGATTTCCTACACTAAGCAAATTGTATGTTAGGTTTGGTACAATCAAGGCATAAAAATCGATTTTTTTATCACAATATTCCAGAATAAGCTTACCCCTTTTGTGCACAACTAGTGAGTTTCCATTTGCTACTCTCATTCTGATCTCCTGATCCAGTGTGATGATGTCTGTCATGTACTTTTCCATATCTTCGGTCAACAAATGATCTGTTGCCCCCCCTTCTAGAATAAAGTCCACTTTTGAGTCACCAAACTTTATTTCTGTCTTTACTACACTAAGAACTTCTGATATAAATGAAATTTCAGATTCATGGACATCCTCTCGGTTCTCTGCACTACCCAAATTTGCTTGCCTTGACCCACTTCTTGAATTACGTCCTCTACGTCGTCTTGAGTAGCCCCTGTATGAGCTCTTGATGGTGGCACATTTTTATTTACATTTGAGGGCAGTCTCTCAGAAAATGGTCACCTCCACATCCATAGCACTTTACTGAAGGATATTTCTTATTATGAAAAGCTGCCTCGGAGTGATTTTCTTGTTTTTCATATTTTTCAGAATCATTCAATTTCAGTTCAGCGTCTAAAAGTCTACTTTTTACAAACATTAGGGAAATATTTGTTGTAACAGTTTCTATCGCAGTAATGACAGTGTCATACTTTTCAGGCATTGTTAACAGCAAATAACAAACTTTGTCACTTTCATCTATAGTTGCGCCGGCACCCTCTAATTCTCTTAGCAGTATTTCTACATGCATGAAATGCTATTGCAGTTCCTCAGATGTACATTTTAGTTTCAATAACTTTTTCATTATATATAACTTAGAAAAAGTGCTCCTTCTTTCAAAAACATTTTGTAAACTTTTAAGCATTTCTTTTGCTGTTTTAGCATCCTTAATATACTCCAGATGCTTATCTGTCAAGCACTGTACTATGATGCATTTAGCTTTAGTGTCCAATTTATTATGTTTGGCCTTATTGTTCTCATCAACCTTATCAAAGTCTTCCTGGCTTGTTTCTAAAACTTCTTTTACTTCTTCCTTCTCTAGCAACATTTCTACACGAAATCTCCAATTATTGTAGTTGCTACTCGTTCGCTGTGGAAATGGTAGTATTCCCGTAGAAGCCATCTTTTATTTTCACGTTTTTCTCCGGATTTTTCTAGAAACTTAACCTTACTTATTTTCACCAGTCTTTCTCGACAATTTACCACACAAAATTGTCCTACACTTATTTCACCCAATTCCGCAGACTTTACAGGTTGTCTGGGACCATAACCTGTTAACTTTTTGTGTGAAATTGGAGAAAATTAAACACGTTCTTTAACTGAACTAGAAAAATGAAAAACTTTTTATTTCCACGTTCTACATAAAACACAGATGACAACTTCAACATAAAGCACCACGCTGACGTTACATCAACTAATAATCAGCTGTTCGATAAATAGATACGGGGTACATATCAAGAGTATAAGAGCAAGGGTCATACAAATAGAAATCATTTAACAGTATCTAAGTGTTGCATATAACAACATAATTGGCGCCTGTCAACGAATATCTAATGTCAAAAATAACTTTCATGTTTAGTTACAGACACAAAAATGCCTTGCAAAGTTGGCTTCTGTTTTCGGCAATTAAGCACTACTACATCAGTCGACAATTTCTCGTTGGTATGGAGAATTTAAATGTGGACGTATTATTCTTAGCGACAATCCAAGAACCGGTCCAACAACAACGTCACCCAGGAAAACGTCGATGCTGTACGTAAGCTGATCCAAGAAAATCGACATGTGATATATCGTGGAATTGGAGCATCATTGGGCATTTCAAAGTCCACAACTCAAAAAATTTTACATGGAGAATTATCTCTAAAAAAATTAATTTCTCGTTGGATACCGCATCTGTTAACGGAAGAACAGAAAGCAATTAGAGCCAATTGGTGCCAATTGGTGCCAATTGGTGCCAATAAAGTCCAAGCCTGTTTTACACAGAAAACTCAAAAGATATATATATAGTATTGCCAGTGGTGATGAATCCTGGATTTACTCTTATTAACCCGAAAATATAATATCAAAATATAAGATGACCTAATGATTTGTGCACCCAGCGAAGAGGAATTGCAGAAAAATCTGAAGATATGGAAAAATGTAAATAAACATACAGAAAACAAAAGTAATGTCCATTGGATCAGATGATAAAGAAATTAATTTAAAGATACAAGAGGAAGAAATCGAGCAGGTAGACATATGTAAATACCTTGGTATAAAGATAAATAAAAATGGAAATTAAGATATTGAAATAAACGAAAGGATCACCAATGCATCAAAACTTTATCATTCATTATCAAGATCATCTATAGGAAAAAAGAAAATCAGTACCAAAACCAAAATTACAGTATATAAAACAGTTTACCGGCCAATCCTCACATATGGAAGTGAGAGCTGGATACTGTCACAGAAATCCAAAAGTCAAATCCAAGCAATGGAAATGAAATATCTGAGGAGAGTCAAGGGAATAACACGAAGAGATCGGCTAAGAAATGAGGATGTGAGAAAGGAACTGGAAGTAGAACTAATACTCGTAGTATTAGATAACCAAAAGCTTAAGTGGTTCGGACACTTAACAAAGATGAACAACAGACCAGTCAGGGATGTGTGGGAAGCCCGAGTTAATACGAAACGGAAGAGAGGAAGACCTAAGAAAACTTGGAACCAAGAAGTTGCAGGAATACTGGAAAAAAATGGGAAGAAGCAAACAAGATGGCAAAAAATAAAAAGGAATGGACCAATTTCATCTACGAACAAAAAATTTAGATATAGATAAACGTCAGTCGGCTGTTTGGGTGTTCCAAGATTAAAACCAAAACCGACGAAAGTTATCCGTTCTCGAAATGTTTCCAAAAATATGGTGGCGACATTTATCTCAAAAGCGTGTCATGTAGCAACAATTCCTCTGCAAGATCAGAGAATTGTTACTGCTGATTGGTAAATTTGTTTGCCGGAAGTAAGCCAAGACTATGCATGTTCCCACACTGCTCAAAAAATAATTGCGTTTTTAAAGCAAGAGAACATTTGTAACGGTTGAATTTGTCACTACGTCTATTGTATATATTAAGTATTCGTATATAGTAATTACCTGACCGATATTGTCTCTATATTTCTAATATCATTTGATCACTACGAAAGAACTTCAGTAGTTAAATAGTTTCTGTCAGCCCAGAGTTTTAGGGACTAATCTGCCATCATCCTTCCGGTGAAGTGGTGCAGGCTGTAACCATACCTGTCTTCACATCTTGACAACAATTTTATATTTTGTCGCTAGGTAAGGTAAATAATAAAACTAGCGCCTACTTGGTAAATGTCCGTATAGATATATTCATGTTAGTTGTTTCTTTTTGTTTGTTATATTATAATTCATAATTGAGGGTAGTAAGGGGTTTTCTCTCTTGTGGATTTTACTTTAGTTTTTAGTTACCGTGGGACTACTGATTTTGTTTCTGGCTTTGATTATATCACCTTTGGGGTGTAGCCACAGTAGTCCAAATAAATTTGTCTACTTGGTTACATAAGTTTCGGTTGCTCCGGTGACAACCTTAGGCCTTCGACGTCGCTCAGAACGGAGGTAGGGGTGGATCCCTCTTATTGATCTTCCGGACAAAATAGTAGACAACTTGTGTGGGCGCCAACTGAGTTTTCCACTTTGGCCTAGCACGACGAATTTCCCCCGATAACCCAGTAAAACAAGGGATGAAAATAAAAGGCAAACCTCAGCTTATGTTCCTTATAATAACTAAATAAAAAAAAAAGCATTTAATACCCTTAAGGGGTGTTTTACAATTAATAGCTACTTGTAAACCCTAGTAAAAACCCCCCCACTTAAAAAAAGAAGAAAAGTAGTGTGAACATCTATTACACCCCAATAGTCAAACTATTAACGCTAAAATTCCAAATTATACCTGTTAATTTGACCTACTTAGTGTGAAATTAATATGGCTGTTCGAGTGTACCAATACAGATTCAAAAAAACTTTCAATTATATGTTAGCTGAAAAGTAGTGTAAAGTTTATGAAAAAAACAATTCCATATAAGGCGACACCGTAGTCAAGGCGTTGGTACCAAGGCAGAGACGCATGCGCAAGTGGATAAAATTATGAAAATTTACCGCAAACTATTAATTTCCACCATTACAATTGCATAATAAACTAAATCAGTAGAAACTACCTAGCTAATGCATATACATATTGGCGTAAAGCCTAAAGTAAAAATAAGTAAATAAACCAGAAAAACCCCCCGATACCAGGTTACCCTCAATGTGGTCTTCTTCAAGAAGTTGTTGAAAAGTAGCAGCAAACTGCAGAAGACATCACCATCGATCTACCAGGTAAACTCCAAATAACCCGAAGTGTGTATCTGGCCCCACAGGTGAAGTGTGTATCTTGAGGATGGTAAGTATACCCTGGCCCCACCGGTGAACCCTTTTCCAAAAAGGGTCCAATACTCAAAATTTTCCTCTTATTGGGCGGCTACCAACAAATAACGAACCAACAACAGCATGTGGCACGCCTTCAATTTCAAAACTTCACGTTGGCGATTTCAATAGTTTTAGTGCAATATATCCCCTATAAGGGTTTGTGAAAACGGCTTCCAGAACAGGACGGAATTCTTCAACAATACGAACTCCCGTAGAACCAAAATACTAGCCGTATATTCCACAACTCATTCAGAACGAGAACCTATAAATCCCAGCAGGAGATGACTAAGCAGCCAATCATAAAATTCAGATTCAAGCTCCATGCACTTTTCGAACCCAACTATCAAGTAGGAGCCCACACCGGAAAGAAGGGTGACTGACACTTCCTCAACGTCAATACAAAATACTCCAAATTTTCCTCTTATTGGGCGGCTACCAACAAATAACGAACCAACAACAGCATGTGGCACGCCTTCAATTTCAAAACTTCACGTTGGCGATTTCCTTTAAATAGTGGTAATACATAGTGATGCGAAATCAGTAAGTAGAGAAAATACTTACAATAGTTTTAGTGCAATATATCCCCTATAAGGGTTTGTGAAAACGGCTTCCAGAACAGGACGGAATTCTTCAACAATACGAACTCCCGTAGAACCAAAATACTAGCCGTATATTCCACAACTCATTCAGAACGAGAACCTATAAATCCCAGCAGGAGATGACTAAGCAGCCAATCATAAAATTCAGATTCAAGCTCCATGCACTTTTCGAACCCAACTATCAAGTAGGAGCCCACACCGGAAGGATGATGGCAGATTAGTCCCTAAAACTCTGGGCTGACAGAAACTATTTAACTACTGAAGTTCTTTCGTAGTGATCAAATGATATTAGAAATATAGATACAATATCTTACAGCGCTACCTCTTCGACCAGTTAAGAGCGCCTGTTCTCGTTTCCCTGGCTACACTTGGGACAGGTCCTCACAGTATAACCTTCTCGCTGACACTTAAAACATTTCAATTGCTTGGGAAGAACACATCCAATGGCTCGATGGCCAGGCTTCTTACAACGAAAGCAAATAACTGAAGACTTTTTATCGCCCGACAAATTCTCTACATCGAAGCGATCTACGGGCTGAGATGAATCAACCTCGACAAAAGCCAGGTCCTTCTCTAAGACATTACCCCTACGAACACTGGGCTCGACATAACTATTGATAGCATCGCGCCTATCCTCCATACGACGACATACATGCCTCAACTCCTCAATAGTAGTAGGTAGTGGATCTCTTAAACGGTCTTGATAAAATGGGTGCAAATTCTTTATAATAATCGCCATCTTGGCCCCCTCAGGAACAAAACAACCTAACCTACTAAAATAACTTGACATGATCGCAAGATAAACCCCTATTGATTCTGACGAGTGCTGAGTCCTCTTCCTAAGCTCGTCGAACAAATCATCCGTATGATGGGCGGTTAAATACTCTCTCCTGAATTCATCCCTCAACTCGTTCCAAGAATGCACTCGCAGTCTGACATCCTTATAGAATTGGTATGCCTTGTCCGAAAAAAGATCCACACCAGAGCCCAACAACACATCGTCTGGAACATGACGAGCCATTTTAAGTTCTTCTACTCGTTCAAGAAAAGCTGTAATGGACAAAGATCTAGACGAACCAGAAAACTTCTCCAAACCCCATTTATGTGGTGGAATCATCTTTGAAAGGAAGCTGTTTGATACGCTACCGTGTGTGGTATTAATCGGTGGGTGATTTGCAACGGGAGACGAACTAGCGACATTCTGCACACCTGCCAAAAATTGACCTGTCAGATTGCCAGTAATGACATCTAAAGCTGCTGGCACAACAACTTCAGCAGTAACACGAGTGGATAGGGCGTTAAATCTATCATAGAGACCTATCAACTTAGTTAGCAACTCTGACCTTTTTGTTTCCTTCTCAGCATCCCCTGCAGCGTCCAATTGATCAAACCTATTCAACGCGTGAGATACCTTTGTCTGCAACTTCTGTGTTTCACTGATATTGGAACTGCCACTGTAACTAGCCAACAAAGTTTCGATCTCTGTACATTTCCTAATAAGAGCAGCCTCATCTTCCTCAAATGGAAATGAGTATTTGGGATACCTGAAACTGTCACCAGATTTCTCCATACGAAGAGCCATAGAAAGCTGAGTGCGCATCTCCTCCGCAGTTCCGATCTTAAGACCCCTAAACTTAAGCTCCCACTCAAGCTCCTCTTTCTCCAACCTATTAATAAACATTTTTCGAGCCATCTTGGTGTCAATATCAACAACGAGTCAAGGATACGAGAAAAAATATCAACAATATAATCACCCTCAGTTATAAAAACGATATTTACAAGCTATGACGAGCAATACCACAGTGTTAGGTAAAATAATATAATATATAGTACACTTAATACACTACGACTACTATGCAATAATAAATTTATCAAAATGGTAACCATATACTCAATATACTTGGTTTCACGAAGAACAGCCATATAACTACCAAAAAAACTATAGCAAGTCTAGCTTATGAACAAAACATGCCCCCACTAAATAAAAAAGTGCCCCACGTTGGGCGCCAAAAATGTAACCTTACAAATCGAGCTCAAGCCCGAATAGGAATAAAGTCCTAAAATTTAATTAATTAAAAAAAAAAAAAAAAAGTGTACTATATATTATATTATTTTACCTAACACTGTGGTATTCTCGCTGACACTTAAAACATTTCAATTTCTTGAAGAAGACCACATTGAGGGTAACCTGGTATCGGGGGGTTTTTCTGGTTTATTTACTTATTTTTACTTTAGGCTTTACGCCAATATGT
Organism: Lochmaea crataegi; assembly: GCA_947563755.1. Taxonomy (NCBI): domain Eukaryota; kingdom Metazoa; phylum Arthropoda; class Insecta; order Coleoptera; family Chrysomelidae; genus Lochmaea; species Lochmaea crataegi. Next base: position 25,103,693 of record OX387434.1, read on the forward strand.
ATATGCATTAGCTAGGTAGTTTCTACTGATTTAGTTTATTATGCAATTGTAATGGTGGAAATTAATAGTTTGCGGTAAATTTTCATAATTTTATCCACTTGCGCATGCGTCTCTGCCTTGGTACCAACGCCTTGACTACGGTGTCGCCTTATATGGAATTGTTTTTTTCATAAACTTTACACTACTTTTCAGCTAACATATAATTGAAAGTTTTTTTGAATCTGTATTGGTACACTCGAACAGCCATATTAATTTCACACTAAGTAGGTCAAATTAACAGGTATAATTTGGAATTTTAGCGTTAATAGTTTGACTATTGGGGTGTAATAGATGTTCACACTACTTTTCTTCTTTTTTTAAGTGGGGGGGTTTTTACTAGGGTTTACAAGTAGCTATTAATTGTAAAACACCCCTTAAGGGTATTAAATGCTTTTTTTTTTTATTTAGTTATTATAAGGAACATAAGCTGAGGTTTGCCTTTTATTTTCATTCCTTGTTTTACTGGGTTATCGGGGGAAATTCGTCGTGCTAGGCCAAAGTGGAAAACTCAGTTGGCGCCCACACAAGTTGTCTACTATTTTGTCCGGAAGATCAATAAGAGGGATCCACCCCTACCTCCGTTCTGAGCGACGTCGAAGGCCTAAGGTTGTCACCGGAGCAACCGAAACTTATGTAACCAAGTAGACAAATTTATTCACAATCTTGCACTTTTTTTTTTTTTAATTAATTAAATTTTAGGACTTTATTCCTATTCGGGCTTGAGCTCGATTTGTAAGGTTACACATTGAATTGTTGGACCATCCTCCATACAGTCCCGACCTAAGTCGTAACCACTTTTTTTACTTTTCATAAAAAAAATAAACGGCGTGGTCTAAGGTTCCAGTCCCGAGAAGATGCAGTTAATAAAAACTCTATATTGAATGCACCAACAAGCGAGTGGAATAACTGCTCCCAGAATTGGTTCCAAAAATGCATTTCTCTTCGAGTAAAATACTTTGAAAAACAATAGTGTTTAAAAGTTTTCTATTCTTGTTTTCTAGCTCAATATGCAAAATAAAAAAGACAACCGTCGTATAATTATGCGGTGTGGATAGGATACTACTGATATAGTTGAGTTTCTAAGGCGCCTTCCTCACATAACAGTACGGTATCGGTGCAGCATCTGTATGCGGTATACCGATAGTAAACTTTGTCGGCCAGATCTCCTCACTTATCGGTTTACTGTCCGTAAGTTGTCTGCATGCTTTCGGTGCAAACATTCATCAGATGCGTTTGTGCCGTCATCGTGAAATGATGTCATCGGATGAAGATGTCATTGCGTGTTACATGTACTTACGATTGCGTAGAAGAAGAAAGAAGTATTGGGTACACCCGTATATTGCCAAAAATATTTCATGCAGACTTTTCATTGCGGCACAACAACTTTCGCAAGATGATGTGAAATTCCGAGCGATGTATAAAATGTCAAAACAAAGTTATCGTGAACTCCTGTCTCTTATTGCACCCCACATTACGAAACAAAATACTACATGTAGAGAATGTGTTAGTGCCGAAGAGAGATTACTCATTACTTTGAGGTAAGAACCTGTACATTTCTTTAAATGAGTGCTTTGCAATACACTGCTGGACGTACAGTTTGCGATACATCAAGTCATCTATTTTGATAGCTGTCACGCTCTTACGTCAATACAGTAAAGGTTAGTTTCCCTGATAAAGTAGATGAGTCGCACACTGTACGTCTCACCAATAGTGCTCCAATCGTTCAGGATTGTCGGTCCATCTTGAGGGAGGCACCCACTTCTATTCTATTCTATTAATGTTGGGGTGTCGATACACTGCGACCTATAAGATCTATTGTGCCCCCTTCTGCTGCCCAATCGTTGAGGATGTCTCAGCGATTAGAGCAGTTCCTCCATTCCTATTGCTTTCAAAAAGTTCAGGATGTCGGTAGGCTTCAGGTTGGGTAGATCTCCCTCTTCTATTTGATATTCTCCGAGGTATCGTGCCCTTGGATTATGCAGGGTACCCACTTTCATCTGCATCTGTCCGATGTAAAATCCCTCACAAAGGCATAAATATGTATAAATCATCAAAAACCAATATAATTTTTTATTTATTAATAAAGTTTTTATTAATGAAATACAGAAAAGTTAACAGCTTCATCCTCATTTTGGTAACCTGGCGTAGAGTGAGACTGGTAGTTCATGGCTTCATCTGCATTTTGATAACCTTGTGTAGAGTGAGACTGGTAGTTCATGGCTTCATCTGCATTTTGATAGCCTGTCAAAGAGTTAGACTGGTAGTTCATTACTGGCGGAGATGCAGCTGGTGCTGGAGTACCAACTGATGATATTGGAGAAAATAGAGAATTGTCCATTGAAGAACTACCAGTGGAGTTTCTTGAAGGTCCTGATATCGGTGCGGTCTTAATGTCATCTATAAGTTGTAATACTTTAATTTTGAAAGATCGGATTTGTTGGGCATTCATATCGGCAAACTCTGGTAGTAAACTGAGGAAGTAATGGTTCATTTGTTTTTCGGTTTTGTTTAATAAAATTTCGTCAGTCTTGTCGATTTTGTTTTTTAAAAACTTAACCATTGCAGCGTCTACTGCTGCTGCAGATGTTGCCTTGGGGCGAACTCGGGGCATGGGTGTAGAAGAAGAAGAAGAAGCCGTAGATTGGACTTGTGAATCAGATAACTGGTGTTGATCTGATGAATCAGTAGGGCCCTCGTCTGTTACTTGTTCTTCAGGTTCTGCCTCGGTATTATCTGCCGGTTCTGTATCTGGCACCGTGTTTTCTACTGGATTTGGTGGTATGCTTCCACGATTAGGAATTCTATTAACTGGTTTAACGTAGGGTAAAATGAACGTTAAATGTTCAGCCAAATAATAAGGCTTTTTGGTTTTTGAGCCGCTTGGAGGTGGTTTGGTACTTCTGATGAAAGTGGACCTGATATTGCGCCATTTTTCCTTGCATTCAGCAACTGAAACAAACAGAACAGATAAATTAAACTGATGCTTTTTTTATTTTGCAGATATTTAGCTACCGGAAGTACATTTACGGCATTGGCATTATATTTTGCAAGAGGTGTGAGCACTATATCTGACATAATAGCTGAAACGACTGACGTGATTTGGTCAACACTAAAGACAGAGTACATGACAATTCCAACCACAGAAAAATGGAAAGATATTTCTAATCGTTTTTATGAACTTTGGAATGTCCCTAATTGCTTAGGGGCTATGGATGGCAAGCACATCAGAATTCAAAAATTGCCGAATACTGGATCCACAAATTATAACTATAAAGGCTATCATTCGATCGTCCTATTAGCAATATGTAATGCTGATGGATTGTTTACTATGATTGACACAGGGTATGCTGGGCGAAATAGTGATGGCGGAATTTTTCAAGCTTCGGCTTTGAGCTACTGGATGGAAACAGTTGGTTTAAATATGCCTATATCTTCTGCACTTCCACATGATGATACACAACAGCAAGTGCCATATTTCTTTGTTGCCGACAATGCTTTCCCTTTGAAACGCAATATAATGCGGCCTTACCCCATGATAGGTATAAACAATATTAAAAGAATCTACAACTACAGAATGTCGAGAGCACGCAAAACAATAGAATGTACATTCGGAATGATGACTCAAAAGTTTCAAGTACTTCTAACGCCAATTCGGTGTACAAATTACACTACAGTGAACAACATAATTAAATCTGTATGTGTCCTACACAATTTTATACGATTACGAGATGGAGCGCCATATTCTGCCACAGATAATGAGGGTACTCACAACCAGAATCGAGATTTTAACATTGAGAGAGACGAAATTCCTATTAATGCTAAATCAGCCGGGTCAACAGTCCGAAAATACTTAACTAATTACTTTGTTTTACCTAGGGCAGCGCTTCCGTGGCAATACACTCATTGTATTTAATTGAAACTACATACATAATTATTGTCTATGCATACTTTGTAATTAATAAGAAGAGTACTATAAAATAATATTATGTGAGTTTGAGTGTATGTGTGAGTGATACATAATAAATAACACGTACTTACCAGTCAATTTTGTTTCATTGCTAATTTCTGTCCACGCTTTTTCCGTCAGGTCGTTCCTCGAATATTCCGGTAACTTGTAGTTATATAAAAGTGGATATTTTTCTACTTCAGCCACCAATTTAATACACGTGGCTTTTTCATTTGCCATTTTCAATACACTCGTATGGTAGACTCCGTACGATTCACACAAGTTTCGCGCTCGGTATCTCGGATCTTACTGGAAAGCCGTACTGCAATGCAGTATGCTGAACATATACCGCCCCGCTCCCGCGCAGCCCGCGCCAGTCAGAAAGCGTGTATGCAAATATAGGCGCTCGGTAACGAAGCGGTAACAATTTTACTGCATGTAATTTACTGCACCGATACCGTACTGTTATGTGAGGAAGGCGCCTAATGCAAACAGCGCAGCCAACACTTTCCTACTATTAGAAAGCGTCGCATCAGAAAAGGTCAAGCCGTGCGTTCCGGATTGTTTTATTTCTTGGAAAGCTTGTTAAAGGAGACGACTCGAAGTTTCTTCTTTTTTATAGGAAGCTAGGAGACTAGCTTTTTGGTCTATGAAGGGGCATTTGAGGTTTTATTGATAAATCAATACTGCTTAACAATGGTTTCAGAAAATCTATGATACAGAAATAACGTAATTGTTAAATAAAAATAATGTTTCAGCAAAAAAATTCAGTTCAAGAAAAAATTTATAAATAAAACCTACACTACTGTAAAAATTTATCAAATTTTAATCACACTACATTATTTTGTACTATAAATGTTAGTTGAATCATCGTTTGTGGTTAACGTAATTATAAATTGCACAAAATTATTTAAACAAGCAGTTGCTATGTAACACGTTTTCCGTTCGTTAGTCATTCGTTCTCGACTTCAACGTTTTTAATCCCAGTGAAATGTGGATTTACATAAATTATTCAATCCAGTGATTAAAATTTACATTGTTTAAAATGAAGTGAATAAAAACATTGTTGCCGATCCAATCAACACGTTCTAATTTTTTCTAATTGAAAATATTCAATCCACCTGCTGGCTTTTAGTTTTTTTTTAAATATGACAGTATACAACAACGCAAGAAATACAAGAAAATGTAATTATAAGTAAGTGTATTTTGGAAATAGAGAACAAAAATTGTCATTGATCATTATTATATTTTTATTAACAAACATTATATACAGATGTAATTTTTGACTGGCTTCAAAGTTGGAAACTATAGAATTGTTGATCTTAACTTTCGTCCCGGGTGGAAAGGTCGTACTTTAAGCCTAGCTATGTCAATGGAGTTGATTATTGCGCTGGACATAATATCTGCTTTCCTCTGGTAATCAGTTTTTTCTGCACACAGGTATGTCTTCTATACTGAAGTATCAAACAATAGTTTGTAAGTGTCAGAGAGATTAATCTAGTTGTGAACTGGATATAATTAGGTCAACATTTTAACACTAACCATTTTTTTGTATCCATGAAAAATCAATAATGGTTATAAATAAAATAGTATACAAATCTCGGAGGAAAGTTTCCTTTCTGCCTGAGTGAAGAGTTCGGCGCTACGAATCTCGCCCTTTTATCTTTGCTCTCCACAGAAAATAGAGTCTTTCCACCTACTATTACACTCCGATTGTGGTGTCTTCAAACCATGCATTTTGGATAGGTACTTTAACAACCTTCTTCTTTCTTTATATTCCTTATACTTCCTTGTTTCTTCTTCTTCTTTCTTCTCTCTTTTCTTCTTTTTCCTTTTTCTTTCTTCTTTTCTCTTCTTCTTTCCTCATTTTTTCTTCTGCTTTTTTCTTTTTCTGTTTCCCAATTTTTGTTAGCCAAATAAGTTATCCGAGCTGATGCGCAAGTGCTGGACTTTATTTTGGTGAAAAATAATTGTTAGTTTCAGCAAACCCTTGCTTGTCAAAAAAAAATTGGAAATATTTCCACTGTATAAGCATAAGCTCATAATACTAGCATTTACCCATATCACATACATAAAACATGGCCACCAATAGAGTTACAGGGTATTTTATTTGAAAAACAGTTGTACCCAGTTCTTGAAAACTATATACAGCGTGATTAATTAGCTCAGTATGTCGTTATCATAAAAGATACAAAAAATGTTATTTATGAAAATTGTAGATAGCTTTAAGCTTCAAATTTCAAAATTAGTTACAATGTTACAGGGTGTTCCATAACTCGGTGCCAGATCAAAGTTATGGTTTTTTAAATGGAACATCCTATATTTTACTGTAAAACTCAAATCCTCTCACTACCCCATTACCACAATATGAGATTGTAATCTGTTATACAGGATATTTGAAAAGTTATAACCAATTTTCCGTCAAAATCGTAATAAGTTCAATGCCCTTTATAATTGAATTGGTGTAGGTGAATAATAATCTATTGAAGCCAAAGCTATCTAATGATTATCAAGATTTATAAACAATAAACACGAATGATTCTGCTCATTATTTCAGTGATTTTAAATCACCCTGTATTTTAGGTCATTGTCGGAGAGTACAAATAACAGTCAGTTTTTGGGCTATCACGACTGGAACATGAAGCTGAACCGTCTGTATGATAATCTGACACGTTCGAGCATTTCAATATACTTAGCATTTTTTTGCATTTTCAAAAAGTCGCTGCGAGCTTGCATCGCTTCCGAACCGTCAATCTTATGAATGGGTGAATTTTCAGAGGATTCACTTAACATCCCCTCTGAATATCTGACGCGCTCGAATAGTTTTTTTTTATTTTCACTCCTTCGTTATGACCAATCCCATGCAAACCGGCAAATTAACATACCTTTGTTATAAGATTCACGTTGGGACACCTATACTATCAATATCTGACACGCTCTAGTAATTCCATGGGATTATTTTTCTGATGTTTTTGAAAACCTGTAGACGCTTCCCCCGCTGCTGAAAGGGGAAACAATATAAATATAAAATTGTATTCATCCCATCATCTAATCTTCAAAATCCAATAGGTCCCCACGACGCTCAAGTAAATCCCCATTCAGCCTTTTGGGTTCCCCAAACAACTTGTAATCCACTATTTCATGGCGATGGCAATCTTGTGGATTTACAATGATATTGAATACACAAAATTGTATTGTCATCAGAACTAAAAGTGTGTAATAAATTTCATATCAATTGGTCAACGTGAAGGGTGTAAAATTTCAATTAGTAAGTTTGATCCACAAAATATACAAAAAAAAGCTAAATGAAACCGTTGGAAAAGCAAATATATCTGCTACGAAGATAATTGAATTAAACCTCACGATTTCTTATTATTGTATGACTTTTATAATCTATAGCATATCGTGATTATACGTACTAGGTGATATTAATAAGAAATATTGTGGAATGAAATGAATACTTCAAGTGCACAAGACACGCGTAGGTGTCTATTTTATATTCTGAAGAGAAATTCGATTATATAAAGGATTCATATAATCGAATTTCTCTTCAGGCTCTTCACAAGTCGATGTTGATCAGGTACGATGTCCTTCGCAGTTTATATAAAGTCTTATGGCGTTAAACGACATAAATTGAAAATGATAACTTACAGTCGTGAACTGTGATTTTTAGATATCACTCAATGAATCACATCTCGTGATATAAGGTAGTGTCACCAACTATTGACCCCCCCCCTATAAAACAGAAACTAATAGATCACGAGATGTTTGAATATGGCCATTACGTTGTGTTCCATGGTTGGGTGAACTTGCTTAGAAGTAAGCTTAAGAAACATCGAATCATTTCAGTACTAGTTGAACTTCAATTACTGATGAAAATGATCTCGAATCGATTCTTTTCACAATAAATATTCAAAATTTACCATTTATGACCTGAAAACTACAATTTTTTGTACAAAAAAACACAAAAATAATGGTGTCAATAACTGGTCCAGCAGATTTACAAATTGTTCTAGATATTGACACCTATGTCAATAACTACTACAATAGTATGGTGAATGAAAATCTCATTGATATCATTGAAGTTAGATATATTTTTTCGATAATATGCACGTAATCACGGTATGAATCATATTTTGGCCGGATCAGTTATTGACACTCATTATTCAGAATAGAACCCTTTCAATATGAAATTATTACTCAGTGTCAATATCTGGTACCCCAGTGGATCAAAGACTGATACATCTATATGTCAATAAACGGTAGTAAGCGGGCATCTACGAGAAAAATCCGTAACCGTGTATGAAAATTCATTGAACAGCTTATTCTCAAACATTGATGATTTTTTTCATTTATTTACAGAATCAATGAGGATGCGTGATGGAGAGGGGTTTTTTCTGGTGGATTCGGACGCTTGTGCCCGCCATTTTGATCAGTTCCGTTCTTATAGAAGGAAACGCGCTCGCGAAAAAGGTGAGTTCCCAACTAATTTCCTTTTAAATACCTAGGATAGTGATAATTGAAAAAAGAATAGAGGAATTTTTGGGGTATCTTAGGGACCCATTTTCGAGTGATTTTTTAAACTGCATTATAAAATTATTATGGGCATTTTTATCTAATCACCAATGATTTCATGGGTGTTATTAGGAATAATTTACATCAAAATGATAAACCATGTCTCAATTATCCTGTGCCACAAAATCTATTGAAACTACAGACATGTTTTAAATTTTGTATTAATGAAAAGTTTCTATATATATTCAATTCTAGACCTTTACTTTTTTACTTCTGCGTTTTCCAGATTCAAAAATGAAGCACCTCTTGAAGGAACTTTCTGTTAATATTATCAGATCGTCTAACTAGAAAAAACTTCTCTTCGTAATAAAATAATGACTTTGTCTAATTATAATTTATTTTCAATCAAATTGACATATTCTATATATTAACTACGTAACTCACTCATTAACTTATTTCAAATACAGGATGGTAAATTACTTAGATGTATTCTTCATTCTGCTTCAACACCTTCCCTCATTGAGTAATTTGCCAACCCCATTCCAAAAAGTAATTTTTTCAATCTGTTAGAAAACAGTGGCTTCGTCATAATATCGGCTAATTGATTTTCAGATGATACCTTTACTACTTCAAGTGATCCATCCAACACCATTTCTCTAACAAAAAAATGTCTAATATGTATATGTTTAGTCCGACGATGAAACTCGGGATTCTGCGTTAATCTTACGGCAGATTCATTGTCCACATGTAGTGTCGGAACCAAGTTAACGCCTGTTAGTTCCGTAAATATTCTTTTTAACCAGACTATTTCTCGTGCAGCGTCACTTGCAGCTACTATTTCTGCCTCTGTTGTCGATATGGCTACTGATGTTTGTCGCTGACTGAACCAAGATACAGCTGCTCCAGCATAAAGACACAATACCCCAGATGTCGATCTTCCGGTAGTAATATCACCTCCATGATCAGCATCACTATAGCTTGTTAACTGAGGTTGTATTTCTGGCTTTTGCATATAAGTTAAGCGATAATTTATTGTACCATTCAAATAGCGGAATATTCTCTTAACTTTCACACAGTCGTTTTGACTTGGATTTTCTAATTTTCTGGATACAACACTAACAGCATAAGCTATATCTGGACGTGTACCCGTCATTAGGTACATAAGAGCACCCACTGCTTCTCGATATGGAAAAGAAGTATTCGATTCCGTTTCACTAGTTTCCTTCCCTAATTGGATGGCTTCTTTTACAATCGGGGTCGAGACCGGTTTGCTATTTTCCATGCCAAAACGTTCTAGCACCTTTTTTGTATAAGCTGACTGGGTAACACTTATTGAGTCGTCTTGATTTTTCTCTATTTCCAAACCTAAGAAATATGTAGCTGGTTTAACTGTTATTTTAAACTTCTCCTGAAGTTTCTTCAAAAAATCCATCTTCATTATCTCATTCGTACATGCTATTAGACCGTCGTCAACATACAGCACTAATATCAACATGTCTTTTCCTTCATTCTTAATAAATAAACATGGGTCTGCAGTACTTCGTTTAAAGCCAAGCGAATCTATAAAGTTTCCAAAACGCTTATTCCAGCACCTTGGTGCTTGCTTTAACCCATATAAACTTCTCTGAAGATGACAAACCATACCAGTACCATCATCGTAGCCTTCTGGTTGTTTCATGAACACTTCTTCGTCTAGAGTACCGTAAAGAAATGCAGTACAGACATCGAATTGTGTGAGTGACATGTTTTTACTAGCAGCTATACTTATAACGGCTCTTATCGTACCACCTTTAGCTACTGGACTAAACGTTTGTTCATAATCTTCTCCTTTTCTTTGTGAATAACCCTTCACTACCAGACGAGCTTTGTATTTATCAATTGAACCATCTGGATTGGTTTTGAGTTTATACACCCACTTACAAGGAATTGCTTTTTTGTTTTCAGGTAAATTTTTCAAAACCCATGTACAATTCTCTTTTAATGACTGCATTCCATGCTCCATTGCCAGCCTCCAGTTATTTTGTTCACAACAAACAATTGCTTCTTTGTAACTAAGTGGTTCTTTGGGGTGGTTTATTTCAGCAGCAACCATCATAACGAACTCGTCAAAGCGTGTCGGTTTCTTAATGTTTGATCTTTCTCTCAATTGTCTTCTAAATTCTATATCTTCGTCTAAACTCTCTTCTGGTTCATAACATCACTACTTACATCAACAATGTCTATTTCTTCTGTATCACAATTATTTTGAACAAGATCCAAGACATCTATTGTAGGTTGCAAACATGGAAATTGTTTGGATTCTTGTACCACACCTAGAGTTTCAAATTCATTAAAAATAACATCTCGTGAAAGTATAAGTCGATGTTGATCTTCTGACCATATCCTGTATCCATCATCATTTTCATAACCAACGAGTATACCTTTAATAGATTTCTTATCCAATTTTCTTCTGCAAACTTTAGGAACAGGAGCATAACAAGTACTACCGATTACTCTTAAATGTTTAAGTTCAGGCTTCTTGTTAAACCATATTTCATGTGGTGATTTACCAGGAATACTGGATATACCAGATCTATTTAAGATATATGTAGCTGTGTTTATTAATTCAGCCCAAAATGTTTGATCAAAGATACTTTCTCTTGCATGCATTAAAGATCTTGCACATTCGACAATCGTTCTGTTATCACGCTCTGAACAGCCATTTTGTTGTGGTGTATACGGCATCACCAATCTTTGTTTTATTCCATATTTGTTTAAAATATTTGCTACTTTATGATTATCAAATTCTCCACCATGATCTGACAAAAATTATTTAACACCATATCCTGCAGTTTGCATTTCTTTTAAAACTATATCTAATTTATCAGCTACTTCTGACTTTCGCTTTAAAAAATATACAAATCGATATCTGCTAAAATCATCTTTAAATAAAACAAAATATTTAAAACCTGATTTTGAGATCTGAAAAGGTCCACAAACATCTGAATGGATCAGCTCTCCTGGTGTTTCTGTTCTTTTTCTTATGCCAAACTTTTTCACAGAAGCCTTTCCATAGACGCAGCCCTCACATAATTCACTATCCAGCTTCACGTCAATGTTAAATTCTTGCTTAATTACATTTTTAACATGTCTCTTACTTTGATGACCCAGCCTTTCGTGGTAGAGTTGCAATATATTTTCTTTAGAAGTAACCATATTGACACTCAGATGTTCAGGTTTGGTTGCCCGCATCTTCAATTTATATAGTCCACCAGACTGACATCTTGATCCAACAATTATTGTTTCGTTAAAAATTTTAAAATAGCAGCACTTAGTGGTGGAAATAAATTCACTTTCTGGATGTTTGTCCTGAGCAGACAAAGTTGAGAAAAGATTTTTCTTGATATTGGGTACATACCATACGTTGGTCAATGAAAACTCTTTCTTTTTTCCGTTTACAAAAGATTGTATTTTGATGGTACCTTGTCCTAATGCAGGAACTGCATATCCATTAGCAGTTGTTATTGTTTGCTCTTCGTTAAATGGTGTATACGATTGAAATACATCTTGTTGATTTGTTATGTGATTAGTCGCTCCGTTATCAACATACCAATTTTTAAAATCTGCTTCGCAATTCAAAACATTCGATGATAGAGCAACTAATGACATCTGAATTTCTTTCGCTTTAGAATTTGTACGTTTTTTCGAATTCTCTGGCTTAGGAGGTCTTCCATCGGTTTTCCATTTATCGCATTGCTTCACTTTATGACCTTTTTGCTTACAGTAATTGCAATAATAACCATATTTATGTGCTTTGCTCTTATTCACTGTATATAAAACTTCTTGCTTGCTCTCATTTTTGCTTGTTAATGCTCTTTCATAAGAGCATAGCTGATTTGTCAAGTTATCTATTGTTCTGTCCTTATTTGATACCAGAATCCAACTAGACTTGAATGAGAAATATTCAGGTGGTAAAGTTTCTAATATTTTACAAATAAGCAAAATATCTGGCAAGTCGCACTTACAGTAATTTTCAGCAACTGCTTTATCTTTCAAAATTTCGTTTTGCAAATTATTCCAAAGGTTCTTAAGTTTTGATGTATGAGTAGCAATATCGTCATCTGATTGTCTAATATAACTAAAAAAATTGCATACAGATATCATAGGTTTTATCTGTTGCACTACCATCATACAAACGATGAAGCTCCAACCAGACTTCCCTGGCGGTCGAAAATCTCATGACTTTTTCTAATGTGCTTTGAGTCATATTTATTGTAAGAACTAACAAAACAGTACTATCCGTTTGATTGAAAAATGTAACATCTTTTTCATACTTGCATTTTTCTTCTTGTGTTGCTTCTTGGGGTAACGACTTCGGTGAAGTTAATCTACCTTCAAGGACGTCCATCGCGCCTTTCACACTTCTCAGAAGAATAGAAAGCTTGTATTTCCATGTAGTCTAGCTATCTTTACCTTCAAGTAATCCAATTTGCCCCTTACTGGGATCCATTTTACTCTGGATTTAATTGAAAATGCGTTTTATTACTTTATGAAGATGACAGCTTTCAGAGACAGTTACAAAATCTTTTTTAATTTTTATTCTTACTTAATTTCTTGTTTCTTCTAGCATTACCATTTAGGCACTGTACGCTCTGCTACCATGTTAATATTATCAGATCGTCTAACTAGAAAAAACTTCCCTTCGTAATAAAATAATGACTTTGCCTAATTATAATTTATTTTCAATCAAATTGACATATTCTATATATTAACTACGTAACTCACTCATTAACTTATTTCAAATACAGGATGGTAAATTACTTAGATGTATTCTTCATTCTGCTTCAACACTTTCGACAAAGTGTTAATTCCAAAAGGTTGTGAAGTACATTTTTGATTACTGTATCGTAAAAAGAATCTGTCGTTGGATAACTTATGCGGACGTAAGGACATGTAATCTCTACTCGTCTCCACAGTATTTATGGAGAATCCTTCTTCCATAATTGTGAATTTTCGTGAAATGACGATCTTGCTATTTGGTATCGAAACAAGCAAATATGCGCCCCTGTCTTCTATATTACTGATTTTCAAATTCGTCAATTCACAACAACGACAGGCACCAGACACCCCCATTATTAATGCAACCTAAAATATTTCAAAGTTTATTATCTACAACGTCTAAAAGATTTATGACCGGTTGCAAGAACGCTTATTGAAAATAATGAATGGCTAATCAATGGCTCATCAATGAAATAATAACTCGTTAATTGTTCAATAATCAACAATCATTCACTCATTTAAATGTAAAGGATTCCTGCAATGATGAACAATTAATGGACCATTATCTGTTGATGAACCATTAACAATTCATTACTCATTCATAATTGTAATGGAAGATGCATTTGGCAATTATACACTAATCAATTTGACATAATACATATAATAATAACCTATTTGAATTTCTTTCTCTAAAATAAACACTCTTGTATATACCAAAACCATATTTTTGTTTGGAAAAGTGACTCTGTCCTTTGGTCGATTCAGACCAGAAATTCGATAATCATACCTTCCTACCGACAAAAATATTCTACTGAGGGTCAAAAAGGAGAAAATTACGACCTATCCCAAAAACCGTTCCAGGCGAGCAGTCGAAGAAAGTACCGTCCAATAAACGAGTTTTTGGGGTAGGAGTAGTTTTGGGGTGAGGGGTGAAAATTCCCAAAACTGCTTCCTGTGTTGCCGGATACCCGAAACAAACACTTTTAAGAGTTTTTCAGGAGGTGTGGAATTTAGAGGTGGTTTTTCTAAGATTCTCGTCTAGGACGAACAACTATTTCAAAAGGGATTTCTGAGGAAAATTTTTTCGTTTGGAACAATAATTACGTATGGTCAGATTCCCAGCTTAGAAAATTCTAAAAGAAAAGATCATAGAACCCAGTATCTCCCCCTGGCGAGCTCAACCTCTGGTAACTTCAAGTTAAAACCACAAGAAACGTATGTGTATTGACTATTCTCAAACCATAAATAAATATACATTATTGGATGCATACCCATTGCCACGGATAGAAGACATTGTAAACCAAATTTCGAAATATTCCGTTTTTAGTACAATTGATCTCCGTAGTGCCTATTACCAAATTCCAATTAAAGATGAAGAAAAGATCTACACTGCATTTGAAGCTTGTGGAAACTTGTACCAATTTACTCGAATTCCTTTTGGTGTTACCAATGGAGTCGCTTGTTTCCAACGAACCGTCGACAGCATCATCAAGAAAGAAAATCTTAAAAACGTCTATACTTATCTGGATGACGTCACTGTTTGCGGTAACTCACAAGAAGAATATGATCAAAATTTACAAAAAATTTTAGATGTCATTAAGCAGTACCGTTTAACAATTAATGAAACAAAATCAAGATTTTCCCTCAAATCGATTTGCATTCTTGGGTATTTAATATGCAACAAAACTATGAAGCCGGACCCAGAACGACTTAAGCCTCTCCTGAATTTACCAGTACCTGATACTACAGCTTCTCTTCGAAGAATTCTAGGAATGTTTGCACACTACTCTAAATGGGTTCCTAAATTTTCCGAAAAAATTCAGCCGCTAGCACACAGCACAAGTTTTCCATTGTCTGAGAAAGCAATTTCGGCATTTAGACAGCTCAAACAAGACATAGCCAACTCTTCGATTTCTTCAATTGATGACGACGCTGTGTTAACTGTTGAAACCGATGCCTCGGAGTTTGCAATAGCTTCTCAATTATCCCAATCAGGAAGACCAGTCTCATTTTTCTCAAGAACCTTGTCCTCTCAGGAACAAAAGCATTCGTCAGTTGAAAAAGAAGAGTACGCAATAGTAGAAGCACTGAAAGAGTGGCGACATTTTCAGCTCATTACGGATCAGAAGTCAGTGGCATTTATGTTTAACACCAAGTCTTCGTCAAAAATCAAAAATGAGAAAATTCAACGTTGGCGTTTGGAATTGTCATGCTACAAGTATGATATCGTTTACAGGCCAGGAAGTCAAAACACGGTAGCTGATGCATTTTCCCGTATTACTTCTGCAAATATGTCATCGGCTGATCAAAAGAAAGTATTTGATTTACATTCTTCTTTGTGTCACCCTGGTATTACCCGGTTTTTCCATTGGATACGCTGCAAAAATCTGCCTTATTCTGTGGAAGACGTTCGTCAAATTACCTCCTCTTGTCCTGTTTGTGCTGAAATTAAACCAAAATTTCACAAAAATGAAGGAACGTTAATCATAGCCACCTCACCATTTGAACGTCTTAATTTGGATTTTAAAGGTCCTTTGCCTTCATCTTCAAGAAATAAGTACTTACTAACCGTTGTTGATGAATTTTCCAGATTCCCATTCGCATTTCCATGTTCCGACATATCATCCTCTACAGTTATCCAATGTTTGCGTCAAATATTTTCTATATTTGGCACTCCGGCATATGTTCATTCTGACCAAGGTACCTCTTTTATGTCTCGTGAACTTAAGTCATTTTTAGATTCTCACGGTATTGCTTCAAGTCGCACGACTCCGTACTTCGTTACGTATAACTCATTCTCGTGTCCAAAAGAAATCCAAGTTGGGAATGGTTCAGTTATTTTGGCGTACGGTCAAGGAATTATCAATGTTAAAGTGAAGGTTAACGACAAATGGTTAAAAAACCATCTTGACAACATATTGTACGTTCCTGAAGCGAACAAAAATTTGTTTTCTGTTTGTCAGACCATTTCAAAAGGTTTTGAATTTAAAGCTGATGAAAATTACTGTTCTTTTATTAAAAATGGTCTCACGAAATTGAAAGGAACGCGAACATCAAGAGGTCTCTATGTACTGGATATGAACGTTTTCACTCCTGAAACTTCTGCCGTAATATATCTCGCGGAGAGTATTCAATTATGGCATGAAAGAATGTGTCATCAGAATAAAAAACATATCAAAGAAATTTTAAAGCGTCATAATATAGATATATTGCCAGATAATGATGACAATTTCTGTGAAGGTTGTATATTTGGAAAACAACATAGAGTACCATTCAGAACGCGAGAAAATCGACCGTCAAGGCCAGGTGAATTAATACATGCTGATGTTTGCGGGACTAAGCAAGAAAATTCGTTGGGTGGTGCAAGATATTTTGTTTGTTTCAAAGATGATTTTTCAAAATTTCGTCGAGTATTCTTCATCAAGACAAAGTCTGAAGTTGAGTCAAGTCTGAAAATATTTATAAAGGAAGCAGAAGTAGCCAACAATAAAATCGTTGAGTTACTGAGCGACGGTGGAAAAGAGTTTGATAATGCGGAAGTGAGAAAAGTTCTCCAGAAATATGGTATAAATTTCCGTATCACTATGCCATATAGTCCTCAACAAAACGGTGAAGCGGAAAGAGAAAATAGAACTCTGGTTGAAAGCGCCAGGACTACCTATGATTCACACGAAGAATTTGCCAATCAACCTTTGGGCTGAAGGTATCAATACTGCATGCCATGTTTTGAATCGTACAGGTCCAACAAGTGTTAAAGATAAAACACCGATTGAGCGGTGGAAAGGGAAAAGTGGAAAAATAGATAATCTCCGTATATTTGGAACAAATTGCTATGTACATGTTCCTACGCAGCGTCGAAAAAAATGGGATAAAAAAGTGTGAAAGGTCGTTTCGTAGGATACTGTGGGGAAAAAGATGGTTACAGGGTATGGTTGCCGAACGAAAACAAAGTTTTAACAACTAGAGATATTATTTTCAAGTCCGAAGACATCGTGGAAGAGAAAGTTCAAATAGAAATGAAGTTAAATACAGATGTTTCGCAAGATTCGGAGTCAAATGAAAATAATATGGTTGATGAAAACTCTTTGAGCAAAATCGAGGTTGACCCTGAACCAGAAACATCAGAGGAAGCTAACAAAAATATGTTACTTCGTAGTGGACGCAGGGTACAACTACCATCATATAGCAACGATTATTTATTTTTAATTCCGATTCTTTTGAGCCGGAAAGCTACAATGAAGCAATGGAATATTCTAAAGTAGAATAATGGAAAGACGCAATGCTTGAAGAGATGAACTCACTAGCTGAAAATAACACTTGGTGTTTGGTAAATTTGCCAATTAATAAGAAAGTCATTCCAAATAAGTCGGTGTTCGAACAAAAAATAAAACCTAATGGAAGTGTTACTCGTTTCAAGGCGTGGCTAGTGGCAAAAGGGTTCAATCAAAGAGCTGGAGTAGAGTACGATGAAACATTCAGCCCTGTGGCACGTTTTGGCACAGTAAGAATTATACTGAGTGTAGCTGCATCGGAAAGGCTGAAACTCCTGCAGTTTGATGCGAAAACTGCCTTTCTATATGGTGAACTTCAGGATGAAGTTTTCGTGAAGCAGCCTGAGGGTTTTGATGATGGTACAGGTCGTGTTTGTAAGCTGAATCGGAGTCTGTATGGATTAAAACAATCACCTCGTTGCTGGTATAAGCGTTTTGTAGATTTCATTAAATGCCAGGAATTGAAATTAAGTACAGCTGATCCATGTTTATTTTTCCGAGTTAACGACAATCGAAAGCTAATCGTAGCTATTTATGTTGACGATGGACTAGTGGCAGGAAGTGACGAAAATGAGATCGCCTCATTTATTCATACCTTACAGAAAAATTTTAAAATAACCGTAGGTTCTTTGGATTATTTTCTAGGCATGCAAGTAAAGCAAACTGTTGATGGTGATATTTTCATTAATATAAGTGCTCACATTAATACAATATTGGAACGGTTTAATATGAAGGAGGAGTTTTCATTTTTCGCACTTTTCAATACTGACTTCAGTTTTGCTTAAACATAATCCCTTTCAAATCCCAATCTGTACTAAACGATATTAATATAATATCTTCCCACCACAATGATTCCCCTAAGTTACTTCTCTGGAAATCAATTGTTGAAATTTTTTGTTGTATTTGCTATTAATCAATATTCAAAATGAACAAAATCATTATGAAGGGATTTGAAAAAAATTCTATGAAATAAAATTTTAGGGCAATTTACTTTCCTAGTTTCTAAATGGCTCACACGATTTTCATTAATTTTGTTTGTAAGGGTTTTGTGATTGGGCCGTTCTCCCACTTTCCTGGAAATTTAATGACCTTCTTTATCTCAAATGGATCATACCAATTTATTCTTTTTATTTTTAAAATCCCCAAGAAATACTGAATATTTTTCATGGAATGTTTCCTATATCCAAATGCCACAATTACGGAGTTATGGGTAAATTTACGTTGTATTGAAGTAAACGGACAACATTTTGAGCATCTTCTGTGATCGTTTTCTCTGTGGATGTTTTCTTAAACTCGCTAAATATTTGTCAAACACTTAGATCTGGATCTTTTTCTACCGAAACACAAACATCAAAAAGCTTGTTTTCAGTTGTTGTAGTTTTTGTACGCCCTGATATGGGTAAATCTTTTACTACACCAGTGTCATTAAACTTTTTCAACAATTCAGTAACAGTAAACCTTGTTAGAATATAAATTATTTAATTTAATGAGTTTATTCAATCATATTCACCTTGATCACTCCGTTGAATATAACTTAAAAAAAACTATAACTTCGAAGTTGTGGCATTTAGGTATAGGAAACAGATCATGGGAAATTTGCAGTATTTTTCAAGAATGTTAACAATGGAAAGTATTTGATATAACAAAATTAATTATATTTCCAAAAGAACCGTGAATATGACAATGTTAATACCATCATAAGATTAGACATATCCCAAGACACCAAAATTTATTGAAATCGTGCGGACCGTTATCGTAATAATTGAGGCGTTCCATACATAAAAATCACTATGTGCAGTAGAAACGTGGAATATTTATAACCAGGTGAGAACAAATGAATGCCTAAGTCAGAGTAAAACTGCACAAAGATTTTTAATAGGTCCTGACAAGACACTTCAGACTGATTGGGAACCTTAAAAAGCTCAAAATAGTGTAGCAAAAAGAATGTAGATACTTTGGACTGGAGAGAAGAAGAAACATTTATCCATATATTTGTGGATTGCACAGCAATACAGAATCGTATGGCACAACACCTAGGAGACTACTGGATAGGAGAGGGATACTTATATATAAAACATCTTCTACTTTTTTTGTTATATTTCTCCATTTTATCCGATCTCTTACAATCCTATCCCAGTCCTCTATTGCTATCTCTTTCAAGTCTTCTTTAACAGCATCTATCAATTTCTTCCTAAGTCGTCCCTTTTTTTTCTTATCTCCTTCACCTCCAAGAAGAATCTTCTTCACACACCTTTCGGCATCCATCCTGCCTACATGGCCTAATCATCGAAGTCGTTGTGCTTGAATTTAACTTGTAATGCATGGAGCCTTATACATGTCTTGGATTTCCTTGTTTGTTCTTCTTCCCCACTGTCCCGCATCCTTGATTCCTCTGTAAATTTTTCTTACAATCTTTCGTTTCCTCCTGCCCAGTTTACTTTTATCCTTTTTATTTAATATCCAATCTTCACTTCCGTATAACAGGGTATATTGTATGATTGTTTTGTATAGTCTGATCTTTGTTCTCCTTGTTGATAATCTTGATTTTATCATATTTTGTAGGGCTCCCAAGGCTCTGCTGGCTTTCATTATCCTTTCGTCTATTTCCATATCTTCATCGCTTTTATCTATCACTGTTGTGTTACACCCAGATTTTCAAAACTTTTTTAAACGAATAGTTTTTACCTTTGCTTGTTATATCTATTCTCGTGTTTTCGCCGGCATCCATTTCTAAATATTTAATTTTTTCTTCATTGATACAAGGTTTGTTTAAAGTATGGAAACATCGGGATATCTCACAAACGGAAAACGATAAAAAGAAGATTTTAACGCATGTTGCAAGGTTGCTATAGGAGCATATTTTCACGTTGCCGCAGTGCTGCAGTGACATCTACGGCCTGACGACTTCGACAATTGCGTAACTAGCCAAGCGTTACACCCATGCTCAATCCCTAAAGATATGGGATGGAATCAAAGTATGCACTCTTGCCAGGATCACCTTGGGCGACCCTGGGAAGCTGGAGCCGAAGAAATATTTGGCGATGACCAGGAAAAACCTACGCTTAACAGTAGGATTTCCGACTGGCCACTGTCAACTAAGGAAACACCTCCATACTATCGGGCTAGAGGACACTTCTCTATGTAGAATGTGTGAACAAGAAGATGAAACTTTAAGGCATGTCTTATGTGAGTGCCCGGAGTCATCGTCAATAAGAGACTGTGTGTTCAGTGAGTCTTGGCCTACACCTGCCGATATAAAGGAGATGTCTCCTAGTGACCTGTTCACCTTCCTGAAAAGGAAAGGAGGGACTATGACCTACGAGGACAGCTTTATTTACAAAATGCATTTCAAATAGCGTTATATGATATTATGTAGGTTTGTTCACAGATCTGTGTGTGATTTTTTTTATGTTTTCGACTTTTGTAAATAAACGGGTGCGGCGTCTCTCCATATCTAAAAGGAGATACGCCACATCTTGTAGATGGGAGAGATGCCTCAAATTATATTTTAAAATTTCTAAAAAATTATTGATATTTATTGATTATGGGTGTATATTTATAAATAAAATGTCTCATCAGATTCAGCCAGTGATGATGAGGTCTTACCGGATTCAGACAGTGATGATGACAATACAAAAAGTAGACTGAATAAAATGCCTAAAATGGTTTCACGAGACCTGCACAATGCATTCCAACGTGTGTTATATTTGTCGATGTGGGGAACTGAAAAAAACGAAGTGGGCATCTCTACCCTATGAATAACATGTTGTGGCATTTCTCCCTTCTAGCCACGGCAACTCTCCCTACCTGGTGGGAGAGACGCCTAGAATTCAAATTTAAAAAAAAATCTCCCATTATGTAAGAAAAGTGTTTTTAGTTTTAATGTAGTGGAATGCGTTACACAAACGTTGAAGTTTATTTTGTAAATTCTTTTTCAATTAAAAAAATTAAAATAAAGCTGTGACAATTTTTTGTGGCGTCTATCCCACTTTTACCCTATTGGTTTATGACCTCTCTTTTTATAAATTCAAGTTATTGCTGTTCATGACATATGTTTGTTGACAAATATTATATACACTGTGTTCATTTGAAAAGGACCCACCCTTAATATTTCAGAAATGGGACATATTAGAAAGAAATGCCAAAACACGTCAACTTTTAACTTTAGGGGGACACTTTTTAGCGCTAATGCCATAAACGTCAGATTCACCCCCTCCCTTCTGGAGATTTTCCTTGAATTTTTTCAAATAGCATTAGGTGTCAAGTCATAACCCATTTAAAAGGTCTGGTAAATCTCTATTCAATCATTTTGTTTTGCCTTTGATTGCAGCCTTCCATTGTTATTTAATCGTTGTTTAAAACTGGCTCTCTTTCAACATTTCGTATGCCCCTCGTGTTAGGTTATGACCAAATGACCTTAAAGAATAAAAAATTTACAAATAGTGAAAAGACAACTGTTAACAAGACATAACTGTTATTTATCACCGTTAACATTCAGGCAATAAAAGTTGGAAGAGAGCCAATTTTAAACAACGATTAAATAACATTGGAAGGCTGGTTCAAAGGCAAAACAAAATGATTGGATAGAGCTTCACCAGACCTTTTAAATGAGGTATGCCTTGATACCTAATGCCATTTGAAAAAATGTAAGGGGTATCTCCAGAAGGGAGGGGGTGAATCTGACGTTTATGACATTAGCGCCAAAAAGTGCCCCCTCAAAAAAGTTGACATGTTTCGGCATTTCTTTCTAATATGACGCGTTTTTTGAAATATTAAGAGTGGGTCCTTTTCAAATGAACACAGTGTAAATATTTTTGTTATCAAAATTCACATTGATCTGAATTTATAGCAAAAATTTCAAATAACTGAGATAGGTAATAGGCATGCCCAAATCTTAATCTAATAATAATTGAAACGATATACTTTCTAGGGACACAGACACTAAACCAGAAACCATTAAGTATATTTGGATGAAGTAAGGGATATTGTGTTATTGAATGTAAGCAGTAGGTTAGCCAAGCTGAGTTATACAGGGTGTTTCGAAAAGATTGGTTATACATTATACCACATCTTCGTGGCTGTATCTTCCAAACTGAAATGTTTAAAAAGAAATACAGGGAGGCATAAAAGTTTAAGAATAGTTTTATTCCAGTGGCGTTCCATATTTTGTTAAATGTAACTCTCAAAAAAAGTTGGAGGGTCAAAAGGGTGCTGCCCCCCTCTGAAAATCCATAATAAATAAAAATTCATGATCGCTATTACTTCCAGTTTGAGGGTTATCGTAGACTAGTGTCTCATATAAATTTTCATAAATTTACGTTACACCGTTAAAAAAATTAATTTAAATTTTCAAATAATCACCCTATAACTTTTTTTGTATGCACACAATACAGGCAATCGACAATTATTTTATTACATATATTTTCTCAATACAATTCAGGTGAATTCGGAATAGATTTCCCATATTTACTAGCATGGAAATTAAGAGATTATTCCAAAGTTTGAGTACTAAACTGTAAACACTCATAATATTAATAGACCGGTTCACAAGTTCCATTTCATTCCACACCTGGCCTGGACCACCGAAAATTATGATTTAGATTTAGGCGTCCCTGTGCTAGTTGGCAATTTAGCATTTAAATAAACACCTTCAACATAGTTGAATTTTAGTTTTAAGCTTGTTCATCATTTGTTAAGAAATTAATTTCGCTGTTATGAGAGAATTTTTTTTTTATAAAATAAATATATTAAGCTATCTACAAATATAAAACTTTTTTTTTATTTCAGAAGGACATAGAATCAAGTCTGCAGAGCATCCACGACGTCGAGATCGCTAGCCTCGGGGATTTATGCGTAACAAAACAATATAATTCTCTCACTGTTCCCTTGGATACACTTAGATTCGAGTCAACGAGACAAAAAGCTGATTTAGCAGCTACATTGCTACAAGATTTAGGTGTTGCTCATCATAATGGTGAGCATTTTAATATATTTATTTTTTATGTCAAAAACATTTTAAATATTTTTTAATATGCTGTGGCTATCTACCAGATTACTTCTCACGAACAAATATATAAATAAAAAAATATTTGTTGGGTAATTCCTATTCATTTTCAAGCAAAACCGCAGTTCTTTACATACAACTGATATATGAGTTAAGTGGAGTACTTCAAATTTCATTTTAATCTAGCAACTCATCATAAACCGTTTGAAGTTGACGTATCAGTGTAGTTTTTAACAATGGAAAAAATTGAAAATCGTTTAGTGATTAACTACCTCTCGAAAAAAGGAAATCCATGCAGAATAAGATGGGGGTGGAGTGAATCTAATCTGCTGCTGGCTGCAGTGCTTCCGGCATGGCAACGGCTCCAAAAAACGGAGGCTCAAGGGTTATCGTACCAACGTTAAAGATTTTCCAAAAACAGAAAACACACCATAAAGTCATTGAGAAAATTGATAATGGACCATTCCAGAACACATGACTTTGACAGGTCGGCCATATTGTTCTGGAGGACAACCGATCAGTTGGAGTTGAACCTTGTGTGTTTTGGCATGTGCTGTAATTTAGTTGGTGGTCAATGTAATATATATTTTATTTAAATGATAAAACCTTTGCAAATAACACATGGCGCAGTCAGCAAAGTGTCTCTGAATTGAATGAAATAATAACTAAAACATCAGACGACGAAAAAAGCAATCAACAGAGGAGTTATGCGATTCCAACGAAAGTCAAGAGCAACAGATTCAGGTGCATAGAGGGATCAATTAAATAGTCACCTCGCTTGGTTAAAACAGCTGGTAATCGAAAAAAGACACCTTATCTCGTGCTCCCTGCATTCCACACTTAACAACACTTAAAGTATTAGATAATTTGAATAGTCATATTTATACTATTACGTTAGTAAATAATTATTGATAATCTAGGATGTCTCGTTGATCTACTTTTCTTTCTTCTTTACAATTACTTTCTTTTTTCTTTTTGCATTATTATTGTACTTTATTATTATTATTATTTCCAATTCAAGTGTACTCTTGCTCAGCTCTTGCTGGTAATGTTCACCTATCCAGAGCGTTCGTAAACGCAAATGGGATTTGGCACAGCAGTTACATATTTAGAAATTTACGGACAGTGTGACAAGTATTCAAAATTGCAGCCTTCTGCAGATCGATGTATGTATTTTTGTGAAGACCTAGTTTGGTGAGGCTGTCTTGTAGAGTTTTGGGGATTAGTCCCGTAGATGAAACGATGACCGGCACCACCTCTACTTTCTCTGCATGCCACATCTGTCCTACCTCAATTGCAAGATCGGTGTATTTTGCAATGTTCTCGTTGTATTTGTCTAACATATTGTTGTTATTGGGTACAGCAACATCCACTAGAAGAACCGAGTTAGCTTTTTTATCCACAACTACAATATCAGGCCGGTTATTCGTCACCCGACTATCGGTGATAATTGACCTATCGTAGTATAGTCTAGAACTGCATGAGGATGGTAATTGTAATAAGGCGTGTAGGTGTTAACTAATCCAAATTTGTTGGCCAACTTCTGATGAATGATGTTGCACAGTTGGTTGTGCCTGCGTAGGTAATCAATGTTAGCTATGGCTGAACATCCCGACGTAATGTGTTGTATCGTCTCTGTTGTTTGTTGACACCTTCTGCACTTGTCCGACACGATGTTTGGATCTCTTATAACAAATTTCTTGAAATTGTTGGTATTAATAACTTGGTCTTGGATCGCCATCATAAATCCTTCTGTTTCTGGAAACAATGTTCCATCAGAGAGCCACTTATTTGATGCTTCCTTGTCGATATATGGTTGATTGAGGTCGTGATGATGTCGACCATGAAGCGCTTTCTGGGCCCACTCCGCCTGTTTGTCAGAGTCTGTAACGATTTCAAGTTTTTTATCAGGGTTTACAAGATCTAAGGATGAATAGTTTTTATCTGCTTTCGCGACCAGCTCATGCAATTTAGATGTTTGAGCCTTGCCAATGAAGAACTTTTGGAGTTTAGATATTTGATTATAATGTAAATTAACTATGTCCGTTAAAGCTCTCCCTCCCTCTTTTCTTGGTAATGTGGTCCTAATAACTGATGATGTCGGGTGGTGACATTTGTGTTTGGTCATCATGGTTCGCGTTGTTCTTTGAATATCTTCCAGTTCTGTTTTTGTCCACTTCAGAATTCCAAATGAGTATGTCAGGATCGGTATGGCGTAGGTGTTAATTGCTTTGGCGAGATTTCCTGCGTTCAACTGGGATTTCAATAAAGCAGATATCCTTTGAGTGAACTGTCCTCGAATTTTGGTTTTTGCTTGCTTCTGGTCAAGTAGCTTAGCTTGCTGAAATCCTAGATATGTGTAGGTTTCACCATTTTGCATGGCATTTATAATGTTCCCATTAGGTAGTAATACATCTCCGTTAACGATTTTACCCTTCTCGATATTTAAGGTTTTGCACTTGTCTAATCCAAATCCCATTTGTATATCACTGGAAAATGTTTCAGTAATATTAAGTAAATGTTGAATTTGACGCTGGTTTGATGCGTATATTTTGATGTCATCCATGTATAAGAGGTGGGAAACAGTGCAGCTAGTGTTTCTGTTGGCCTTGATTTTAAAGCCGTAATCCGTATCGTTAAGTAGATTGGAGAGTGGATTCATTGCCAAACAAAACCAAAGTGGACTCAGGGAGTCGCCTTGGAAGATCCCCCTACGGATAGAAATTTCATCAGTTTCGAGGTATTGACCATTTATTTGTAAATGAAGGTTCGTTCGCCAGTGCTTCATCGATGATTCAAGAAAAGTAACAAGAGTGGGGTGTACTTTGTAAATTTGCAAAACTTTAACAAGCCAGGAATGTGGAACGCTATCAAATGCTTTCCTATAATCTACGAAAGCCGTGTAGATGTTGCGCTGTTCCTTCTGCGCCTGTTTTAGTATTACCGAATCGATGATGAGTTGCTCTTTGCAGCCTTGGTGATTTCGTCTGCACCCTTTTTGTTCTTCCGACAAGATGTTGTTTTGATCGGCATGTCTGTAAATACGGTTAGTAATGCAAGACGTTAATATTTTATATATAGTTGGAAGGCATGTTATAGGTCTATACTGCGTAGGATCGTGAGTTTGATGCGTTTTGGGAAGCAAGTGGGTCGAACCCAGTGTCAGAAATGGTGGTGTATCTTCTGGATGCTGCAGAATATGTGTAAATGATCTTGCCATTGCTTCATGCAGACTGTCAAACTTCTTATACCAGAAGTTTTGGACATGGTCAACTCCTGGTGTCTTCCAATTACTGGTGCTCTTTATAGCTTCGGTTACCTCGCTTGTTGTCAAGTTAACGAAAGGCATTGGTTCAATGTTAATTTTTTCCTCCTCAGTTCTTATCCAGTGAGCGTTGGATTTATGTTCGATAGGGTTCGACCATAAAGAAGACCAGTACTCCGTTAGCTCATCTTTATCTGGGAGACTTTGGTTGTGATTGCTTACAGTACCGCTTAGTTGCCTGTAAAATAACTTCTGATTGTTATTGAATAAGTAGTTCTGTTGTTTCCTTTTCGTGCACTTGACATATCGTGACAAACGTTTTGATTTTGCCTTTAACTTTTGCCTGAGTGAATCGATATATTCACATACATGTTGTTTATGTTGTGGGTGACCTGTAAAAGTTTTGATTTTTCGATAGATCTTCCTCACTCTGTTTGTTAAGCGCCTAGACGGTTTCAAGTTGTTTTTAAATTCTGTAAGCTGCCCCAATTCCCTTCTGATGTCATCAATGGACTTTTCCAGCCGGCGTTGCCACCAAGGCTTGAGCTGTTTGTAGTCTTTACCCCGATTGTTCTTAGGGGATTGGATCTGTTGATTGTGACTTCGAATCACTGCTACCGCTCCACAATAGATGAGAGTGTGAAGTTGTTCCAGCGCTTCGCAGTCTTTAGCATAGTTCTGCAGTAGTAAGTTCACAGCTGCTAGTATGCTGTTAGTGCTCTTATTGGTTCGCAGCTTTGGTAATTTTGGCCGGTGTATTGGGTTGGTGCCATTAAATTCCGCTAGTGCTTTACAAAGTTACAAAGTTATTATTATTATTATTATTGTTATTATTATTATTATTATTATTATTGTACCTTTTTTTTTAAATTTCTTGTATGTCTATTTTTGTATTTTAGAGCTATAGAGAAACTTGTAAAAAGGCTATGCCTGTTTGTTTCTTAAATAAATAAATGGCATTACAGATAATTTTAAGAACTTATTAGTAATTAAAATCTAACTATCATCCGTTGTTTACCAGTAAACAATGAAAACTAAATAGAATATGACATGTGCCCTCCAGAACAATATGGCCAACCTGTCAGTGACGTCATTCTGGAATAGTCTATATGATTAGTGGAGACCAGGTTTGACCAAGCGTGGAATTTCTAATACAGTAGACATCTCAGATGATCGAGTACTCCCTATTTCATGTTGAAAATTGACTGTTGTTTGAATGGGTAGATATTTCAAGCTACTATACTACCAAAGAACTTTTATATTTTGTGATAACTAGCGAAAACATATTGAGTAATATTAAACAACATTTGACGTGATGAAAAAACTAAAAACTGACATATAAATGAGCAGGATGACTGGATTGATTATTCCGTTTCCTTCCGATCTTTGAAAACTTTTGTCATTTCACTGGCACCTAGAACAATAATAAATTTATACACTGTAGAATAAAAAAATACGAAAACTTCAATTTCTTGTGAAGACATTTTGAGAATGAAGACCTGCAGTTAAACTAGAGAGGTGTAGGCCTCTGAAAAGACACTTACTTCAGAGTACTGTGCAAAACTTTTTGTTACTGCTACTTATAAGGTACTCATTTGAGATTTGCTACCTCCTCTAAGGGTGGACTGGCTCGAAAGGTTGTTTCGTGAGAAGGTGTTAGACTACCAAAGTTGTCCTGAAAGAGGTTATCTTAGAAGTGTCATTGGGCTAGACTTCAAAAAATATCCTAGGGTGTCCTAAATGTGAACTCTGTAACAGAATAGAAAGGAAATTTCTTTTTATATTCGGAAATTTCTTGTAAAGTTAGTCCATATGTGTATTCGGAGACTTTCGAGAAGTTCCGTCTGAAAGGATCTTTCTATCTTTCTATACATGTTTGGCAAGTTTGGCAAGTCTAAAGCTACGCGGCATCGGTAAGGGGGGAAAACATGGCCGATATCTGTCATAAACGTACCAATGGCGTATGGAACCTATTTTATAAAAGTATTGAAAATAATAATTAAAACTATATAATAATTATATCTATATAGAAACTGATTTATGCTTTGCTTTAAAGGTAAGGTATTTTCAAAAACACGGTAATTGTTAAAAACAAATAATGTTAAAAATCGTACTTGAATTCAATATGGATACGAAATAATAAGATACCAAGTAAAACTGAAAATACGAAGCTGAATATACTGACAATATAAACGCCACTGGATAATCAAATGTCAATCAATTGTCGAAGTGAGAGGGAAGAACACATGCACGCCAATAGGAAGTCAGGTGGTTACTTAGCAACGGGGGTTTGATAAATATTCCAATTGAGTTAGTCGGAGAGCGTGGTAATTATGATTTTGCCGGCTTGAAGAAAACCCATAACATATTTGGAAAAGTGTTCATCTTTTAATATTCAGAAATTGAAAAAATAATGTTAATAGACAAAATCCAATGAAACAAGCACATTAAAGAACTATCGTTTAATCATTATTGACATATTGTTAATAATAAATAGTCCATTTTCTAATTATTATCACTACAAACTCTGCATTTTAGCTTTTTCATAGGTAAACTGGACAGTATCGAATGTTTTCGACCGCATTCCTTTCACAGCTTCAGTTATGTTTGCCAAAGTATACTTATCCCGTTTTGCCATTGTTTACGTTGATTATTGAGTATGATTAGGTTCCGAATATTGTTTATTTTTATTTTAAAATGAATATGTATTTTTTTTCATTTTGTTTAACTTTCAAGATAGATGGCTGGTATCTGATTAAATAAACTTAGGTAATGGATTTATTCGTCTACTTCCCATCTTTGAGGTATATTAAAGTACACAAAATGATTCATTAGTGACTACCTTCTGGCTTTTGACTACATATCGCTTTTATTATATTACTGATCACAGGATATAGAAATTCTGGAAATATTCTCAAGTTAGATAGTATTCGTTTTTTTCTACCCGAGCTCGCCCAAAGTTTTCAGGAAAAAGTCATAGAGGGTAGCATTTTTGATAGAAAGAAATTTCTTTTCTATAATATTTCTATCAAGTTACAGAGTTTGCGTGCTGGTAACTGTGCTTATCTGGAAATTCAAGTGGATTGGGGATATGTGGGAAATTTTAATGTCATGGGCCAAAAGATGTTGGTTCAGCTTTTGAGGTTAAAAGAAGACAGTTATTTAAAATTAATAACTAATTATTAAAGATTTAAATCTACTGAAAGCTCTCCAACATATATGTCTATCAAGACGATAGAAAATGAATGATGTTAACAATTTTAAGAAGAAGTATACTAATCTTTCGAGAATAATCTAAATCATGATAAAGAATTATGTTATAATAGTAAAATAATAGATTATTACTAAAAAATATAACACTATTCTAATCAGTAAGGCCGGCACTGGCTCTGTTTTAGGTTAAAATGAATTATATGATAAAAATATATCACAACTGTTTAATCGATAATAATAATAAGATTTAGCTTGAAAAACTGAACATACATAAGAGCATATTCTGAATATAGAATTCATATTGGAAACGTGTTGTTTTTGAATAAATCCAATCTATGCTTGACAAGGAAACAACAGAAAAATCTCGCAAATGTTCGCACAAAAGTATAATACAATAGCTTTATAATCAAAAACATTCAGTTTGAAATTAATGTACAGGAAGAATTATTACAGTTTCCTGTAAAATTGTCGTATTTAGTAAAGCGTGTTACCAATAAACTAACTAAGTTACAAACTAAGTTTGTAAAGCGTAGAATAATATAATTTATTCTTTGATATCTAATGTACAGGAATAAAAAAAAAACAGAAAAATGGCCATGCGGCAAAAAATATTATTTCATCTAACTGGTGTAGAAAAACAATATTATGTGTAAGTTCTTTGCGGTGAATGAAAATAGTTAATTATACAATATAATTTTGGATTTACCTCAGCAATTAATTAAAAATGAAAAAGATAGGGGAAATAATTCGATAGTAGGTCTCCTCTGAAAGACAGTTTGTAAGAAAAAAGGCAGCATTTGGCGTTATCGTCGCGAAATGAAATGGGCTATTGACAGTTGATGATTGTCTTATGGTGAGGGTTGGGAAGTGGCTAGTGAGTGTCGAGCGGGAATTAAAGAAATATTTGAGGTAAAAACTCTAGGGAAAGACGAAACATGTCGATAGAAATGTCAGAAGCTCCTTCATCGTATTTATTTTAACGCCAATTCGAATGACCTGTCCTTTTTGTTATGGGAGCTACGAGATACTTATTGTACTTTCTTGTTTATATCGAAATAACGTTCGTTCAGAGATTCCAATTATAGTAGAAATAGCCTGCACTATTTTTGATACACTTTTATCATTGTTGCTGTTGGGCAAATTGCTAGAAACACTCAACACTAACTACTTGCATTTGCATTAGCAATTTAACACACCACCGCTTTTGAATTTCACTGTACTTGCGTCCATTTTTACCTAGATATGACACAAATGTCTACGGTCAACTGATGGAATTTTAAATGAATAAGTAGAATAACAAGATTTTAATGATATTATATTAATAAAAATCAAATAATTGAGTTAAATTGAATGAAATATCAAAAAACAGACCATAATGCATGAAGTATTTCGATGACAACCAGAAAGATCATATCAACGACAATGCGATGCGGCTGTAAGGTTTTCAAAGAGTTTACCCAGTAAGTGGAAAACTGTCTAAAGGAACAGCTGTACTGCTTACTCAAAACAAATATACTTTTCTCAGGAATGAAATTACTTTTAGTGGTTTTGATTTGAATCAATTTATAATTTTTTTACAATACACTATATTTTTATTATGACAATCACAATTCCCTAACTCAAAACTTTTCTATAAATAATAACTAATATCTTGAACAGCGGCTTTTACAAATAACAAAATATAAGTAAACACACAAATATATTTGAAATTGTGTTCAAATATTGAGATGTCCACGATAGCTACAAAATACTCTTTTAATTTTCAATAAAATTTTTAATACTTTCTCAAAAATTAATATATTTTTTCAAATCAAGCCATTGAAATTGTAATTCAAAGTGCCGGTTGTGCTGAAATTAAAATATATTTGTTGAAGTTGTATTAGGCAAAATAATTGATCACCATCACATACTTCAACAAAAAGTGCTATAATCTTGTAACGGTAAAAGTATGCTTTTAGCTGGGCGCCAATTTGTAACGGTAAAGGCGCCAATTTGTATCGGTAAATGTCTGTACCTCACAGGGCACCAGCTCGAAGGGCTCCGGCTAGAGACTCCTCTCAAGGGTGATTCGACCCCAAGTTTATGCTGCACAAGGATAACAGAAGGGTTGTAAAAATTGAGGGCGCCACTACCTTTTTAACGATAAAAAGGACTAAGAAAACTAAGGCGGAAAAGGTAGAAACGCCTTGTAAAATTTAAATGAAAGTTAAAAAATAAAAAAGTTACTAAAAATTACCCCGGGCGATATCTCCCTCAACTTTTATAGTTGAGGATTTTAATAAAAAAAGAATTAAAAACAAAATTTTAATTTATTCTGCCACAGGAAATGAATAACGGAATTTAATAGAGGAATTTGTACTTTTATAGGTACTTAGCTTAGATGAAGTGGTTTCCTGGAGAAGAAGTCAGGTCTTGATCCGAACTGATGAGTTCTGTTCTAGGGCGGTAGTTTGGGGGTTCTATCCTTGGCTATATTCTTGGGGTTATATTCTCCGGTTAAATTCTTCGGTTTATATCCTCGGCGTTATATTCTAGCCTAGGGTTATATTCTCGGCGTTAAATTCTTGTGTTATATCCTAGCCTAGGGTTATATTCTCGGGTTCTATCCTAGCCTAGGGTTATATTCTTGAGTTATATCCTAGCCTAGGGGCTGTGCTTACCTAGAAGTACAAGTGGATCAGGGATATGCAGGAGCTTGAATGTAATGGCACATTATGTTGGTCAGCTTTTCAGGTTAAAGAAAAGGAAGGCAGTTATTTGAAAGTCAAAAAATTGATTTAATTTACTGAAAGCTTTCCAACATTATATGTTCCATGTTAAAACAGTAAAAATAGAAATTATCGGCTAAATTAAAAAAAATTTACTAATGATCCGAAAGAAACCAATCATGGCAAAAAGTTATTTATTTAGTTATATGAAAAAATATCGTGCTTAGGAAATATATGAAACCGGCACTGGCGTTACGAAAGAATATTTTATAGGTTAGCGGTTTATAACAATGTTATTTTATAATTAAAAAAGTTATTTCGCAACTGAAAAAGCTTGAAAATGTTTGTATGAAAGTAAAACAGTGAATTATAAAAGAATATTTGGTTTAAAACCACCATATTAGTATAAAAGAACAGTTTATGACCACGTGTTGAGTTTAATTTCGTCTATCTCTGTAAAAAAATAAAGAATGCATACGAAAATTATATCAGACAGTACTTTAGAAGAAGCTTATTAATTATAAATTATGATTTTGAACTTACCACAGCAAAATTCCTAAGATAGGTACTTAAGATATGAAAGATAGCGAATGATGATGTGTCCTCTTAGGCGGTCGTTAACAAAAAGGGGTGTTTAACGTGGCGTTGTGCAAAAAATGGAAGCGTCCGTTGGCAGACGTCAATTGTCTTACGGTCAGGGTACAAGAGTTTGGGATCACAGAACTATAATTGAATGTGGCTAGTGACGGCGAGCGCTAATTAAAAGGATTTATTCTGTAAAATCGAAACAGGTCGATAGACATGTTACAATCTTTAACAGTTTGATTAAAAAATTCAAATTCAAAACAAGCAAAACTTTTTATAATTGAAACCATTGTTTAATCTTTCAGAAACTTGTTTTATAGGCAGCTGTATATTGAAAAAAAGCCAGAATCATCCACTTCTAAAGGTTGAAACTAACTAAAAACCAAAAAAACGTATTGACAAGATTATGAGTATTATTACTAATATATTATTTTTTTTGTAGCAGCATTTCTGATTAGCTCGAAGACACATATTACTGTAAGAACTTACATATTTATTTCTCAAAACTGTTCACCTTCTGTTTATGTTTTCTTCGGGAAAGTTTGTTTTGGCCATTCTTGAGGGGTGCCTCTATAGGTGGTTCTACCATGATCCCAGTATATGCAGACAATTCATTTATTCACAAATATTATTTCATGAAATTGGTATTTTTATTACCTTCCATACTATTATCAACGTCCGCTAATGGTTAAATGATTCTACCTCACACTCCTTGCTTGAAGATGGAATTGTTGTTTGTTTCTGTGTAGGCTCCACTGCCATACTGGGCTACAAAAAAATTTCACAACTTTGGTTTATAATCCAGAAATAATTTCACACACAATCTTCATTGTTTCCACCTTGTCAGATTTGTTCTTCTTGACTGGGAACAATAATAGTATAAAGCTGTATGAAGAAATAATTACTTCGACAATTTGTGACTTTTTAGAGTTTATGAGAAGTTTTATTTTATAAAAAAATAAAACATACCGAGGGTAGCAAACATTACATTCCTCCGCAATACACTTTCGATAATGATAGAGAATAATATATTAACTAATCCACATACCCACACTTGAACAAAGAAACAACAAAATGCTGAAACACAAAAGCCGTAGAATGGCTCAACACAACAATATGATGAGCAAGTCAATGACATTCAATGATCTCGGATTATTATCAAAGCGTAGTTTCCATTGAATCCGAAATTTTTGTAACTCAACAGGCTCTTCAGAGGACACCACTCTCTGCATCTCTACTCTCTACCTGATGGCGATTTCGCATTCACAGCAAGCTGTAACACGATCAACTCGTGCCCCACCTTTCTCCTTTTAATTCTCTCTATACAGCGTTGTTGAAAACTCTCGCACCAAGGGATTATCTTTGAAACGGATAAAGGGAAAGTTATCTTGCCGACGAATCCATCCCGAGCTCCCAATACCCTCTCGCGCCCCCGGATTTAAATTGTTACAAAGTTGAGCTGCTTCGTCATGAGAACGTTAACGATCACCATATCCAACTAACATTAATTTTAAGCTCCGTGCTAATTTGAAATTAGTATCAGTGTTGATAAATTGTACATAGATAATGATGATGTTGACGTTTGCAATGCCTTTTTGTTTAATTTTAAAAACCTACAAGGCCATATCATTAGTACAGTACAATTTAATTTAGAAAAATAAAACTGATATTTTATAAGACATTTTGTTTTAAAGTACTTTATTGCTATTATTTTTGGAAAGAGACAAAAATAAGCTTCTTTGTGATACGTCACTCGCCCTAGGTTGCCATTTCAAACAATTCAAGATGGTGGCCGTACACTAAACGCTGATTTCAAAAACATTTGAAATTTGCTCCAAAATATGCAGAGTAAAGTCTCATTCATTGTCCTAGAATTTCATAGCTTTCCCTTTATCCGTTCCAAAGATACTCCCTTGATGCGAGACTTTTCAGCAACGATGTATTGTTCCACCAACCAAAGTTTTCACCCTCTTCACCTCCGTTCAAATGTGAAGAAACGTGATCTTATTTACTGTGTTTCCAAGGTGTATAATAAAGGAGCAGAAGCAACTGAATTCTTATATAAAAACGGTCTTTCTTGAAAGGTCAGAAACTCATTTTATTCCGTAAAATGAGATAGATTTCTATTCGGTTTGCGTCACCGTAGAGTTTATTTTTAAAATTAGTGTCTCAATTTTGTTTGTATTGATTCCTATCGAAGCTTTCATCTGTGAAAAATCTAGTTAGACACCGTAAAAAATTGCTAAAGGAATCAATAAAATGACATGTTATTAGGTATGCGACATGTTTGTGCCTATCTCTAAAGCAGAAAATTCCAGGCCAAATAACAAACTGAATAAAAAATATCACGGAAAAGTGAAGCTTCAACGGAAAAGTACGTGTTGACATGTTTCATCTAAAGGGACTTTGTTTACATGTAATATAGTGGGTCCCTGATATTTGTGACACATTTCCCAGCTCGGAAAAATTGATGATGTGCGAATTTCATTCAATTAAAAAGTTTCTTGACAGAATATTCGATAGAATAAATAACCGGACTTTTTTTGGAAATCTAGGGAGACAATGGTACATATCGAATTCACCCATGTTTACTAGGGAGGTTTACAAAATATAATGGTTTAAACGACTGTCGTGAGAAAAAAGGAGTTACTATAAACTTCAGTTTTTTTCCACCAGAGCTCAGTTGTTCGGCATTGTGACAAAAATTCAAAAAGTGAAGACTAACATTTCTTACAAAATTTTATTTTTTTTCTATAGGTACATTCGTAAATATCTAACCAACGTCATAAACCACGCAAAATAATTATCTTTTTGGCTAATATAGCTATTTGTATTACTAAAAGAGAAAAAGCCTCTTTTTCTCCCGCAGGATGTAGTTTACTGCCCGACGCGAAGCAGAGAAGCTTTATGGTCCGTCGTCTCTTCTATTCAGTTCCTGAAAGTCTCATAGACTAGTAGTTCTTCTAGTCCTATTCCCTGGAGAAATTTTGGGTTGACCACAGGCTCCAGTTTAGGTAAATGCCCTTTTTCGATCCATCAGTCTTCTATGTGAATGAAGATTTCTCCTACCTTTCCACATAATCCATATTCTTTTTGCTCTACTAGTTTGGGCGACTTAAAGTGTCCAAAGTCCTGTTAGGACACCTGTTAAACATTTTAGTGCAGGTTTAGTCTGGCTTAGGCGTTCATTTGTTCTCACCTGGTTGGAGTTTCCAGGGGTATTTTGTATTGTCTTAGACCTACCTACTGGATTTTTTCGATGCAAGATCTTCTCTTTTTTCTCGATGTAAGGTATTTTATTTTCGGCATTACCTATTAATTCCAATATAACATTGATGGTGATACCGCAATGCGTGAATTTCCGCTTAAAATATGCTTCGGATTTCTCCCAAGCTTTCGGAATGTTAGGTTTCTGGTTCCATATTGTTACTGTATCCAGTGTGACATGTCCCAGGATTTCTAATTTCTAAAAGGAGCGAGGAGAGTGATTTTGTTTAACTTTTATGTGACTGAATTGGGGTTTAGATGGGTTGAGGTTTCGTGACATTTTTAAAATAGTTTTTTTTTCTGCTCTGTTACAATTTGAATTATATATCAATATGCTAGTTTTACTACTAAACGTAATGGCTCCATAAGTCTTAATTTGTTCGTGTCTCACTATGGCTGTGAACACCCACCTTAGGATTCAACCCCAATTTTTCCATGCCAGGTTCCCACACACTAATAGGCCTGAATACTTCACTTTTCCCCATTCTACATCCTTTCCATCAAGTTTAACAGTTTTGAGGTTGTTTTTACTTTTTTTGGTGGAGACTATTAGGTTGGTTTTGGTGAGGTTGATGTTCAGTCTCACCTGCCTACAGCAGCTCTGACTGATATGATTTGATAAGTTGGGAGGGTGGGGATAGTTTTAACATAGTTGATAACATCCTCATGAGGAACTTCTCACAGCATGTCTTGTGCTAGCCAAAACTATCCCAACACGTATTTACGAATGGATGAGAGAGCCAAGCAATCAAAAAAAGATATGATCTACCGTCTCATCTTCCTGTTCACAGCCTCAACATAAGGATGTGTCTAATAGCCTCATTCTATGAAGATGTTTGTTTGTCCGGTCAGAGCCCCTGTTGCAGAATGTAGGTTCCGCCGGATCATCGTCAAGAATATTTTTGCTGCTGCACTGTCAGGATAGTACAGCAATTCCTTGGCTAATTTGCATTATTTTTTCCATCCCTCCTCTTTTTAGACTCATTGTGACTGCTACTTTTAACGTGCTTTATTCCTACACGTGGCTCCTACCACACGAACACGTCACCATGGACACCATTGATGTAAAATTTCGGTTCAAATCCCGGGAGCCAGATTTTTAACGTGGTTTGTTCCACGGCCCCTTGACTCCCAGCGACAAGAGTTCCAGATAGCCTCAGATGGAGGTTACGGAAAATTCCAGGGGTCTTGCTGAATTCACTTTAATTACCGAACGAACCAAATTTTGATCCTTCAATTAATAGGTTACGGGTTAATGAAGAAGGACACTCAGGTATTGAGTCGAATTATATATTACATGCGACATAACAGGGGACAGAAAATATGGTACTTGTAACATATATTTGGTATCTTAACGCACGTCACGGTCAGAGCCGGTCAGGTACATATGGTACAAATCGGCCGGGTAATCGAACAAGCTGTAACTAGGCCACTTCCAAGTTCGAGAAACTCTTTAGATTCAACGGACAGCGGAAAACTACAACGAACCAATATTGCGAAATTAAAAGAAAAATGGTTTAACGGGGTCGGAAATGAACATTTTAAATCTGCCGGGTAATCAAAGAAGTTATGGTTAGGCCACTTCCAAGTTCGAAACACCCCGTTGGATTTAAATTAAACCAGCAAAAAATAATATATTGGTCCACGAGACTGTGAAAGAACGATTTCAATCTGCCGGGTAATTAAAAAAGTTATGGCTAAGCCACTTCCAAGTTCGAGAAACCCTTTGGATTGGAATGAAATCGGAAAACTACTATTCTGACTGCAAAAAATAATATATTGGTCCACGAGACTGTGAAAGAACGATTTCAATCTGCCGGGTAATCAAAAAAGTTATGGCTAAGCCACTTCCAAGTTCGAGAAACCCATTGGATTTAAGTGGAATCGGAAAATTACAATTTCAATAAATAAAAATATTTTATGAGTTTAAACAGTACCCAATTATCGACACACACAGTAAAAATAAAAGAAACGGAATAAAATTTAAAATGTCCCAATCCACAAAAGTATTAATTGTATATGAACGACTTGCGGAGAAAAAATTAAAATCGTAAACTCAGTAGAGGACCGGCGAATAATCAACATCAATTAATTAACCTATTCAACGCTTTTCAAACAAAAAACCATTTAACAAAAAAAAAACGGTCAGTAACATTTTCTCTAGTAATACCACTAGAGGTCAAATTATTTCCGGAAAAGTTTTCGAGCTCATGAATATTTTGAAAATTATTCATGAGCGAGAAAAAAATTCCTGATTTAATTTAACCTCGTGTGGTATTCGGTAAGAAAATTCCACATAAAATTGTGTTTGAAAATCAAATAATTAAAATTTATTTTTCGATTTCCAACAACGTCAATTTTTGACGTACGAGGTTTGGTCGACTTGATAATTTAGTTACCATGGCAACTAAATTATTTCAGTTTTGAAGCTGTTTTGGTAGCAATTTAGATTTTAAATTGTTGATTTATACTCGTTGTAGTTGCACGAAAATACCTACTCAAGACATAACACAGTATAACATAAGTTTTGAGTAACTACAAGTTGTAGAAAATTGCTTTTTTGCAAATAAAAACCAGACTGTCAAAAAAATATTCGGACATTATAAACATCAAAAAAATGTCCAGTATAATTCGCTGTTGGGTACCCACAAGGAAAAAAAATCCACTAAAATTCATCCGTTGCTACGGTGATCTGTCAAAAAAACACGTTTTGATTGGTTAAAAATTACAGGTGTGGAATTTCCGCTGTAATTTTTGTAATTTTTGAATTTCCATTTAATAATTTAGCATTCGTTGCATTGATACAACATGAATGAGTGAAATATTCAAGAAAATATTTCGAACAGTGTACTATTTAGCGGCGATACGGACAGTTTTTCGAATATACAGTGTATTTGAAAATATTTTACCTTCTTAACTAAAGCTTGGGCACAGGAATTCACAAAATTTTTTTTTGATTACTTCAAAAAGTCACACAATTTAATATTATTTCAAGTCACAAGAGAAAAGGGCATACAGCAAATATAACAATTTTTCTCCAATTTATAACGATACTCCTACCTACATTTTCGGCCTTAGCGGTGGTAGGGAATTATATGCAGATTCGATTTACTTACCAAAATTAAAATTTTACATATACCGAACGGCTTTCGGTTGTAATTTGTTGTTTATACCGGACGTCCTTTCAGATGGAAAATTTTAACATCGGAAACGAATAAATCTTATATGGTAGAATTCGAATTTGCGTACCTACCTCGGATTTATACTAAAATATATTATAACGGTAATAACGAAAAAAATCAATAGGGTAATAGAAAGGGTCGGAAAGTAAGTAACGGGTTATATAAAGCCTAGCGGTAAAATAAAATACATTACGGAGAAAAATTAACTTCAAATCGGTGCCACGCAAAATAACTCGTTACATACTACTGAAACTGTTACTTTGGCAGAGCAGGCAGGTTAAAAAAGTTCTAGAGCTGCTGCCTTCCTAGCCAGGGCATCAGCCGCGCGGTTACCTTTAGACTTACCTTGTCATTTAAACACGACAGTGTGACTACATTGTTGTTTGTCGCCTCAACCAAGGCTTGGTGACATTCTAGTACTGACCCTGATAGGATACGTGGTTTTCCCCGAGATGTTTCTACAGGAAATCTCTTTCGCAGCTATGGAGATAAAATTCAGTTTATTTTGATCTACCTTGGTATATTTGCCCATAGCCCATTTTATGTTAAGGTTTCAAGAATTGGAATATACTCCGCATGCACAACCTTCTCAGTTTTTAAGCAATTAGTGTAGATGTTGATATTACATGCCACTGGCGTTTCTCTTATTGTATTTATACTTATTTTGTAGGGTCTATAAAAAATAAATCGTGGAGTAATGGGGTCCGTCTACGCCTGTAGCATTGGAATCAAGGTAACAGATTCCAATGCTACACACAGGAGGATGTAATTGCATATATTCCAATATATTTTTGAATTCCGAACAACTTTTCATAATTAAGGTCTTCGATATTGTCACAAATAAAGGTACTTTACTCATGCAACAAATTCATATCCTTTTATAGAACTCGTATACCGGTGAAAAAATTTGACATCAATCTGATATTTGCGTTTTAAGTTCTGGACCATGCTGAACTTTTTTTAATATTAACAATAAAAAAGTTTTCCATATGATGACATATTTTTCAAACATACTGTAAGTATAAACACATTAAAAAAAACAAATTACCATGCATCTCAATTTATTAACAGGGGATACTATTCAATAATTATGGTCAACAATATAATATATATAATAATGTAAATAAGATTTTCTCGTTCTAAATTCACTTTTGTACAGTGAACGTATCATGAACTTGCAGTATTTCTTCCAAATTACTGCATTCCTTATAAGGATTGTCAGCTTCCTGCATGTCGGGTGTCTTCATTTTACTTTGTCTCTGCCGTAACTCGTGGATCAATTCTCTATTACTGGATAAACTGTCTGTTCGAACAACTCCTTTAACAGACGGCTTAGGAATCAAACCGTGTCCATAAGGATTGACATATATAGGAGTCTGTCCTTCTAAAGGATTATAATCCAATTCTTGCAGAGGACTTTTGAGTACAGAAGGAGCTTTCATCATAGGTTCTGGATAAACCTTCTGATTGAAGGAGTTGCTTCTGGAAATTCTTTTTATATTAACATAATTCTCATCGTAGAGTTCCTTAGCGAAAGTTGTATCTCCATTGTCTTGATGAACTGGGGGCACCGAAATATCCTTATAATAATTTTCGTTTAAAGATTTTATGTTATTAATACTGGTGTAGTCGAAATGTAGAAAGTCTCTTGGGGAATTCACAAAAACTGGTGATCTGATGCTTATTTCATCCGATACACCTGATAATGGTGTTAAGGGAGTTTGTGGGGCTGGTATGATTTGAATATTCAACGGTTTCGAATCTGGTTCATCGTGTCTGAAAATAAAAGAAAATATATTTATTGTATTGTAGCGAGTATAAAGTGTCAGCGTTTCAAATAATACGTCATTCAGAACTCCTTTTCTCATTTTTATTATGATCTACCTATAATATCTACTTATCTCAAAGATATTATTGAAGTGAGTAGTGGTTGCTCTGGTTCTATGATTTGTCACCAAGAACATGGTAAATACTGTTTATTTTCTCTATTAAACACTTCGAGAAAGCCTTGACAGAACCAAGCAGCGAAAGGATCATGAAGTTTAAAACTATATTGCATAAAAACATAAATCGATGTTTTTTTAAAATAGTAATAATGTTTTGATGTAAATTTGATTGACAGCAATCATTATGACGTATTATTAGTTACCTGTAAAATTGTCGTATTTAGTAAAGCGTGTTACCAATAGATATCGAAGAATAAATATATTATTCTAACGCTTTACAACAAAGTTTTGAAAAATATTGGTCAAAAACACTGACCGTTCAACTAAGAAGAAGCAACTACTTCCCGGACTATATGCCCCGACAGACATTAAATTACACAAACGAAGTCGGTATGATCTACAAGATTCAACCAACCATTCTGGTTAGCACTTAGAAGGGACAAGGTATATGTTTTCCTTCCGAGAGCTCTAAGAGCCTAATCACGGACTGAAATTGTTTTTGAAAAATATTTTTCAAAACTTTGTTGTAAAGTGTTAGAATAATATATTTATTCTTCGATATCTATTATAATCATTATTTTCAATCTTAATTAATTATTAAATAAAGTCAATAAACAACAAATTCCACAACATAAATATAAGATATACCACTCGACGTAGTAAGAATTGAAACAATTCATTTGTTAATCTCAATTGAACCCAATCAAAGCTTGTGGTTTCTCGTTAACGATATCGTTCACACAGTATTATTAGCAACTCTTAAGGTAGACCTAATAAGCAAAGAAAACTGTCAAAGCCGTAGTAGGTATGTCAACAGGATACTGTAAGCTTAACATTCACGCAAAGCTAATGTGGTTGACAGACGAAGCCACGTGCATACTATGTCACCTAGAAGAGCACATAATATGCCAGTGCGACTGCCTGGCGAATGTGCGGTTTCTTGTACTAGGCGATGAGAAGCCTCCGGCAAAAAATTACATAAAAGGCTGATTGGCTACTTATAAAGAGTCGTGCTGGAGAATGTAATCTAGATTCAGAGAACCCCAATAGATCTGAAAATGTCATAGTGGAATAGGCTGATTATCCACCTCATCAAATCTGAGGGTACAATTTGATTTACTCCAACATTAAATTTCACCTGGAATAAATCGATTATTTCCTAACATGAACATATACTTTCAACGAGATGGCGCACCTCCACATTATCAAAGAAACGTCAGGCCATATTTAAATACAATTTTCCTTCAGAGGTGGATTGGTCGAAGAGATGCGATTGACTGGTCGGCAAGATACCCCGACTTAACACCATTGAATTTTTAACTTCCCGCTTAGAAAATCAATGATTCTTCCCAATGATTTTCGAAAAATCGGGAAGTTATTGTTTTTACCCGGTCCGTACGTCTGTATGTATGTGTGTGTGTGTATGTTAACCTCTTCTAACTTCTGAACGGCTTGACCGATTTGATCACAGTTAGTGTCATTCGAAAGGGCTTCACCAAACTTAGATTTTCTGTAAGTTGGAACCAATTCGGACCAGTAGATTTCGAGAAATTGCAAAAAAAGTGAAAAAAATTGTTTTTTTTTCATTTTTTCAAAATATCTCCGAATTGGCTGAACCGATCGACTTCAAAAACTAATCAGCTCTTAACCTTGAAAACCCGCATCTATCGCCATCAAGTGCGTCGTAATAGGTTGATGCGTTCGTGAGATATCGTTGTCGAAAAAAATCGAAAAAAGTGTTTCATCAGATCAATTTTTTTAATCCAAATTTTTTATAGAGCTCAGAAAACTACATTGATCCCCGCCAACCGCGTGCAAATCGGTTAATTTATTCAAAAGTTATAGCAGTTTGAAAATTAAAAAAATCGTGCTTTATCGAACTTTGATAAGACTTTTAAGCTCAAAAGCATCGAATAGCTTTATCTTTGAGCTCGGAGAGCTATTCGTAGCTTCAAAGAGAGATTGTATCATGGCCAACAAACAAATGGCCAGCATTTCGAATACTTATTATGATGATGAGTATTTGCAACTCAAATAAATGGTTAGTTTATAAATTTTTGTAACACCCAGTTTTGTTTCCGAGTAAAGTGATACATTGCTATTATTTTTGGAAAGAGAAAAAAATAAGCTTCTCTGTGATACGTCACTCAGCCTAGGTTGCCATTTCAAAAATTTCAAGATGGCGACAGTACGCTAAACGCTGACTTCAAAAACATTTGAAATTTGCTCCAAAATATGCAGAGTGAAGGCTCATTCGTCTTCCTAGAATTTCATAACTTTCCCTTTATCCGTTCCAAAGATAATCCCTTGGTGCGAGACTGTTCATCAACGCAGTATAATCACACAGCACAATACGTCCATTGGAGTTCGATTTTATGGCCATTTCAGGTATAAACATCAATGGATCTTTAACGGCCTTTGATAGTTTCATTAGTCGGGGACTTTGAATGAACAACAATAGTACGTTCAAAGATGGAACAAAATTGAGTGGTTCAGATGGTACGTCCGTTATACATACGAAGGTCGACGTACACTGGCTAACGCCCATTGGTCGTTACGGCTATTTAAAGTACTAATGGCTATGTACGTTGGTACTTGGAAAATTGCAAATTGTACGTACGAGTATATCCTAGCATTGGATGCTCATTGTGCGAATGTATGTCTAGAGATTTACAATCGTTGTACGTACGAATATGTATGTTCAACGTCCAATCAAGTAGACCCAATCGGATCCATTAGAGGATCCATTACTCTGTATATCATTAAACTGTGAAGGTACATAGTATATGGATATCCCAAGATATAAATCCTTTGTATGTCCAAATATGGTCGCTAATTGAATGTCCAAAGTGAAGTCCTCAGGACATTCAATGGACTTCCCTTGGACATTTAAAGTCCAATCGTGTGCTCCCAATATACGTCCATAACATCGCAACTGGACGTCTATTGAATGTACATTTGGCGTACATGTGCTGTGTGGGTGAGTGACATATTGGTGATTTTCACTCTTGCAAACCATATACAAGACTGACCTATAATGGGTACAATAGAGCGTTTCCAAGTGACGTCATCCCGCGC
Organism: Lochmaea crataegi; assembly: GCA_947563755.1. Classification (NCBI taxonomy): domain Eukaryota; kingdom Metazoa; phylum Arthropoda; class Insecta; order Coleoptera; family Chrysomelidae; genus Lochmaea; species Lochmaea crataegi. The sequence continues at coordinate 25,148,470 of OX387434.1, forward strand.
CTTGTTGTCAGCTGATCACGGACAACCTTCAGAAAGATGGATGGAAATAGCAATTTTTACTGATTGTTAATTGGTTTTGGTGAATTTGTATACTAGTGTATATCAGTTGGATAATATAATCATTTAAAAGTGTAAAAAAGCAATTGTTATGAGTTTCATCGTGTTGTATTATTCGGTTTGAGGTTATACTAAAATTTAGTTGTCCAGTGACAGAAATTCATCACGATGAAGTATTTGGAAAAGGTCAATTATAATGATTATATACAATACAGACATTTGCTAACTTTTTAATTGGCTTTTGGTTAGCACTACACGTCGCAGCGAATTGAACTCGGTATTCTAACCTTTCCTCCCTCAGGGTCTCTGTATATTGAGCTCGACAGTCAGTTACCCTTAATATTGAGTTAACAACTACTTACTCCAATTCACCCAGTATAATTAATATCTTACCAACAATAAATAAATCAAATCTCTTAATACACCTCATAAATTCCAATGTAAAAAAACATTCGCTTATCTTTCAAGCCGAAAAATATTCAACAAATGTTCATTAAAAAAAAATTTTTTGTCAGTCATTGCATATTTATCTTAGTTGCATATTTGTATAATAACAAAGGGGACCTATTCTCTCCGTTTCTCCTATCTCCTAACTGGGATTTATTCATATATATTTTTTTTTAAATTTATGTTCGAACTTTGAAAACTAACCTACATTCTCCGCTCCCGGTGGTAATGTTGATTTATTTAACTTTTGTTGCTTCAGATCATTGATGAAATGTAATTTAATGCCTGTCTGAGCAGTTAGATGATTGGTTGTTACCTTTGCGAAGACGTTAATGTATATTTTTGACAGGTAAAAATTACAGGTGACAAATCCAATATGAAAAACAGAATGTTGAGATGAAAAAATTGCATTGTTTCAATATTTAGAATCCGCTTTGATTTTTTTTATTTTGTGAAATTACGTGTAACTTACGTTGTACAATATTTAAAAGTATAAATATCTAGTGCAAAAATAAATATTAGCGAGCTTATGATACCTACTATTGTTTTTGATAGAATTATAGTGAAGAATAGTATATTTTGTAACAAGGTTAGAATGAAAATTCGATGCGAGTGGAAAGTTCCGAGCGCGAGCCGAAGGCGAGCGAGAGGAACCACAAGCATCACGAATTTTCATTCTAACCGAGTAGCAGACCATACTTTCTCCACGATCAAATATTTTAAGTGGCAATGAACAAAAGATAATTTATATTACAGAACTCAATCACAATTATATTGGGTAAACACTCAATGTGACAACAATAATTTTGACACTTACTCAAGTTTTGCCACTACGATGACAATCAACTGCGTCAAGGCTAATGCTATTATTGCTAACCAGTGTGAGAATATTATTCTATCACTAGAGAGAGAATGTTAATTCATTTAAATTGCATGGGGGCAGAAGTGTTGCAGAATATTTCTTCAATCTCAAGAGAGAGAATTCCAGCATTCTGTAATCAAATTTGATTTCAGAATTGGCAAATTCTGTGATGATCGTGGAGAAATATTTTTCTTTTTTATTTGTCTTACCCAAAGTGTTCACAGAATGAGAAAGTTAATGAATTAATGAAAGAACAAAAACATTTTTTGTACTTTAAACACGAAAATTATTGAAAATTGGATTATTTACCTTAAATTACAATTATTTCAAAAAAAGTCAAAAACATTTTGAGTTTTAAATTCACAGGATTTGCCATACAGATTATCGCAGAAAACGTATTATCTATTTGCACTTGTGAGGATTTGATGAAAACTTACAAAGATGATTTTATCTTTAATATATCCTGTTATGCAGAGCCTTTTATATTCACCGGTCGGTAACTTGTAGACACCAAATTTTATTTTTCCTTCCCAATGATTGTTGAAACAACGAATATTTATTTTGTACAGATGGTAGTTTAGCACAACCATATACACGCTGTTTCATAACGAACTTGATTGAGGTATTGTTAGTTTCATAACCAATCCAACACAAGGTAGATGAGATAAAATAAGATCCAGTGTAGTTTCAAGGTAGTCCCATCTTAATTTCGTGGGTATTGGACTCTGGACTTCGAAGACACACCAAGAAAACAATCAAAATGAAATCGGAAATGTATAGTATACAAGGGATAGGTCTAACTATGATCAGGAACCTTCAATTAAATTTGTCCCAGGATGGTCGTACACGTGCCATATTTTGCAATCGAGGCAACCATAAGAACGTAGATAGGCCAAGACGAACTGCGGTCCATCATTAGAAATAGTGTACTCCTCATAAACAGGATTCTACTGCAGTCGAAACTGGCATCTGCAGCCCGCTTGATGCCAGTCTCCACCCAGTGGTTATATGAGCGCAGGCGCGTACACAAACTGCAAATTTTGTGGTTCCCTCCACTGAAAAATTTGGCTCGTGTATGGGCGGGTTATTTATTGTTTTATATCAGCATGCCGTGTATGTCATAATTAAATATTATATTGCAAGGGTTGTGCCCTGTACTCGGGAGGGTGAGTTCAAATTAAACCTTTATAGGTTTTCTCGTTAAAAATAATAAATAAATGAACGTCTAATTCCGATACAGCCAGCACACTCTTATTGTCGTCGTTATGATCTCAACACCAACTCCATTATAGGAAAGTAGACAATGTCTCCCTCAACACGGAAGACGCAGAAGGATTAAGTTCCCCCTTATTTCCTCCAGATAAGGGGCTCTTAGGATTCGATTGAGCTTAGCACGCTTAATCAGGTTGAGGTAGATTGTTCAACACCCAAGGTAGACTGCCGTATTTGATTTAGGATCGGTTTTTTATACTTTCTGCTGCTTCGTAAGAAGTGGTATGCTGTTTTGTTTATTTCTGGACAGTATCGCTGTAGGTATCGTTACAATTTGTGGTTATAGACACTTTCATAAATGACAGAAATTGCTCATTTGAAATCGAGCGATGAAGAGTACGTAAATTTACATGTAATACATGGTGGATGTGAAAGATTTATTACAAGAACATGTGCTCTATTTTCTACAAGGTATCCTGATTGATCACGACGAATTTAAAAATGTCACACAAATTGGTAGCTTTAGTCGCGTCACTCATAATTACATAAATACCACTTAAAATCGGGGTGGTGCTTATAGTCAACAATATATTTCCTGTGTTCCTAAGAAGGTAAGTCCTCACTGTAGCGCTGAGTAGTCGTACCGTACTGTGCCGAGCCGAACATTAAATTTTCAGTTAGTGTGGACAGTAAACTCTGCTCGAACGCGCAGGAATAAGCACGAACAAACACGCTCCTTCAGGAGCCGGTACATCAAAAAAGTGAGCTCGAGCTCGACGAATGTTTTTCAGTTTTGACTCTCTCAGAGGCGGATGCAGGTATGGGGGGGGGCAAAGTGTGCACTGGACACGGCCCCGCGCCAGCTTGAATTTTTCACGATAAGGGAATAATTACCTCACAGACACGTGCCGTCGCAGAAACTAAAATACGTTCTTGGGCGAGTTCAAATTTAATAATAGGGGAGGTCGTCATTTTGTTTCAGTTTGAGTAGTAGAACATGTAGCACGTGCTTATGTAAGTTAATATTTTCCGGTTTATTAGTACATGCGGTTCGCGCAGATCTCTGTTTATTGTGCGCGTACTGCTGACACGGGACCACCATAGTCGACGTGAATTGAACTCAGAATACAGAAATTATTTACTGGAGAAAGGTCCAATTCTAACAATTTCACAGACCTATCCAAAAGATGAATCAAATAGAAGTTTTTCTAACGTTTATTACAAAAGAAAAATGAATAATGGTGAAATTATGGATCGAGAGTGGCTTGTTCACTCAAAAACTACAAATGCAATTTTTTGTTTTCCATGCAAGGTTTTTACGTTGGAAGCTATAGGTCGGCTTGGGAATGAAGGATTAAGTGATTGGCAACATGCCAGTTCCCGGTTAAAAAAACATGAAACCTCCAACAGTCATTTTAAAGCAATCGGCCTTTGGCATGAAGCAAGGACACGAATTTAAAAAAAATCCCCCGTAAATAAACAAAGTCAGAAATTGTATATAGCGGAGAAACAAAAATGGCGAAATATTCTAGATAGAATCATATCTATAATAAAATATTTAGTAGAACATAATTTGGCACTAAGGGGTTCGTCTGACCAATTATTTTCGGAAAACAACGGCAATTATTTAGGCCTTGTTGAACTTTTGGACAAGTACTATCCTATTCTTAATGTACATATCGATACAGTAGAAATATAGAAAACACCATTATCTAAGTGAAACTATACAGAACGAAATAATTTCTTTAATGGGCAATAGAATTATTCACACAATAACTGAAAGAGTTCAAGCTTCAAAATATTATTCGGTGATTTTGGATTGTACTCCTGACATGTCTCATGAAGAACAGCTGTCATGCATTTTACGATATGTTTACGTATCAGATGATAACGTCGCGGTCGAAATACATGAAAGCTTTACTGGATTTTTAATTGTAAAAGATTGTACTGATACTAATTTATAAACGATTTTGCTGCGAAGAAAGCACGCAACATTAAATTATGTTAAAATAGTTTTTTTTTTTTTGTTTCTCTTTAACATAGTTTCGTCAATTTTGAATTCTCTGTGATTTTATTTTTATTGTTATTTTTTCATTAAATGATACAGCATGTGTATATTTTTAATGAGTAAATAAATGTTTTTTTCTTGGCCCCGCATTTAATTTTGCACACGCAAACCCAAAGACTGGCTCTGGACGCTCTTGCGTAGTAAAGTGCGTCCAAATAATTCGCGGCGCCATGCCGAACATTGAATTTTCAGTTGGTGTAGTCAGTAAACCGCGCTCGAAAGTGTAGGACTGAGCACGAACAGATACAATCCATCAGATAGTTCTGAATAGCACACAAAAACTGTATTACCTCACAGGGTGTCTTAAACTTGAATGTGTAAGAGCATGTTCGCGGTTTCCTAGGACAATTTTTACCTGAAAAAATAGAGCATTGACAGTGCTGGACTTTCCATCTGCTAATGTCATTACCATAGACCATGTGGTGTAGGGAGGTTCCTCTTTCAACAAGATATTTCGTAGCATCGAAAGGAAAACCCGTGATGACCTTGAATTGTGGCCTGGGTGAAAGGACGCATAGGTGGATTTATATTAGATTGATATTCCTCCTGATATAGGGAAGTGCATCAAAACTCATTAAAATTACCAGCATGGGCACTAGATGTACTCACCTGGGCAATTTCAACATGTTTGGAACAGTTAGGACAATTAGATTTAATATAACCTGGGGCTTTGCAGCCATAGCAGAAATGTACAGAATTTCCAGTTGAGTTGGCAACGTTGCAATCCCTTTGAGAGGTATTATTAGTGCTATTACTTCTAATTGATGCATATTTACAACATTCACCTTTAGTATGACCATAATTTTTACAAAACACACATTGAAGTCTACTTTCACGATTGTTGTTAAGATTATTGTTTACCTTTGAATAATTTTGTTCGCATTTTATGTTAACTGCTTTTTGACTGGCACGACCATCGCTTTGATGTGAACTCTCATGGTGAGAATTTACAATGAGATCTTTAAATCTTTATATACTGTGATTGCATCAATGAATGCTTCGATATCTTCATTCGCATTTCCACAAAATCTATGTTTACATGCTGAGTAATTAGAATTTGTACTTACAGTCGTTCCATGTGGTTGACCTACTGTTTGTATACTAGCTATAAGGTTTTGTAGCATATCAGGGGTCATTACCCCCTGTTGAATTTGATTTACTGCTGGATCTGTGTCTGGCATTATTATGGATGTATTGGCACTAACAGGTACTGAAGTGACTCTTCCAGAGCGCAGAAACATGCGAGTATTCACCGTCGAGGAACTGAGGTATTCCAGTGTCCACCACGTGTATGATTTTCAGTTTCAGCCTACTAACTAGCTTTTACTTTAAAGCAGCACCTTGGGAGCCATTATTGAGGGTTCTGAAGGGGTTAAATAATGAAGGGTGGTACTTCACCCAAACTAAATATATATTGAACTATTTAACAAAGTAAAAGTGAAAAGTACCTATTACTTGGCGTCTATTATTATTCTGACTGCGCCCTGTCATCTGTCACCATTTACTCTTCGAGGGAGGTGGTCTCGTTGGTGAGAAATACCAGCCAACAATGGCTGGTGGTGGCCTGGTTCTAAGTGAGGGCGTTACAGATGTTTACAGAAAAATTATTTTGTTTTTCCTCATATAATGTGAATGAATCCAGCCTTATCCAGAAATCTGATTAAACAGTATTAATTTGGAATAAATTTACTCCAATATTAAAGAAAAACCATCAACATCTTGAAAAAATAGTTATATGAGATCAAAGTAGGATGACGTTTTAAGGTGGCCCTTTTTGCACCTGACAGTTTATGTGACTTAACTTAGTATGTTACTTACTTGTTATAATACAATGGTGGTGTCGGTGAATTGAAATCTTCCTGATCAAAAACATTCTCTTTATCGGAGCTTTTATCTGAACCATCTTCAGAGCTGAATTTTGTGATGTTCGATTCAATTTCTTCTGCTCTTATCAATTTTCGCTCTTGTTGTTTTTTAAGAGACTGTATCAATTGTCGATTAATATCAAATTCTGTGCTAGTGTTAGGACGCGAAAATGGAGCTGAATTAGGTGTAATTGTACCTGTAACAAAACACATAACACCTTTTTTAGGAAGTATGAAATTTCTCTCTCCTTTCCCTACCCCCTTACTTTCTTACCCCATCACTGTCATTTTTCCCTCCCCCCTTGGAATGGAGGAAAGAGGAAGGTGTCTCCTCCATTCCCCTCTGCTTTTCCCATTTCTCTCTCATATTCCTTCCTCACACGCCACTTCTCCCCTTTCTCCTTATTCCCTTCCTCCACTCTTTTTCCCTTTCCCCTTCCCATTTTCTTCTCCTTTCTATTCCATTTTTCTCCTCCCTCTGTATTCCTTTCCGTTCTTCTTCCTCTCCTTTTTCCTCATTCACCTCCCCTCTTTTATATTTCCCCTTCACTCCTCCTATTCCAATTCTATTTGTTTCTGTTTTCCTTCCCTTTCACCTTGTCTATCCTTATCCCCTTCCTCTTCGGCACTCGCGTTTCCCCTCTCCACAACTTTTTATTTGAATTTACAGCAGATTAGAAAATATTTAAAATTTCTTTATTTCTTACCATAAATATGACCAGTATGAGTTTCAATAACACCCTTTTTCTTTTCGTTACCACTACTGGTAGATAAGTGCTTTTTAAACATTTGGTTGTAAGAACAATCAGCTTCGTGATGCCACAAATCCGTTCCAAATTTTAGTCGCGTGGGACATCCCCTATTTCTGTAGACGCATGGAAAAACTATGATACTTGACAAGGTCTCATAAGCTGAATTTCTGACACAATCTTGGGGAATTCCATTTGAATGTATACAACGATGACAAATGTTTTTGCCGTCACTTCTGATAAAAACTGGTTCGCAAGAAAGGTAACTTTCGCATTGGAAGCATTTTATATAGTCCAGGAGTTTCTCTGGTATTGGTATAAGTCGAAGATCTGCAACACAAAATTGTAGTTTTTTTATTAATATTCCATGATAAACACAGTAAAATGCGTTAACTAACATGAAATGAAACTTTAAATTGAACACTAGAAATACTGAAGACATCTCTATTTATTGAATAAACCACTAACAAACTGTTGAGGAAGAACTAGGTGTTGGGTAAACTGTTAAATTTGATTGATATACAGATTGTTCTTTTGATCAGAACTGACCACTTCTTACACATCGTATTATAAAATTATAGTAACTTATTATGAGAAAGTGATGTCTCTGCTTGACTCTATATTATCTGAACTAAACGCTTCGAATTCGAAATAAAAAGATTAGACAATTGTTCAAATTGGATAATTATGAATAATAATTTTAACTATGATAATTTGTTCCGTTACCTCCAAATGGCATCTCTCTTTTTCCTTTTAAACATGCTCTGGGATGTCTCCAAAATAGTCCACATCCACCATTATAAGAACATTCTTCTTCGTGCGTAAAACATTCGTCCCAACGGAGAATTCTCGGGCAGTGATCTTCCCAATATTGACAAGGATAAAGAAACATTGAAGCTAACGCTTCGAAGGATGTGTTTCGGTAAATATCTTTTGCGAAATTCTGGCATCTGAAAAAAAGTCAAGAGATTGATTTCAGTACATTAATCAAATTTGAGAGAGTTTGATCAATATTCAGGGAATTTTCATACAAATAGTTGTTGTTTCAGGTTTTTATAAAGATAATGGGGCTGTGATGCCTTTTGGCCTAATATAATAATAAAATTAAATAAGAAATAAATTCCCTTGAAACTAATTTCAATAAATCATTAAACGTTGGAATATTACATAAATATAAGTAGCGAGGTCGACGGGTACGGAGTCAAGTTCATCACGTAAATAAACATTTAATGGTAAATAGTAAATAACATGGAACTGAACTTGAACCATAGTATAAATATAGAGGAGACAACACAATCAAGGAGAATCAGTAATCAAGAGTAATCGAAAGTAATCAATATTCATTCTAATTTAGTTGTAGTCATTATGTTATCCAGTTCAACTATAAGGATGGATACTTATATAGATTTAGTAATCTTAAGTAGTTATAATGTGTAATAGTAAAGTATGTTAATAAATAGAACTTATCCCAGTGCCAGAAGTCGTAGTTTTATTAAAGTAAGATAACCATCCGAGTGACCAGGAATACCACCAATTAAAGAGGCCTATCCACACCTAATCCCCAAAATTACAGGCCTAATCTAGTCAATACAGTACCTATCTTGTTTTGGAATTATCATAAACCTGACAATATCTCAATCACTATGCTTTTCCTATTTTATTTTGATTGTTTTCTTTGGTGTACCTTTGAAGGACAAGGTCCAATACCAATAATATCGAAATGGGACCATATTTGAATTATACTAGTACGTCTCTAAACATAGTTGGGTAACTGTGTTGCTTTGGAATCGTCATGAACCTAACAATACCTCTATCACTACAATTATTAAATAAAATCAATTAATAACAAATTCCACAACAGACATATATTATTCTACCGGTTTCACATAATATAACATTTGCATCATCTGCATCGTCAGGAGTATATTATAGTAATATATGTTATATTTCTGTTGTGGAATTTATTTATTGATTTTATTTGATAATTATGGAGGTGTGTAGTGAGGGTTGAAACAATTAGTCTATTACTATGCATTTTCTATTTGATATCGATTGTTTTGTTGATATAACTTCGAAGTATAAGGTCCAACACCAATGAAATTAAAATTTGATCATCCTGGAGTTATATTAACATAGCTGGGTACCTATCTTGCTCACTCACTTCCCCGGTTGTAAAGCCGGAGTGCAGGAGGGTCCTGCCATGGGGCGTGTGGAAACAAAAGGACCATGTAAGAGGGACTATATTCTAGCCAAAGAAATAGTTACCTACGAGCGGAGTACTTGGGCTATAAGTACATTTAGCTCCTATAAATCTCCGGGAAAGGACCTGATCTTTCCGGCTCTGCTTCAGCAGGGCTGGAAGGCTATTGGTTCAATCTTAGTGCATATATTTCGGGCCTGTTTGTCAAGCAGATATGTTCCTGAGCAGTGGAGACAGGTGAGAATTGTCTTTATACCCAAGCCCGGTCGTACTACGTACACCGTGGCTAATTCCTTTAGGCCTATCAGTCTAACATCCTTTGTGCTAAAAACACTGGAGAGGTTGGTTGATATGTATATGAGGGAAAAGGTTGGGCTTAGGTATCCTTTGCACAACAACCAGCATGCGTTCCGGTGTGGCAAGTCAACGGAAAGTGCCTTACACCAACTGGTAACACTGGTGGAAAAGGCGCTGGAAAGTGGCATGATCGCCCTGGGCGCATTCTTGGACATACAGGGGGCTTTCGACAGCACCCCTGTAGAATCAATGTGTAGAGCTGCAGTAGATCATGGAATAGAGCCAATGGTAATTCATTGGCTTGGGGCCATGCTACGCAACCGCACAGTAGAGGATGCATGGGAGGAACATGTGGCTAAAATGGTCGTCGATAGGGGATGTCCACAAGGGGGCGTCCTTTCACCCACATTGTGGAACCTAGTAGTCGACGAATTATTATCCTTATTAAACGGTGAGGGTTTTCTGGCAATTGGGCGTGCCGATGATATCGTTGTCCTTGTTCTTGGGAGGCATATCACCGTCCTCAGGGACCTAATACAAAGGGCTCTGAATAGGGTACAGGGGTGGTGCAACGACCACGGACTTCCAGTTAATCCTGCTAAGGCCGAGGTAATTGCTTTCACTAAAAAGAGAGGTATAAGACCTGATGGCCGGCACCTTGGTGGAGTGCCACTTCCAGTGGTTGAACAAGTGAAATATCTGGGATTGATCCTGGATAAGTCGCTGACATGGAAGGCTCACCTTGATAGTCGCCTGGGCAAGGTGACTGACACGTTCTGGGCCTGTAGGAGAGCTATTGGTCCGAAATTGGGACTAACTCCCAAGACGATCCTGTGGTTCTATAAAGTGATCATGCTGCCGATGCTCACATACGCGGCTCTGGTCTGGTGGCCAAGGGTAACCCTGGCCACGGCTAGGTCGCAACTGGCTGCATGAAAATTACACCAACTGCTGCGCTGGAGGTGATTCTTGAACTTCGGTCTCTTCACCATGTGATCGAGGCTGAGGCTGGGAGGGCACTCCTACGCTTAAAAAGTTTGGAATATGTGCGAAACGAGGAAGGGTGCAGGCACGTCAATAATCTCAGGCTTCTGGGAGATGTCCCATGTCTGGCTCGATCCGCTGATGTCTGCCTACGCAGGTACTCCTTCGTAACCCCCTATAGGGTGAAGATCCGGAATAGAGAATTATGGAAAAGAGAGAGAAATTCACAGCCTCATGGGATCGTCTGGTACACAGTTGGCTCATGCTGCAGCGATGGGGCGGGGGATGGAATTTACTCCAGGAACCCAAGGACACAAGTCTGTGTTCCATTGGGTAAGGGTGTGTCTGCATATCAGGCTGAGGAATACGCTATCTTGGAATGTGCGCAGATAAACCTAGACAGAGGTTATGCGGACCGACGCATAACCATATACACCGATAGACAGGCGGCAATCAAGGCCCTGACTGGATATACCATCAACTCAGGGCTTGCTGCTAAATGTCGTGAACGCCTTGCTGCTGAATGTCGTGAACGCCTTGCTGACCTAGCAAGGCGGAACGCAGTGTGGCTAGAATGGATTCTGGCCCACTCTGGTTTTGAAGGCAATGAAAGAGCGGACGCGCTGGCTGTGGAAGGGGCGGCTACCCCTTTAAACTGCCCGGGCCCGACCTTGGGCCTCAAAAAAATAACAATCCGTAAGGAGTCAAGGAACTGGTTGGGAAACCAGCACCTCGCTCACTGGAGGGCTCTACAGGGTCTCAGGCAGTCCAAGCTCCTATTGAGGGGATGGACATGCTAGAGCTGCTCGAGAACTACCAAGGAGTAGGTTAAAAAAGATAGTAGGACTCCTAACAGGGCACTGCTGCCTGAGGATACACTTTTGTAACCTAGGTTTAGAGGAAAGTCTTCTATGTAGGGGTTACGGCATGGCTGATGAAACGTCGGACCATGTTCTCCTCGTATGTCCACATTGGGCTGTGCTTCGCAGGCCAATTTTCGGAGTCCCTGTTATGGCCTCTGGGGACATAAGCAGGCATCCACTGAAAAGGATTGATTCCTTCATCGAGGGACTCGGCTTCATGGATGCATAAGTAGTAGAAATGGCACAATGGGCCCGACAGTGGCCTCAGTGCCGGAACCTTGGCTTGAGCTTTTCTTGGCCAAGGTTCGCCTGACTAAATTAGTAGTAGTAGTAGTACCAATCTTGCTTTGGAATTGTTATAAACTTGGCAATACCACTATCACTATACATTTTCGGAAGTTATAACGAACGTTCGAGAAGAGTTCGCATTGTATTTCAGATGACTGTAAACAATTTGAGCACTTGCTTCCAATTTGGTTGTACTTAATTGTACATTAAAAATTTAATAAATAATTTTTTTGACCACATACAAAAATGTATTACCAACTTAGATATATTTATATGGTTGAATGGATATTCAAAAGACCTTACAATTGTTGTATGGCAAGACCCAATTCTCTACTTGAAAATGTTATTGATGACGTTATCACGCTCACATAGATGACTTCAAAAACAAAAAAGTTATCTGACGGGTTTCAGGATTTTCCGTTAAAGTCACCGGTTTACGAAATAATGAATGAATTCCTTTCATTTGGACATTACTGTATATGTTAGATGTCAAAATTGAATAATGTGTCCATAAACTTTTCGTATGTTCTCACCGATTTCCTTGGTAATAGATTGTTCGTGGCTATTGAGGCTTGTACAATAATTTCTGGTGGAATCAAATTTTCTATTTCACTGTCACTATCGAACATTTTTTTTGTTTATATTTGCGAAAAAGTACGAATTTCAAGAACATACGAGTAAACATGAGAGACCGGTCATAGACATATCGGATCTTGACAGAATATTGGAATGCTGCATTCCTATTGGTTGTGAATTTGTATTTTAATGAAAAATCTGTATCTTTATGGATATCAACGTACAGTTCCTGCATATAAATATAATGATAAAGATGAAGAAGAAAATAGTTATTTTCCCATCCAGTGCGGAAAGTTATAATTTTCCGCTCGCGACCGTAGTTGTCCGAACGAGACGCGAAGCGACAATAGTATTTTGTGTTCAGAAAAGTATATATTATACAGAGTGAGTTTTGAGTATGGAACGCCTCAATTATCTCGGAACAGATCTCACTAGTTTTATAGATTTTGGTGTGCAAAAATCTTGTGATATGGCCGATATTATGGTGGTAATTACGTCGTTTTCAGATCTTCCCTTTTTTCTGAATATTAATGAACTTTGTTAAGTTTCAAATGGATTATCCTGTATATTTGTTGCCTTCATTATTATTCAGGAAAAAGGGAAGATCTGACAAAAATGAAGATACCACCATAACATCGACCATATCACAAGATCCTTGCACACCAAAATCGTGCAAAAATCGTGCGATCCGTTTCCGAGATATTTGAGGCGTTCCATACATAAAACTCACTCTGTATTTCCGCACGATAGTAGAAAAATATAATACGCGTTTCTTGTTGATTCTTGCGCATATCACCTTATCCTGATATCATTAAAATATCAATTCATTTTTTTATCAGATAGATTATCCATTGTGACTTTCAATAAACATCAACAATAATAGTTTATTGAAACGTCAAAATTGTTACTGTTGCAGTCATATCCATCTTAATGTATTAGTTTTTATATAATTGAGCTACTCTGAAATTATGGCATTTAGGTATCACGAAAAATATTTCTTAAGGGTTTAAAAATTTGAAAAATATACAGTGATCCATTTGAAATAATAAAGTTCATTAAATTGCCAGAAAAACGGAAGATCTGACAGCAATGTAAATACTATAATAAAATTGGGCGTATTACGAAACCCTCACAAATCAAAAATTATGAAAATCGTGCTAGCCGTTTTCAAGATAATTGTTGCGTTCCATACAATAATAGTATATTATTTAACAAGCATATAATGATGGCTATAATTGACGAAGTAGCGTTTATGTCGCGAGCCGCAGGCGAGACATAAACACCTAAGTGAATATTAGCCAATATATGCGAGTAGAATACTATATTTTGTCCACCACTATTAATTACCTGTTTATAAATGAATCTATTTTTTCCTTTCCCTCCAATTTGGGAAGGGATTATAGGCTTACATATATAATTTTTTCGACTTTTCTTTGTCTGATTCGCTTTCAATATTATATTTTCTAGTAATTTCAATTTAAATTCAGTATAATAAATTAAAACTCTTGCAATCAGCTATAAATTATTTAAAACGTCAGTTTCTTAGTTTTGACGTTGACATCTATACGCTCTATATATACAACAGCTTGATAAATTATTATAAATGTCTCCGTAGCAGAATTGTTTAGATGTCCGAGTTCGTGAAATGAAGAAATGGTACGTTGAAGGTTCGAATCTGGGTCGCGACGAAATTTTTTAAATATTATTATATTGTAACATTTGTATACAGGGTGGTCCTTAGGTAATTGTACATAGAAGTAAAGTATAATCTTCACTTTAAAATATTGCGATTTAAACCTACTAGCTTTAATAAAATGTTGATATTAAGAGAGATTCAGGGTGTTAAACATGAAATTAAAATTTTTGTTTTTTACAATAACTTTAACGCTTTTTGACGTGTATGCACAAAAATTTGACGGTGGGGGTTTTTGGATATGAGAAATCTAAATTTTGTTGTACCTATTTCGATGTATTTTGTAGAGGTCGCCACAAAGGCCACGTATGCGGCATAAATGTACGATAAGCTTTTTTGCTGTTTAAATTAGCGCTTTTTTGTGAACAAATATTGAAGCCACATCATTTTAACAAAAAAAAAGGTATATTTGTTAGTATCCCCAAATCTCAACGGTTTTAGAGATAATCACATTTTAGTGATTAACAACATTATTATTGTTTGATTAAATTTTGTTCCAAAAATGTAGTTGTGTGTATGTATGTATGGTACTTTAAACTGAAGTCCTAATTAGGATACATTTTATTTATTAAACAAATTAAGAAAAGCAAACTACACAAATAACATTATAACCAAAGTCAATGTTCGATATGTACACCATTTTCTTCGGTGCACTTATCCATACGTTTCATAAAAGATCCTCTCATCTTAAATAACGTCATTGGATCAAAACACAATGCTGCTCTATTTACTACTCGTCGCTGGTATTTATGATATTCTTATAAACAAGTTGTTTCATTGCACCCCATACACCGCAATCGAGAGGATTAAATTCTGGGATGCGTGATGGCTAAGAGAAGGGGCTACCGCGACCAATCCAGCATTCAGGAAAGTTCGTATTTCAATATTTTCTGACTTCTGTCGTATAATGTGCACCATCTTACATAATCAACATATTTTGTCTCAAATTCAGTGACAGTTCTTCCAATAAATCAATGAAGTCATTTTGCAAGAAATGTAAGTAATTATCACCATTCTAATTATGGGGTAACTCGTATTAACATACTTTGGAACACCATCCTTAAAAATCAAATCATTTTTAGAATCTTTAAACATGAATATTTGCTTTAAAACCGATTACAATTGATCTAAATTCATTAAAAATAACAAATCTAAATCCTCAAAATTAAACAAATCAGGTGTTTATAAATTAAAATGTGGTAACGACAACTGTGACAAAATTTATATAGGTAGAACTTTTAGGAACTTTAAGACTAGAATTTCAGAACACAAACGCAGCTATGACAACAACAAATTAGATTCCAACTATTCAAATCATCTATTAACAAACGAATACACTTTCGACTCAAATTTTGAAATTTTGCATGTAAAACCCAAATCCTTTAAATTAAACCTTTTAGAAGCCCTCGAGATTAAAACAAAAACAAATATTTAGGTAATCTGCTTAACGGCCAAATAGATATCAATCATTCTCCCTTATTAAACCTTTTTACCTAGAAGAAGTGATGGTTGTGGATACATTTTCCAGGTGAACTTTTTCAGTACCTTTGTAATATTCGTAGAATTCCTTTTTGTACTTTATTTCCATTTAAACATATTATAATACTTTTGTAAATATCTTAGAATTCCGTATTAAGGCACTATATAAATTAAAAGTTTTTCATTGTATCTTCACTAGTTTCAAAAAGCTACTGTGTAGCGAAACGCGTCACTAATTTTGAATTGAACGACAGTTAGAAAAAAGATGGAGATTTAAACAAATTAAATTGTTTTATTTCATCATTTAACTCGTATGGCCCTAACAAATAGTTACCAATTATCCCACACCATACATTTATTTTAAATTCATGTTGGAACTGCCTTTCTCTTTTAACATTGGAATTTTCAACTGCCCAGTCGTGATAGCTTCTTAAATTAAAAACACCTCGGCGTGTCGGTAAATAATATTCTATCAACAAAGGTGAGGACCAGATTTTGCCTGTTTCGGATTATTAGTTGCAAACTGGTATCTTAATGGTAGATCTGCTGGCAATAAATTTTCAAATTCACGGACGAATCTTTTTTACTGCCATTATGTACACAGGCACGCAATTTCTGTTATTCATGGTTAGAATAAAACGGAATAGACAACAACACACAACACACAAATGTCAGGATGGTAAAAACAAACCAAATGAAATATCTTATCAGGTAGATTTTTCTTGATACAAGATTGAATAAAACATTATAGTGGTATCTCTCCATTATCGGCAAAATGATCAAATCATAAACGTAAATTCTATGTTTAGAATAATTTTTGACTAGAATGACACTAGTGACATCACAGTTTCTTTGTCTTTCATAAATAACGAACATTTTCAGTAAAACATTGCATATATTCATTATTTTATAATAGCCAGAGACAAATATAAAAAATTTAGGTTAATTGTAAAAAATTACCTTCCGCATAAGACACTTTCGTCCGGAATAACATGAACAGGTCCACAACTGACAACATTTTGACAATTACGACATCTCAGCTCTCGTAGTATGGAAAATGGAATTGTAGGAGGCCGAATATTCATCTGAAACAAAACATGTACCACGGTCAAAACTAAACTGTATACAAGCGCATTAATTTTTCGATAAGAAATAGATAACTAAATCGTTTTAACATCATAAAAGCTAATTCGTACATTTATAAATGGATTTATGAAGTTCATAAAACTAAAGCCTGAGTCGACAATAATTTTTTACTTGAATTACGTAGGTGGGTTTGACTTTACAAATATTGCCGTTTAAAATATTTTTTCAGTTCAAGTAAATATCAATGTCTGTGATAAATCAAATAAACATCACTTAATTGATAACTGTTTCATAGAACGAGTCTGCATTGTCAGGATAGAAAGACCATATTAATAATTACAGATGATATGTTTTATTTACGATAAAAAGACGATGACGTTGCAAAATAAAATTTTGTGACGTTGCCAAACTGTAGTTTTTTTTTCTTTACTCTAAGAAAACTAGAAATGTCCAGCTGGCAGTTCGTTTATATTGGCCTGTGTCTTGTAATTCATTAATCAAAGTTGGTTATTTAGTTCTAAAAGGCTTGCATAATAGTCTTAGATTTATTTAATATAAGTATTTATTTATGTGCAAAGGGTGGATAAGACACAAGAAACAGTAATCAATCAATAAAACATTAAAAACTTTCAATCTTCTTTTTGTTTAAATATATAACATTAATATTAATTAATGTAAAGGTACCAATCGAGCGACTGCAACGAATACGGCCGCGCGGCTGGAGACGTGCGACTTTCGTAGTACGGCTGCAGCGGCCAATACAAATGTCAATTGCGCGATTGCGGCCGCTTCAACTTTTAAAATTATTTTATAGGCGCGAAATCAGTTTGTAGTCGGCTATCATGGAGAAAGCAGTGGTTTCTTGGTTCTGTTTGGAAAACGAAGAAGAAGAAAAACTTTTATTACTACTGGTTGCGGATTCTGTGGTCCTCACGATATTTTCTGCGCACGAGGAGAAGGGGGTTATGAGAATATGTTGGTTCGGACCTTTTACCTTTCACAAGAAGAGACCAAATTTCGAAATTTTTATAGACTGAGCATCAACCAGTTCAATTTTGTGTTAGGTCTGATTGAAACTGACCTCAAAAAGCAATCATGTGGACTAGTTAGACACCCAATAAGCCCTGAAGATAAAATAGGGGTAACACTAAGGCAAGTTTATTAACTTTTTCTATACATGTATTATTACAGTATGTATATAGGTATATATATTTTATAATGTAAAAAACCGAGTTAGGATTCGCTACAAAATCAGGAACGTGAGATACTTCTGTTATAGGAGAGGCTTCAGGAGAAGCGACTGAATGGGTGGAGAAACTGGTAGATGGCCGAGAGTAATGTTGCGAGACGTCAGAAGCTCCGGTTGTAAAATCATAAGTACTGGCGGAGGCTTCAGTTGAATAGACAGAACATCTGGAGAAATTGGTTCCTGGTTGTGACGCGACAGACATACTAGTTGATGGTTGCTGTAGTTCTCTCAATTCTAGCTCATCAATAATGCGACAGATTTCCCTTTTTGCTCTTATTTGGGAAGAATGAGAGAGCTGCTTAACGGACATAGACATACTTCTTAAAAATGTATCAATAGGATGTGTCTTGCTTGCCTTTCCGATCTTTCGTCTCTATTACGTTGAATGATGTCAAAAACCTTTTCCGTAATTTTTTGTCGTTTTGAAGAATTTCCTGGTCGTTTCTCTGTAATGTGTTCCTCTATGTCTTTTCTATTTTTTGTCGAAATGTCCTCATTAGATCCCGATATATTTCCTTCTGATACAACAGTTGTCCCAAATAGGTTTTCTTCTTGAAGTTGAGTGTGGTGTATTGACTCATTTCCATTCATTTCTGAATTATTCTGGCACATTTGAATCGGGTACACTAGAAGTGCTTCTGAAACGGGTGGAAGTAAGGAAGTTACCAATTTGTATCTGCAGCTTCAGTGAATACTTACCTTTACTCACATTATTCCACATTGTTCAAAAGGAATCGGGCATCCTGGAGGTACCATTTGGAAGCATTTGCAGTTGTGACAGAACCTGTTGGTAGCTTTAGTTTGCGTCTGTTAAATGTATCGCGAATGTTTTTCCAACGTTTTTTGCAATCGTTGACTGGAATAGAACAAAACTGAATTTAGTGCCTCTAGGTACTGCCAGAGTTTTGTCATTGTTTTAAGTTGGGAAATTCAGTTTCTTTGGAGTTAAAAAAGGGTGCGGTGCGATTCGACTAAAAGCATTCCAATTTATTGAATATGTGGCAGTTTTGTTATTGCTTTTAACGAGTTTTGAAATATTTGAATTTAGATAGCAAAAACAGCTATGCCAATTAGGAATTTGTTACATATAAAGTAGACTAACCTCTGCGGGGTTGAAAAATAGTAAAAAAAGTAAGTTGTTTCGAACTTCGATAACAATACATAATTATCATCCCTTTTTATTACTAATGATTTATGTGGTCATTATTTTTAGCTGAATAAATATCAATTAATTAATTGTTTTTCTACAGTCGCGCGTAAAATGACTAATTACCATATTCAAATGAAATCGACAAATGCCGAGGATTGTTACTTTACGCTCTAGCGCAAAAAAAAGAATCTTTTTCGCTCCCTTATTTCATCAAACCACGCCCTCCGAATTAACTCAATTGGTGAATATTTAACAATTTATCAGATTAAAAATCAAAAAAAAGAATCTTTTTCGCTCGCTTATTTCATCAAACCACGCCCTCCGAATTAACTCAATTGGTGAATATTTAACAATTTATCAGATTAAAAATCAAATAAAATTATACGAAAATTCTCAAAAACTTTGAAATATGGTCAAAAAAGGTCAATAATTGTCAAAAATTATCAATTATTGTCAATAATTGTAAAATTTTGAAAACTGGTCGATAATTGTCGAAAATTTTGAAAAATTTTTCGAAAAATGGTCAATAATTGTCAAAAACTATCAAAAATTGTTAAAAATTGTCAAAAATTGTCAAAAATTGTCAAAAACTGTCAAAAACTGTCAAAAACTGTCAAAAACTGTCAAAAACTGTCAAAAACTGTCAAAAATGGACAATAATTGACAAAAATTATGGAAAATGGTCGATAATTGTCAAAAACTATCAAAAATGGTCAATAATTTTGAAATATGGTCAAAAAAGGTCAAAAATTTGGAAAATGGTCTAAAATTTTGAAGAATTGTCAAAACTATCAAAAATGGTTAAAAATTGTCAATTATTTTTAAAAAATGTCAAAAATGGACAATTATTGTCAAAATTGGTCAATAACTGTAAAAAATTGTTAAAATTTGGAAAAATGGTCGATAATTGTCAAAAACTATCAAAAATGGTCAATAATTTTGAAAAATGGTCAAAATTTTTGAAAAATTGTCAAAAATTGTCAAAAAAATTTGAAAAATTGTCAAAAATGACCAATAATTGTCAAAAACTATCAAAAATTGTCAAAACTGGATAATTATTGTTTTGGAAAATAGTTGATAATTGTCAAAAATTGTTAGTTTTTGAAAAATTTTGATGTATGGGTAAAAATGGTCAATAATTGTCAAAAATAGTCAAGAATTTGAAAAGGTGGTCCATAATAGTCAACAACTGTCAATAATTATCAAAAATGGTCAAAAATGGTCAAAAACTATGGTTAAAAATTGTCAATTGTCACTAAGTTTGAAAAACAGGCAAAATGGTTAATAATTGTTAACATTTTGAAAAATGGTCAATAATTGTTAAAATTTTGAAAAATGGTCAATAATTGTCAAAATTTTGAGAAATGGGCAATAATCGTCAAAAGTTGTCAAAATTTTGAAAAATAGTCAATCAATAATACGAGCGAAAATCGATTTATACACGTAATTTATAAAATCGATTAATATTACTATAAAAATCGATTATAAGAAAATAATAATCGATTTATATAAAAATTGATTATTTTTTAACATCCCTAGTCAGTATATCTTTTTAAGGTTAATCATGATAAATAGCGAAAATGACGATTATTCTAGCACTCCTATTATAACCTAAGATAATATATAAAACTGTTTTAATTATTAAAAGGGCGACTGTAGAAAAAATTATGTGTGTTTTTCGAGCGTAAAGTAAAATTGCCGCTGTCGAAAGATCGCCGAGGTGGTACAAACTCTTTTCACACCACTCCACAGTAAACGAACGATTTGAAGACTGCTCCTTTTACTCGTTCTGTAATAACCGAACGGTTTAAAGAAGGGAGGAGTGTACTATGTCAATGGAGTAGCATTGCCGAACGACCCTCATAATATGAAAATATTATAAACTGACGTTGGTGTTTTACATTTGACAGAAGCATGAATGATTTGATTTTTTAGAAAATTTTGAAATTCATATTCGATTTTTATTAGTTTTAAAAACAATATTAAAAAAAATACCAGTAGTGAAAAAAATGCTATATGAGCCACGGTAGAAAAGTGTATTAATGTCTTGGATCCATTAAAGACCTCGAAGCTTCGCTTCTCGGTCTTTAATGGACCTCGACAATAATAACTCACTTTTCTACTTTGGCGCATAATTACTATTCTTACAGCATTGAGCGGGAGAAGCGGACTTTGGAATTTTTTTAACTTCCCGCTAAGAAAATCGATGATTCTTTCCTATGATTTTCGAAAAATCGGGAAGTTATTGTTTTTACCCCGTTTTACAAAAATCGAGGTTTCGACAAATCTCGACGTTTTGAAGCCCTAAGAAGCTTTCGTGACTATTTTTACGATGATGTCCGCACGTCTGTATGTATGTATGTGTGTGTGTATGTCAACCTCTTATAACTTCTGAACGGCTTGACCGATTTGATCGCAGTTAGTGTCATTCGAAAGAGCTTCACCAAACTTAGATTTCCTGTAAGTTGGAACCAATTCAGACCGGTACATTTCGAGAAATTGCAAAAAAGTGAAAAAAAAGTTTTTTATTTTATTTTTTCAAAATATCTCTGAATTGGCTGAACTCATCGACCTCAAAAACTAATCAGCTCTTAACCTTGAAAACCCGCATCGATCGCTACTAAGTGCGTCAGAATCGGTTGATGCATTTGTGAGATATCGTTGTCGAAAAAAATCGAAAAAAAATGTTTTTTCGTAATAACTCCGAAATGTTTAGTCAGATCCATTTTTTTGGTCCAAATTTTTTATACAGCTCAAAAAACTTCATCGATCGCCGCCAACCGCGTGAAAATCGGTTAATTCATTCAAAAGTTATAGCAGTTTGAAAATTAAAAAAATCGTGTTTCATCGAACTTTGATAGCTTTATCTTTGAGCTCAAAATAACACAAAAATTAACATCGCAACTAGCGACAAAATCGCATGCGTTTGAAAATTGAATTTAGCGGGAAGTTGCAGGGATGGCTTTTAGGGTCGACCGATTTCCAGATTTTTTTAAAATAACTTAACAAAGATGTTACTGTTTCCTGACATTTAATGTTTAACTGCTTGGGCATATTAATGCGTTTAACTACACACTGCAGATTTGTCTGAATAATTAGGTATGAAGATTACTTTTTTGAATCCCAAAGAAACAATTAATCCAAAAGCACCAAAAAAAACTTGTAAATACTTAGACGATGAACGAATGTCAATAAATGAGAAACTAAACTGAAGAATTTTACCAATTGTTCTGACAACGACCTGAAGTTTTGCCAACCCGTAGACTGTAAATTGCCCCATCCTTTAAGTATAAATTGTATTTACGGTTGGTAAATTTATATTTATTCTGATAAGCAGAAAAGTAACTGAAAATGACGTCATGACTCAATTCAAAAAATTAGTAAAATGTTTAAATTTGGAACGTTGGTAGAAAACATTGTAAGCGTGGAACCGTTTTTTTTTATTATGATAGTAGTTATAGTAAGGGACTCTCATTTGGTGATAAACGATTTAAATAATTTGTTTTTAATTCCCTCAATATACCAAGAAATCTTTGAGCTAAAAAAGTAATTTTTAGAAAATGAAAAAATTATGTTACCACAATTTCTGACCGCTCAAGTTTCCATCATAAAAGTGGAAACCTACAACATGAATGTTTCTGATCGTACAAAAGACATTAAACTCCTATCACTCTTGAAAACAAATTACTCTTGTTAAGTGTTGATATACAAAATATACAAAAAACCATGTCACCAATAACCTTGATCATCCTACTAATCAACCCGACAAGATGTTTGTTATTTGGTATTGGAAATGTTCACACAGAATTTTCAATGTGAAGGTCTCCACCTATCAATGTTTTATTAAAAAAATTAATATCTCGATAAGTATAAATTTTAGATATATGGTATTTTACACAAAGTGAAATTAAAATTTGATGTAGAATCTGAAAAGTTATTAATGTACAGGGTGTTACAATTAAAATAACAAAGTTGTCGTCCACTTTCGGTATAACCGGAAGTGACATGTATGTCAAAATATTTTCCATAAATTTGCCATGTATGCCAATTTTTATTGAAATCGTCCTCCAATATATAGATAGTGTAAGCTCGTCGTGAAACAGCCTCTAGACTAGTTCCAGCACTAGAACAGAAAGCACCGACAGAAAGTCGAAGAACGGTATTGTGAACAGAGTTTAGTAAATCAGTAAACGGATCTGAAGGCTGACATGTAGATCAAGTTACCGTACTTTAACTCAAACCAAATGTAAAGTCTTGAAAAGATATTTTAGTCGGAGCTCCAGTGATAGTTACAATAGTTACATTGATGATGTTTTCTTTTTAGACAACTTTCTATTTTTGATAGTTACCAATCATAACGAGAATTTTGCGAATTTTTCCTAAAATATATCAATTATTGCGATATATTGGGTTAGTTTTTTTCAAAAATACACTCCGTACCTATATAGGAAAACACTATTTTCATTGTTTGAAAAGCTGATATTGGATAGGGAGTTGTTTGCTTCGAAATTTACACTTTAATTAGATAAGTTGTTGTTATGTCGAGCAATTTTTTATGCGCATAATAATTATATATACCCTTTAAACGTAAAAATATTCACACTACGTAACTGAACTGGAAAGTAATTTAAAAGTTTTTAATTGAGCAAGGCAACCGCATGCTGCTACTGTTTTAATTTTAAAGCTTATGCATCCACGCATACGCTGTAAAATGTGAAGCGATAAAATTATTATTTTAACGTTTTTATTTACTAATTTGGTAACATTTTATGTTTATTATCACGAATCCTGCTTTCATCAAAATTTAGATTTCTATTTTCTCATTTTTATTTTATAGCGACATTTCACGTCGTTTTTGTCCAATTGCTTTAGTCTTCTAACATAGGCAAAAATACATTACTAAGTTGTAAAGTTCTTTCACGTCTGGGCTTTCTTTTACCTTCTGAAACATTTTATTGCTCTTCGTCATCACCGTCTTGAGACAAATACACTCATACTGGGTGTTTTATGGAGGAACGAAAATACTTCAATGCAACTTAGGTGTTAAGGTGTAATGTTTTATTCGTATGAATGAAATTATTCGATTGTTTTTTCCTTTGCTATGTTGCCACTTTCTATAGGACTTGAACCGACGACTCTCACTGTGGAAGGCACGTGCTTACCCATCGCACCAATAAGTACAACGATAACGGATGTCAAGCTCCGCTATACTGTCGCTCATATAACCTCATAATTTGTTTAAAAGTAGCTTATGCTAATGTTTAATTGTTTTCGTACTATTGACCGTGGTAGTAAGAAAAATTGTCTACACTACATGGGCATAAATTTGAATTCCTGCACTTCGCGCCATGATACCCTCAGCTTTCTTACCAAAGTAATTTGAAATATTGTTGTGGACAACTCATCATTCAATTTAAAGAGGAAAAGTTCCTATGAACGGGTGTATTAATTTTGTCGTTAATGACGTACAAAGTGTTGACATTTTTGTTATAATCGTGCTCTGACTGTAAATGAAATTCAATTTAGACTTGATTTTGCTTAGTGAAGCTACTGGTCTTCAAAACCAATAAAGAAGAATATCTCTATTCTAAGTTTTCATTGGAATTTTCATAATAATTGTTCAAACCTAACGGGGCAACAGAAATGCGGGTAGCCCACAAACCCATGGACAAATTACCTGGGACAGAGACAAGCGAAACAGTTCGTCAAAGTTTACGGCAAACTTAATGAGTAATGACAGGAAAACTGTCAAAATAGTGAATATTGTGGCAAGTGTACGAGATATTGAAGTTGAAGATTCAGCGTCAGAAGAAAATAAGTACTTCAGGAATAATTAATATTTTCTTGTTTTTAAAACTATTCAAATAGTACTACATGAACATATCTCTTAATTTTTGATTCTTCTAGATTCTGTCTGTCCTGGGGAGGATAATTTTATTGAAGATTCTGACGACAGTGTCAGGGATCCTGATTTTCGACTTATGCCAAGCGAGGAAGAGGTTGAGGAAGAGCAAGCTCGAGAAGAACATATAGTCTAGTCTATAAGCTTAAAATGGTGTTAATTCTACATACTTTTATTAAAATTATGTGGTTTAGCTCATTCGATCCGGAATAATGTCTAGATCATTGTGCCAAATAATTAAATTAGCCCATAAAAAATTCCAAAAGTTATAAACAATTAAACAACTTCAAAAAATAGTGTTTGGTTTGTAGCTTGTTCGTAAATTATAAATATTTTCGAAATTTGAAAAAAATATCCTTGAAGAGGAGGAAATTTAGTAAAAAAAAGTTCCAACTCCTGGAACTGTTCCTCCATTATTTATAATTTTAATTTAACGCTGAAAATAGCCCTCCGCGCGCCATTTTTAGGTTGCGCGCACGGCCTCGAAAGCGAGTACGTTACTTAAAAACATTTTTTTTAAGAACGTTAATTGAAAAATCTAATAAAATTATAGTATAATCTAAACACTTGAAAGAATTGATTCCCGTTGGAATTTATCATAAAAACAAATTTTTCAATATGCTAGACGATTGTTAATTAACAAAATTTTTTCAAACTCCGTTCATCGTTCTAAACTAAAAAAAATGTTTAAATAATTGCCGTAAAATTATTTCGCTTCGTGGAGCTCTTCTTATATACATACAAAACAAGATTGCGTCATCAAAGTTTTAAAAATGTTAATACTTCTTTTATAATAAGTAATGTAAGTTGGCAAAAAACTTGAAAAAATTATTTTAAACAAAGTATTAACATTTTTAAAACTTTGATGACGCAATCTTGTTTTGTATGTATATAAGAAGAGCTCCACGAAGCGAAATAATTTTACGGCAATTATTCAAACATTTTTTTTAGTTTAGAACGATGAAGGAAGTTTGAAAAAATTTTGTTGATTAACAATCCTCTAGCATATTGAAAAATTTGTTTTCATGAAAAATTCCAACGGGAATCAATTCTTTAAAGTGTTTAGATTTTAATATAATTTTATTAGATTTTTCAATTAACTTTAAGTACTTAAAAAAAATGTTTTTAAGTGACGTACTCGCTTTCGAGGCCGTGCGCGCAACCTAACAATGGCGCGCGGAGGGCTATTTTCAGCGTTAAATTAAAACTATAAATAATGGAGGTACAGTTCCGGGAGTTGGAACTTTTTTTTACTAAATTTCCTCCTCTTTGAGGATCTTTTTTTCAAATTTCGAAAATATTTATAATTTACGAACAATAAGCTACAATCCAAACACTATTTTTTGAAGGTGTTTAATTGTTTATAACTTTTGGAATTTTTTATGGACTAATTTAATTATTTGACACAATGATCTAGACATTATTCCGGATCGAATGAGCTAAACCACATAATTTTAATATAAGTATGTAGAATTAACACCATTTTACGCTTATAGACTAGACTAATAATAATAATCAAGAGGCTAACTTAGAAATGGGGAGAAGAGTAAGTGGTCGTGTAATCAAAGGAGATACCAGAAAAAAAAAGAAATGAAAGAAAACAGAAAAGAAACTCAGGTAAGAGTTATGAAACGATAAAAGAAAAACTTATCCGAGAAAAAACTCTTAAGCCACTGGCAATCCCTGAGGAAAGAAGGCAAAATATTTTCACCAGTTTTTGGGCAATGAATAGTTACAACCGGAGAATACGATACATGTTTGTTCTGATAGAGGTTAAAGACAAAAATACTATGCGTGTACGATCTAATGACGCGGATAAATAAAGATATCGCCAATCAACTTTGTTTTACTACTCACAAGCTCATGGTTCAAATGTTAGAGTTTGTAAAAGTTGTTTTGTTAAGACATTCGATGACGGCAATAAGTTTATTGAAACTGTGACAAACAAAAAACGGGCTGTCATTTCCGGTATAATAACTTTGGATCAAAGAGGTAATCACAGTAATAAAATGAAAACCTCGGATAAAGATATTGAGAATGCTTGTAGTCATATACTTTCAATACCGTTATACGAAAGTCATTACACCAGGAGAGATTCGAGTAAAAAATATCTACCATCTCATTATACCCTAGCCTATGAAGTTGCATATCCTAGCTGGGCACACACACACAGCTCAATAGGCACTTAAAGCTGATGAGATGGACGGTCGAAGCTATGTGCAGATTCTGTCAATTATACAAAGAAAAACGGCACAACACTGTTTAGTTTAAATATGAAGCCATTTTTTTAAAACATGATGTTATGAATTTTCATAATAACCACATATGGGCGGGGCGTATGTAAATTCATATCATACGTTCTACGATCACGCCGATATTATCCTACTTTACCACCTATCTCGTGTAATATCTTTTGTATAATTGAGGAAGCCATGTGTTCAGTTTCAAAGCTGGTCGACTTCATTAAGAGGATCGAACTGGGGAAAGTGGGTAATCCGGACAAAAAGATCCACACTAGATCTGAAAATGTAGAAGTGATAAAGGCCAGTAGCAACCTCATGACATATAATCTAATCCACTCCGTATATAGTATTTATAATACAGTTTAAGAAAATTTGCTAATAGTCCCAATTTTCCTGCAACTGTGTTTTTACAGATGAAGACAACTTCTCAAAACATGACATTATAAATGTTCTTAATACCACATAATATAGACTACTGTAAATCCACATGAGAGAGGTTTGCCATTCACATCTTATTTATTAGGACCATTTTTCCTTCCTCAAGGATTATTGGTGACGCATATCTTCATTTACTAAAAAAGGAGCTTCCAGATCATCTGTGCCTCACCTAATTAAAAGGCATCATGCTTGACGGTATTTTCATATTTTGCAGTAATGGTACGGAAGTTTCTAAATAATTTTTTTCCGTACCATTAGATAGGACGTGGATTGCCACACACAAGACAACAAAGGTGACCTGAACACAATACTCTGGATTTTTTAATGTGGGAATATTTACATTCAGTCGTTTACACAAACCCGATTTCAAATTTAGAATATCAACCATCATAATACAAGGCTGTAATTCGCAACACTCCTGGCTTTCTCGAACGTATTTGGCAATTTATTATATCGTGTACAGACCGACTCTTTAACGCATGCCACATGCATGTTGGAACGCGTTGATTTTGGTGTCTTAAGTAGCGTACATACTGAATTTCCAACGTAGACCAACGTCAACGGAACATGTGCTGTCGACGTCCGAATGCTAGCCAACGCCAACTTTTCCGCCAAGTGGACTTTGTATCATAACGAAACGTTTATATAAATAATTATAATGTCCATAAAGGAGAGCAGTCTAGCTGCCGCGTCTCAATGAAGTGGACGCAGATTATTCGAAACGTGACGGCATCACAGGCGCAGGGCGTCCAGGACTCATCCTGAAGCTAATACTCCAACTGGTGGTCGTAGTACCACTAGTCTACAAATATTACACCCTCATGGGAATCAAATTATATTAAATGTTTATAGTTCCCTTCTGGAACATGGAATGTCGAATAATGAAGCATCAAGCTGTGTAAGAAAGTGCTTCTTTAACAAAAACACCGCATTCCACAGTGTTTAAAATAGTAAGTAACCATATTTTAAGAAGAAAGAAACGAAAAGACTCTGGTGGTTTAAGGAAACTAGATGGATGTGATGTAGATATAATTCGAAGAACAATATACAGTAACACAAATTTACCTTTACCTACAAACCTCGCGAAATGAATCAATGAGTCAAAAATGGCTACTGTAGCGAGGTCACCAACTCAAAGCCGGTCCTGTCTCTCGATTATAAATTTTGGTGAATAAGCTTTCCAGAACCTTCTGGTCTATTGCAGTATTTACGCATATGAGGAGAGTCATCAAATACTAGAACTTTCCAGAACCGATAAGGACTATATATACGCGGGTTCTCGAGTGCGTAAACAGTACAGAACAGTTAGTTCGGAAGAATTAGTGGATTAAATAGTGCAGATAAATAGGGTAATATCCAAGTGGTGAAAATAAATTAGAACTAATATACCGAGTGTAAATAAATTAGTAGACATTAAGTATAGTGTGTATATAAATTAAGTTCAATACAGTGTGTGTTTCTTTAAATAAATAGATAGTAATCAGCCATAATAGTGTGTTAATTTTATCCCACAAGTAAAAACTATTTAAATAAATAACAAAAACATTACACTACTATTACTCTGTCGTGTGCGTAAATATTTTTACTGTTTGTTTATCTTGTCAGTATTTTTTTGCGTTATAAATAACTAAATATTGCTGTTGGTTGAAGTCAGTTTAAATAAGTCCATATCACTATTTTAAAATAGCCGAAAATTTAGGTAAGAGTCCTATAATATTCACTAAAAATTATTTTGTCTGCTACCAATACACAAAAAAAAATTGGTTGTTAAGGTATTTCTTTCTTTAGTTGACTTTATAAGGGCCAGTTTCATAATGCTTTTAAAGGAACCTTTAAGCGTAAAAGGCCGTTTGTAGTGTAGTGATCTGTTTCATAACCAAAAATTCACTCTTAAAGCTTATGGCACTGACCCTAGTTCTAAGAGGACCTTTAAGGTCAAGGATCCTTGTACGTATGTCATTGCTTGAATGACAAGTGTACATATTGTATGATGTGTTTCTACTGTCAGTAGAAAAGGATGAGGTATATAAAGTTTATGTTTACTACTGTTCATTGTTAGTGACGTCAGGTTAGGTTAGGTTAGTTACGTCAGGGTAAAGATCAATTTTTTTCACTGTATATGCCCTGTAAAAAGAGCAAATTGTTCCCACATTAGATAATTTAATGCAACTGCTTAAAAAGAATGAAACTGGTATCCAGTGTTGCAAATGGACTTTAAGTAAGTCTCTTTTACAACACGGATTTAAATTTAAAAAACTCACTAGTAGCAGAAAAATCATGATGGAATCTGTGCGCCTTAAGAAGTGGAGATTTGAATATGTATTGGCAATAAACGAAATTAGAGCATATGATAGTGTATTTGGAAGAACCTTGGTTCGATACACTCGATATTCCAAACAAAAGTTTGGTATTACTATTTTAAATGAAACTAACTGTTTCTAATTGCTTGTATCGAAAAAATAAAATCATTGATGACAAAACGACAAAAGTTATCCCACTTTTCGCCTCAAAATTGAATGACGAATCTCCCAAAATATTTCAGGTTTATATGGAAAAACCCTGTATTATGTAAACAAATACTTTGCACTCACATTTTGACATATCTCTTTGTCCCTTTGATGAATTATTCTTTTATCTAAATTAACGCTAATCAATTATTTTCTAATATGTTTATACAGAATCTGTGCTAAACGCAATCATGACATTTACCAACAATAAATTTTATCTTGAATTGACAATCACGAAAAACAAAATTATTTTAGAATTCCATACAGAATTACTTTGCACGACAATGCACTTTGATTGATCAAAACATAATTCACGCAGCTTGAATCAATAGTCGTTCAATAATAATTATTATAAATAAAAAAACATTTTTGATTTCAAACTTTAGAAGCTTTTAGTTAACAAAGAGAGGCAGGTACAAATTTGATATGAAGTAATGTCATTATTTGTAACCCCTTTAACATTTCCCAAATTTTTGGAACGAATTCCTAACTCCCGTATCTAACTCGAGATATCTTAACGGGGTTTTCTGTATTAAAAGTTTTATTTTTAATTTGGCACTCAACGAGCATATAATATGACAACAAAAATCTAATTATTACAACTGGCAGATATTAAAACTTTTTCAAAATATACCCTTGTATTTCCAAATTATTGCCATGTACAAATCGGAACGTCTGGGAGCAATTAATGACAGTACTTACCAAAACTACCAAATTTGACTTCTTTTTCCTCTCCTTTTTCCGTCTCTCTATCCCCCTTTCTTATTCCCTCTTACTCTTTTTGTTTTCCTCTTATAACTCTCGTTCCTTTTCCTCATCTGTCTACTTCTCTCCACCTCCTTTCTCTCTTCCATCTTCCTATCTTTCTCCTTCTCACTCTCATCCACCTCCATATCTTTCTACACCTCCATCTCTTTTTGCCTCTCTTCATTTCCCACCTCCGCATCTTCTGCCTCTCTCTCTCTTTTTACTCCTTTCTTACTCCTCTCTCCTTCCTTCTCCCTCTCCTCTGTATTTTCTCTCGGCTTTTCATAATAATGGATTGTTAATTAATAGTTTCATTGTAGTCTTCTAGTTTCATTTTTTTCTCATCAGATTTTTGAAGATTAGATTGCAATATTGGATGCATTAATTGAAATCTTTTATCACTTTTGCCTAATTTGAATAACAATGCTTTTACTAATCGTATAATAATCTAATATTTATTATTCGATATCTACCTGTTTTTAATTTTATATTGGGGTTATCTCGGTCATACCTATTTTTATTGATGAAGTAAAATATATATGAATTCTGCCGAAGCAATAAAATTCCGGTTTATCTAAAATAGTTGTACATCATTTATTATTGTCATTTTATCTCTGAACATTTTTTTGTTATTGATATTTATACCGTCAAGTTTGACATTTCTAACGTGAACGTCTTTTTTGACGTACATTACATAACACTATCAATAAACTCCGGATTTTAGAGATCAGATTTGATTAGGTGGCTAATCGGCCTATTCTACTGCGACCCCTTCAGATCTATTGTGGTCATCTTAATCATTCAAACGTCTCCGTAGTTGTAGTACAGCTTTTGAAAAAAATTATAACAAAAGCGGCCACGAATACACCTGGAGAATACACCTCACAGACTTGTAGGTCCACCTCTAGAGGATGTAATTGAATCAAAATAGTATATTACACCACAAGGGCCAAAACTTGAATTTCGGCCCTGCGCGTCTACTTCTTTAATGGAACACCCTATATATTTTTATTTCATCTAACAGCTAAACTCTACCCCGTTTCGAAAACGTAAATGTAAATTTGTTGAAGTTTAGATGAAAAATGAGTAGGTAAGATATTTGGTTTTTAATGATTACCAAAGTTGCCTGCTAACTAACAACTACGTTTAAGAAAAAATTATACCGAATGTTTTTGATAGAAGCACGACTTATAGTTCGTATAATAGCCTTCTTGGTGTGCGTCATCGTTTGTGACGTATATTCGGGTTTTGGGTATGTCGATACTTTATTTGTTATTTTAGCTAACCTTCAATTTGATAAATAAAATCATCAGGATCGTATTCAGCCAAATTCGAAAATGCTAAGGAATTAATAATACTTGGGATATCAAAACACTGCAAAATAAAACAAATTGTATATTCAATTTAAATAATTGAATATCAGTAAATATAGTCCTGCAAACGAATTATACAATCAAGTCTGCACCATATGGGACCCTATTTTATTCTTAAGTTTTATGGGAAAAAGTTATTCTTCACTTATAATTCTTATTGTTAGTGAATTTTATTGTTTTATTTGTTTAAATGAGGCCTCTGAATCATTGATGTTTTTACTGACCTCATGTATTTGATGATCATTAAAATATGTACAGGTTGTGTATTGCAAAATACACAACATATTATTTTATAACTCTAAACTTTTTGAAGCTACGACCACTTGCTCCGCCGTTGAATAGCTTCTCTCCAAACACTAACTACAGTATTATATCTTCAGTTACACGGTCAGCAGAAGATAAACATAAATAGAGTTAATAGTCAAGAAACCAACCAACTAATAAAAAATTTAAAAAAAACAGGATTATGAAAGTTCAATTTTCGCAGTCCCAATCTGATTCACATTCCGACTCATTCAAGTCAACAACTACAGGCGAAATATCACAAGCGTCAATAAATTTTGCTGTTTCCCAATATTCCTCGATAATATTTTGGGTATGCCTAACATATTTTTTCCATTTTTCTGGTGTAACCTACAATAACATAATTAAAATAATAGGAAATTTTTGTTCTAACTGAATTTAGATTTTTATTCGGGTTTTCTGGCAGATTTTTTGTAAAGCGTCGTTTCCCCCGCCCCGAATAGTTGACATTGTAACCAGATTTATGACTTTTTGATAATCAAAATTAGTGCAGCCCTAACTGAAGAAGCGAAACATTATGAGTGATTAAAATCCTCAAAACGAATCATTCTTAACACATTATATTAAAATATCTAAAATATAGTATATTTGATAGTAGGGCCCCAATTGGTAGTAATACAGTCCTATGTAATGTAGAAGTCCGTCTTGTTACTTCCATCATGCAGCTAGGACTCCTGCACTAATGTGGAAGGTCAACCATAAAATAAATCGAGAACGCATACTGGCGGTTATTTGTGTTGTTAAAACTTTAAGAAAACCACACAAAATACAGTCTCCAGGACTCCCAATAAAAATCAAAATACTGGCAGTACGGCAGAAACTTAAATTTATTTATTCATACCTGCTCAATTGCGTCTTGCCAAACATTTATTATTGTTGCTGCAGTTACACGGTCAACAGAGGTTATCTTCGTAATACCGTTTGAGCTCGGACCAAACCATTTCTATTGGATTGAATTGGCAATGATAGGGAGGTAGTTTCAAAATACGATGACCATGCTGAAGAGCCAGTCTATCTAATCCATAAAACAGCACGCTTACATTAACACTGTTAAGCCTTATCTCCTACAATAAAATACATACTTGTATTCTTTATCCGGTATATGTTTCTTCACAATTTTCATAATTTCATCTTTCAAGCTAGATGCTGAAAAAGGTATACGCCTTTCTTGTAACCAATCAATTAAAGATTGCCTAGTCCAAGATGAATTAGGGATTTTTTCAACTAAACTTGTGTGGTAAGACGCATTGTCCATTATTATTAAAGAAGGTTCTTCTAAATTCGGCAGAAGCTGTTGTTCTAACCATTTTTCGAAGTTAATCGAATTCATCGAATCATGGTAGTCACCAGATTTACTCCCACTTTTAAAAATCAAACTACAATTTTTTACGAAACCCTTCTCAGAACCTGCATGTAAAATAATGTACCGTACACC
The DNA here is from genome assembly GCA_947563755.1 of Lochmaea crataegi. Taxonomy (NCBI): domain Eukaryota; kingdom Metazoa; phylum Arthropoda; class Insecta; order Coleoptera; family Chrysomelidae; genus Lochmaea; species Lochmaea crataegi. The sequence goes on from OX387434.1 coordinate 25,182,543, forward strand.
TTCACCACTCGTCTTTCTTACTGCCTTAGTGCTACCGTCTTGCCAACTCTTGCGAAAACTCCCCTTACTAAAAATCCAGGTCTCGTCCAAGAAAACAGACTGTAGAGGGTAAGGAGAACTCTCATTGTTCTTAAATTCTCGCAGAAAATGTAATATTTTTTGAGCTACATGAGGTTGTTCCATTAGATATTTTCCATTGGAAATATTGCAATTTAGCCATCTAAATTTTAGTTCCCTTAAAACATTAGCCATTGAACCAACAGACATGTTGATTCCATCCAGATCAACGAGTTTTTTATTCAGTGTAAGTAGAGTTACATGTTCACCTAAAATAAATAAGTCAACAAAAAATATTAACAAATAAAAAATATAAAAAAAGACTTTTTTAAATTACACACTTTTATTAGGAAATGCACTAGAAAGAAAAAATAATTTTTTTTTAATTAGAAAATCTTTCGTTCAGTATTTCTCACTAAAAATTAAACTACTCATAGGTGGCGCAATCTATAAAATATAACTAAATGCGAGTTTTAAACAAACATTTAATAGAGTTCCCAAATATATACCACCCAATTTTATTTTTAGTGGAAAGTAATGAACGAAAAATTTTCTAATTAAAAATAATAATTTTTTACTTTTTAGGGCTCTTAATTTAATTAAATTTTTTTGGTCCAAAACTTTTAAAAACATTGTCACCGAAAATATGATCGTGTGCAAAATTTGAATGAAATCGGTTAGGTAAAAGAAGGTAAAAAATGGATTGCAAGATTTGATCTAGACAAACAGACAGACATCGGACTAATTAAAAACGTCCGACGCATCGAAATAGCTATTTATGTAACAAGTACATAATCTAAGACTTTATTGGACGAGTAGAGCTTATTGGCAGAGCGCGCTTGCGCCCGAGGCCAATAATAAAGACGAGTTAACTGAGTCTGAATATTTACGAGTAACATACTTAGCTTTATGTACGATTCAAAAAATGTCTAGGAAAATATATTTTATTTAGTGAAATTTGCAATAGAAAATATTATATAGTGTGCCTTGTGCGTTGTCATAGATAAGTAGATGTTTGAAATTTGTAAATATTACAATTATTATTAAATAGTTATTAATTGGTTCTGGTATTTTAAAAATGGATCTACTAGAAGAAATGGAACTTTCAGACAACATAAGACAAATAGCATCGAGTGCGAGAGAAATGCTTTTACCCAGCAAATCCAAAACTCTATACAAAAGCGCTTACAACATACATTTTTCTACATACCTTCACTAAACATTCTGTATATACGCGACCTAATGTCATGCTCGTGCTTCTCTCGGATTGTAGGACCCTTCGACAGTTTGACAGAGTTACTCATTTCAGTGGTATATTCTGAATCTCTGTGAATGCCATTTTTTGCCAAATTTGTTACAGTCGGCAAGGATATTCCCAATGCATCCGAAACGCGCTGAAACATAATAGATAAAAAAGAAATATTTAAGCAATCCTAATGAAATAAGATTAACTTATTTTATATTAATTTCACTCATTGTTATATAAAAAATACTTACTTGGTGCACTGAAGTTAAAGGTATCAATGGTTTACCAGCTTCTTTTTCTAACTGAAAATATTTGAGAACATTCAAAATAAGATGCTGCTCCTTTTCCGTGTATCTAGGCATATTTTTGTATTATTGAAATAAATAAAATGCTAACAATAAGATTAATATTCACTTTTCAAAAATAATAATTGACCGTAAACAACAAAGTACAGACCTGACGAGAACTGTCAGTTTGACATTAGAAAAAGACGTAAGTCACATTGCCGCTATGAAAGGAACGTCTGCATCGTATTTTGAACGATGTAATCTCGCCCGATTGATATCGCGTTTGCGCGTAATATAAACATCAACCAATCAAATTTTTGTCAAAGATTAGGGTTAACGTTTGTAATACGTTTAAACGGTTCATTATTGTGATATTTTGATTAGGATTAATCACAGACCAGCTTTTTTTTCCTGTTCTTCCAACGTAATGTGTTAGAAAGACATTAACAATCAATGACTCACACCAAGAAGGGTATTATATGAACTTTAGTTAAAATGGGTCAGAAACTTCTGGGACACCCAGTAGTTAAACGCCGTTAATGTTGCCTTGGTATACACCGAACGAAGTTTAGTTAAACCTGAAAGAAGTTTGACAACGTCGAAAAGTTTAGGGACTTTTTCGTGAGAAAAACATTCGTTGGTGACAATGCTTGACGTTATTTGAGTTTTATGTACTTTCGTTTATAGTTACGGGAGTGACGGTTGTTATTTGAATTCCGAATTACATGTATTTCATTGATAAAACCGGCTTAGATCATTAGAATCAACAACTTTTTCATGACAGTCACATCATCAAATCTAACCAACCTTTCATGAGACATTGAAATAAGTTACCCAAGTGTCAAAAACAACAGTTTAAAGTTAATCCTCCGATATTGGTCGTTTAAATTGAACTGGTTTAACTTCCATAGAATCGATGGTGCATACTAAACCAGTCAATCAATCAACTCAAAATTATAAACTAAAGTAAATCCATCGAACAAACAAAGCGACCCAAACAACGATAGATGCGTGATCGAAGTATGATCACCATGCGCCTTTGCATCTATTAGCTAAAATAAATATGCCCCCTGCGCTGGTCAATTGGATTTAAGTGCAATCGGCCAGCAGAATTCCTTTTTCTCTGTACAAGCTGCATCGTCTGAGAGATCACGTGCACTATGCATGATACTGTTTTTGAACACTCCGTTGCTTGGATGGACAGAGTATAGTTTAATGCTTCAACGAGTTTAACGTTGCATTCGGCCATTAGTCTATAAACTCAAATAGGAAGTGGGCGGAGGAAGTGGGAACCTTGTTATGGAATAACGTCGCAGGTTCGGTTCTGCTTAATTGATGTTCAATTCCATTAATTTCAAGGCTATATATACATTGCAACCTCATAAGTAAAGTTATTTGAAAAATATTGAATGGAGTGTCAATAATGGATTATTGAAGTAAACTAAACTTGCAACACACTGTCAAACTTTCAAATGATACATAGTTTGACAAAATGATCTGAAGATATTGTTGCGAGGTCACCAACTCAAAGCCGGCCCTGTCTCTCGACTATAAATTTTGGCGAATGCGCTCCTTTTCACCGACACTCAAGGCATATACCCAGTGGGTCTCCCTTGTCCTGGAAGAAGGTCTGTTGAAACGAATCCTTGAAAACGATGATGGTTCCAAAATTGAAGACAGTTAGTTATCCCGAGAACAAGAGTAGCCGAGGTATTGAGAAAGTTACACGACAGTCCATCAGGAGGTCATCTGGGAATGTATAAAACCCTTCAGCGAGTCCTTGACAGGTTATATTGGACAAACAGCTCCGACGATGTGAAGGACTGGTTTAAGAAGTGTACGACTTGTGCTACGAGTAATGGACCACATCGAAAGAGAAAGGCACCCATGAAACAGTATAATGTTGGAAGCCCATTCGAAAGTATTGCTTTAGACATCGCTGGACCATTCCCGACGACAGAAAATAGAGGTAAATAGATCGTGGTTGTGATGGATTATTTCACAAAGTGGGTATATAGAAGTTTACGCGATCCCGAATCAAGAAGCCACAACTGTCGCGGATGTATTGGTGAAGGAATTCATCTGCCGATATGGAGTACCCTTGGAAGTTCACAGCGATCAGGAAAGAAATTTCGAAAGTCATGTATTCCAGGAAATTTGTGACAAGCTGGGAATGAAGAAGACCGGGACAACGGCGTTACATCCACAGTCAGATGGACTGGTCGACAGAATTAACAGGACCATTGGAAAATACCTGTCCAAAGTAGTTTCCAGCAACCAGAGAGATTGGGACCAATATATCTCCCTATTTGCATTGGCTATCGATCTGCCATCAATGAGTCCACAGGTCAAACACCTGCGAAAATCCTATTTGGACGCGAAATTAGGCTTCCTTGTGACCTGGAATTTGGTTGTCGACCTGGAGAAGATCTAGGTGGAGAAGATTACGTGATCCAGTTGAGAAAAAGGATAGATGATGTGCACGAATTGGTCCGAAAGAATCTTCAAGCTGCAAGTAACAGAATGAAAAAACGACACGACACGCAGGCTTCAGAAGGCAGCTTCAAATAAGGAGACAAAGTATGGTTACGCAACCCGAATAGGAGAGAAGGCTTTTCTCCAAAATTACAAAAATCTTGGGAGGGTCCGTACTTGATCAAGAAGTGGATCAATGACGTCGTCTATCGCATAAGCAAGATCCCCAATGGTAAACCGAAAGTAGTCCACCAAAACCGACTAGCGCCATTTGAAGGAGTCCATGACAAAGAGGAAGGAGTGACCTAATCCGGGCACAACCTGCCTTCGAAAAATTTAGGGGCGCATATGGAGGTACCGGTAAAGCTAGATTTGGAGTCATTACAGAGCAACGACAAGACTTGTTCACGCTCCCGGAATACTATTCACTGGCACACAACATCCCAGCCAGTAACCAAATCCAACGTGAAGAAACTAGCTATGCCTAAGATAGAGAGCAACCAGTTGGATTGGCGAGTCATCAGGAATATGATGGAAATGATCTTCAAAGATACCGGTGTCTACATGTTAATCTGCAGCTATACCCCCGTTATCTGTGTACAATGAAGTCAGTGCCTTGTTATTTTCATATGACCGGAAAGTGTAGGAATGGGTCCAGTTGCCGATTTAAACATCCAGTCCCGGCCACACAGAAGTTTCAGGAGGAACTACTCTTAGGGAAGGGACAATGTTGTGAGGTCACCAACTCAAAAACGGCCCTGTCTCCCGACTATACATTTTGGCGAATGCTCTCCTTTCGAGAACATTCTGGAAGACACTTTGTTTACGCATAGGAGGAGCGCGGAAAATACAAGAACTTTCCAGAATTGATAAAGACAATATGAAAGGAATGCGGCCGAATACATTCTATATTGCCAAGTTTAACTATAAAAAATTGTCCGTTGCCTTTTTTGTATGTCTAAATAAACAAAGTCGCTGTGACGGGCACCTTAGCGTGAAGAGAGTGTCCCTGTTTATCCCACTTGTGTTTTTTTACTTTAATTTTCTCCAGAATTTTGGTAGTTTAGGAATGTGGACATGAAAGATAGAGTGTTTAGTATAATAATAAAATATAATAATAAATTTTCGTGGCTGAATGGGGCACTGCCCAAAGGCCAAAAAAAATAAAAAATAAACTATAAAAAAGCTAAAGTTGTATAGCAATTAATTAATAATGACTACGTTAGTGCTTTTATGGCTTGTTTCATTGGATTTTGTCTATGAACATTTTTTTTCAAATACTGAATGTTAAAAGGTAAACATTTTTCCAAAGATGTTATGGGTTGCTTTCAATCCGGAAACGCCGTGCGAAAATCATATTACCGCTTACTCTGAACGAACACAATTGGTGAAGATCGGCCCGCTGCTATGCAACCACCTGACTTGGTGTTGGCAAGCACGTGCGTGTGTTCTTCCTTCTGACTTCTACTATTGAATGATATTGATTGTCGGCCTTGTTTCCTCACCCCTTACCGACACTGCGTAGCTTCAGATAGGTTTGCCAAACTATACATACATACCCTATTTTTTGGGTCAGCCTTGTCACTACTTGTACTGTTTAAGTAACTGGTCTCACTACTCGAAACAACAGGATCGATAGAATACGAAATGCCAATCAGAGTATTTTCAACAGTATGTTGTTAGTTTGGTTCACTTTCATAATCCTTAATTCAAAAAAAAACAGATTTCTAAGAAAAATTAAACAGCGCCCTCTAACGTGCACGCTACTCATTAAGTTGCGTTGAGTATACATTTAACCATTACATGTGAAAAAAGGTTGTTTTCAACAAAACCAATTCAGCAAAGATCGAGTAAACATAATCGTTTTTCCATTATAAGGCTTCCACTGTCTCCCTCCTACTGTTTGAGTAGATAGACTAAGTCTTGTAATATCAAATATACGGAGAATTTTTCGAAGAATACGATTATTGCTTTTTTTATTTTGTGAAATCAAGCTTTTTAAATTCAACTACGCCCTTTATCAGTGGACCTACGTCTACAAATAATTTCCAGGAGACCACTTTTGCTAGAATTTTTTCTTAAGAACTGCACTAAAATTCAATTCTAAAATATGCTTGACGGCCGTTTTTATTTGCCAGCCCGGTACAAAAAAGTGATACTGCGCTTAAACAGATATAGCAATATTATCATGTGATTAATCGGAGATTAGACAACATTGAGCAATAGCATGACTAGTATCATCAGTATCTCTAGAAAAATTAGTCTGACATGAAATTTGTTAGTACTGCACTTCCACATAATTTGATTTGTATAAAAAAATTATCCAAAAATAATTTCGATTACCGTGTATAATATCTATAATTAATTCCGAATATTGTACAACCGTTTGTCAAAAATAAGAGATATATGCCTATTTACCCGGTAAAAACATATCTCTCCACATGACGTTTTTTATCTCCTGAATATGAAAGTGACTGCACAAATTATTCAAGCTAATGTAAAAGTTTCAATATTCAAAAAAAATACCCTACATAATTCTCGATTCTTTTTATATCAAAATTTATTACAAACAACTATTTCAAATCATAGGATTTTAAATATTGAGGAATTCTACTTACTTTGTAACTCCAACAGCGTTAATTTCCACAAAATCTAAGCACACCCAACATGTTTCCACACAAAACCACTAAAATTGAAACAACACATTAATTCATGGTAAACATGGCGAAAATGTTCATAAATTAAACCAAGCGTAACGGTATACTGAATGTATAAACTCAACTAAATATGTACCTAAGCAGATAAGCACGATTACCTCCTATCTGTTTATATCTACGTAAATTCGCCCAGATTAACTCAAAATATTTTTATCTATTAGAATTAAATGCTACGGATGTATATTAATTATTGTCGAATTGAAATCTCTGGGTAAATGTAATTCTAAATGTTCTGTCTTATATTAGGGTATTTCATTAATTTAATGTCTATTTCAGTTTTTTTTTCATTGGAAGTTTCTCCAAAAACACTAATTTAGGACTAAAACATATAGAATTATCACAGTTTCCTGTAAAATTGTCGTATTTAGTAAAGCGTGTTACCAACAGATATCAATGAATATATATTATTCTACGCTTCACAACTAAGTTTTGAAAAATATTTTCCAAAAACAGTGTCGGTTCAACGAAGAAGAAACAACTACTTCCCGGGCTACATGCCCCGACAGACATTGAATTACACTTCTAAGTCAAACGGGGTTGGTAAATCTACGAGATTTAAACCAACCATTCTGGTTTGCAACTAGAAGAGAAAACATAATTTGCAGACCGGTTTCGGCGTATTGCGCCTCATCAGTACAAGGTATATGTTATCGTCCGAGAGTTAATCCTGGACTGAAATGACACTATAATCAACAACTATACTATACTATACAGTTACGCAAATGTTTTAGTTGCGATTAGTTGCGACTTGGAGGTGAGGTGTCGCTGGTGACTGTTTTAGTTTAGGTAAGTATCTCCACCTCTGCTATCCAGTAGTCTCCTAGGTATTGTGTCCTAGAATTCTGTATTTCTATGAACTCCGCAAGTATGTGAATGGAGGTTTCTTCTTTTATTCCACAGAATCTACATTCTTCTTGCTCCACTAGTTTGAAGTTATCGAGATGTCCATTCAAGTGGCAGTGTCTTGTTAGGACACCTGTTAAAACTCTTAGTGCAGTATTTCTCTGGCTTAGACATTCATTTGTTCTTACTTGGTTGTAATTTACCAGGTGTATCTTTGATTGTCTTAACCCTATTGGATCTTCTCTTCTTTTAGGAGTTGCCTATTTCTTCCAATATTACATTAAAGCTGATACCGCAAAAGGGGTTCGGTCCCCAAGAGGAAGTGCTGGTTCAGCTGCAATTTAATTTCCTTCTATTCCATTGTGTCCTGAAACACACAGTAAGATGACTATGCTGTTCATGCTTACTTCATTGAGGCTTCCTAGACATTCCCAAACCGTTTTACAACTGATTACACAAGTACTCAGTGATTTAATGGCTGCTCGACTATCCAACATGATGATAATCCCTTGTCTTCGATATCTTTTATCAATATTGAAGTGGAAACACTTTCCTATGGCGTGAATTTCCGCTTGAAAGATACTTGGGGTTTTTGAGAAGCATTCACAGGTTTGGTTCCTGGTCCGTACTCTCTGTTCCAGTCCCTTCCATTGGTTTAGAGCCATATTTATGCCATTGAATGGCATTGTTTTCAAGTCTGATTATGAAGCTGAGATCCCATCCCTTCTTGTTATTTTTTTATGTTTTGAATTTTTTCGAAAAGTGGCATCTCCCAGGATTTATGATTACTAAAAAGCCTGGAGGTGGCTATCTTGTTATTTCTCGGACAGCGTGAAGTTGAGAACCACTTCCATGGCCGTCGTTAGGAATGTTTTCATTGCTCCTGTAATGCATATAAGGGCTAGTCTTTGAATGGACCTTTTCCAAGTACGTCATCGTGACATCACACGAATTTCTGTTGCTGGACAACCTTTGCATGTGTGGAATAGGAGCTAAAGTTGTTTTTACTGTTTTTAAGTGATTATTTTACAATAAATTGTTGGATAGTTAGTTTAGTTGAAAAGTGGTGATTTTTTTTATATTTAGCGTACAATTTGAACTTTATAAAGACAATTTTAAGTATTTACTTAATTACAGTTACCTGTATATAATTGTCATATAAGTAAAGCGTGATCTATAGACGTCAAAAAATAATAGTTCAATACTATTAAACGTTTTACAAAATTAGAAAAATTAATTTCCAAAGAGCAGACCGTCCACTAAGAAGCAACAACTACTTCTCGGGCTATATGCCCCGACAGACATTGAATTACACTTCTAAAATAAACGGGGTTGGTATATCTGTTAAGATAGAACCAACCATTCTGGTTTGCGATTAGAAGGAATAACATCACTTCTGGACCGGTTTCGGCGTTTTTGCGCCTCATCAGCACAAGGTAGATGCTATTCGTCCAGAAGCTCTGAGAGCATAATCCTGGACTAGAGACTACGTTGATACCACACCAATACATTAGCCTCAGTAAAGGAAATGCTAAGAGTGCGATATCAGCGACATCTCTACATCTAATCACAAACCAAAATTCTGAATTAGCTGGCCGTATTACAGCTTCTAATTTTAAACGTGACTGCCATACAAAAATAGATACACCTTCAGTATCATTATTGAAGAAAATTTGCTATCCACACCTATGAACATTTAAAGCAGGTAAGTTTTTGCGAATGATTGAAGTGAACATATCAATATTAGTTCTTCTTTCAGGAATCTATGGATGTGGGCATTAAAAAAATGGCAATAAAGGATTTTGAAAATTTCCACAAATCCATTCATCCCGATTCTGCAGTTGAAAAATGTGGATTATTTCTTAATGAGAAATATCCATATTTTGCTGCTACACCTGATGATATTTTAAACTGTGAGGTTTGTGTTATTGGCTGTGTGGAAGAGAAATGCCCATATTGTGCCAGAGACACTTCAATTAGTCAATTAATAAAAAAACAAAAAACCTGCTTGAGCACGGACGGTACAACTATATTGGACCGTAAACACCAATACTTTTACCAAATTCAAATGCAAATGGCATTGAGTAAATTGGATTTTTGTTTTTTTGTTCTTTCGAGCAAAAAAGATATGTATGTTGAATTAGTGAAATTTGACATAACTTTTTGGCAAGAAAAAAGTGATATTGCCCTCAAATTTCATCGTCAGGTAGTATTACCTGAACTCTTGGCCAAATATTTCACTTCTCCAAAGAAAACAGATATCAATGAACCATCAACAAGTAGAGTAGAGACAGAAATAACAATTGAGAATATGGAAATTGATCAATATGAGGTTTTTGTTTTCTTTTTTTGAAAGTATACATCTACTTATGATTATTAATTACAGATTTGGTGCCATTGCCGACAGCCAGATAATGGAGAACAAATGGTTTTGTGTTCTAATAAACTTTGTACAGTGGAGTGGTATCATGCCAAATGTTTAGACCTTAAAAAAATTCCTAAAGGAAAATGGTTATGTATTCTATGTAAATAAAAACCCAAAAAAAGATAGTGGTTTAATTTACCAAAAATAACCAACAAAATCATTATAAATTATGTGTTTATTGTGATAGTAGTAAATGTAAATTATTGTCTACAATATTATTATTGCTTGTTTTTCAATTATTGAGGGGTAAAGATTGAAAATAGCACTACAAACTGTTAATACATGATCTAAAACTGCAACATCATCACTTTTTTTTTGGCTAAAAAGATTGGTATTATATCATACAAGATTGTGTATTTCTGATGAAGAACTCCAATCACCCGTTCTACATGTATCCTAAAACAAATATGTCACTTCATATATTCTAGCAATAAAATGTTTTGAATTGATTTACCTTACACTTGCCAAATTTCTTGTTGACTCTATATCCTGAGGGTCTAGCTGTCTTTTTCCTTTCAAGAATGTTGGAGTAATGACCTTAGCCATATGCAGTCCCACGAGTTCCTCAATTAAAAATCCTCGATCAGCTAACACTACATCATCTATATCACTTATCCTTCCACCATATGCTTGTGAGATAAATGAAATTGATCTAGCAGGTGTTATTCCAATCAGAACTTCAACAGTATTGTGGTGTTTGTAATTAGACCAAGTTGTGCTTTAAGTTTCTAAATTTTTTGATGTTTCAATTCTGATTTCGAAGCAATCTATAATGATGGTCACTTTATTTCCAAATGCTTCTTTAAAGCAGTTTGGCATAGCTTTTATTAATTCTTCGCCTGAAGGCCATAAAATGAATGTACTAAGCCTAAAGTACACAATTCTAAGTGTAGACTAAAACACTCTCGAAATTGTCTGTATACTAGCATCAAATATGTAGGATAAAAGAGTAAAATCTAAATTTAACCTAAGTTTAATTAAAACTATCAAAAAATGACTAAATTTATCCTGAATTAAAGTTTGTGGCATTATTTTAATGAACTTTTCTATCAATCGTCTAAATATGCTATTTAATGCTTTATAAGTAGGAATTCCTGTAAAATATCGGGTTTTCTTATCATCATTTATAAATAATCTTAATTGGTATCATTCCTAATGCAAAATAATGTATTCAGTTGGTAAATCACTTTGTGTATGAACACAAATCCTTTTAGGTATTTCAGCACATTCCAATAAAACCTCTTCTGTAATAATGTTTTGAGGCAGTTCTTCTGTGGCGGTGGTTCGAGGCGCTTCATATTATAGATTTTAAAATAGTTATTTTGTAAAAAATTATTATTATAGTGTAATACACATTCCTTATAAAGTTATAACTTTATTTATTTAAATATAATATTACCTCAACAGATAAATCCAAGCGTCTCTTTTTTGCTCTTTGATATCTTCTTGTAGTTCCCACATCAACTTTGGTAGCAGATTTATAACCCAAATTCTGTGAGGGTACATAATCTGGGTTGAAACAGTCACCAGGCTCTGCAGGTTTTCCTTAAAAATAAAGTACGATGAAAAAGTGTTGTGATTTATAAAACAAAATAATGTACCTTTTAAAAATGATCTGAGCACACTGAAGCATTCTTAATTTTAGTTTCAGTTAGGTCGGATCTTTTTATCGCTTTTATCCAGCATTTTCGCTGTTCAATACCTTCAGGAATGTCTCTGCCTCTTCTGTCCCGCACTCCAGGAAATGAGAAAAACTTTTTTTCAGTTTCTCGGTTGCTTCTATTGCTGCATCCGAATAGAGCACAAAATCGTGGCATTCTCACCAAACTATTTTTATAAATAATAAACTACTGATCTATTTTAAAACATAAACTATATTCTAATATAACCTCAAACCGGATAAAAAACACGATAACACTACTAACAATTGCCTTTTTACACTTTTAAATTATTACAGAATCCAACTAATACACACTAGTATACAAATTCCAATTGACTTTTTTTCTCGATTTGTATTTAAATCAGTAAAAAATATTATTTTCACATAAGGTTCTATGCAAAGGTTGTCCGTAATCAGCTGTATATTCAGCAGTATATTCATTTCCAAAATATTAGACAGTAGAAACCATCCAAGAAATGAATTAAAGATAAATATATATCTTTCTGATAATAAACAGAGGTTTTTTAAATTTTTTTTATTGGAAATGTTTCTTTAAAACGGGATAAATGATCGGTTTCACCCACGAAGTTGTTGAAGTCAAAAAAACGTGAAATAAAGTAGTAATAATATAATAGTAGGGGGTGAAACCGATCAACCTTTGAAAAAATATATAAAAATAACTACTATAATTATTTTGACAATGTTGACAGTTATAAATGCTTGAAACTTTAAGCTTTATTAACATGGTATTTTAGATTTCAATTTTTGTAAGGAAACGGTAACTAAAATGTAATTTATCCGCAATGACATTATAATTGGAGTTTTATCTACACGTATGAAGCATATAAAGTACCACTTCATCCACTAGTGGAATAATGAAAAATATAATCTTAAATCAATTACATTTCAATAAACTTTCTTGCGTGGATAAAACACTATCTAGTAGACTTATACAATAAATTACTATGATTTAAGATTGTATTTTTCATTATTCTACTAGTGGATAAAATGGTACTTTATACGCTCCGTAAGTGAGGATAAAACTCCAATTATAATGTGATTGTGGCTAAAATATTTGCTTGTAGAATAATAGTTTAATCTAAATATTTTAGAAGACAGTGTGGCTAAATCTTGCAGATATCAAATGTATCTTATAATTTGGGTTCTAAATTATGTCTTAACTATAACTAATACATGCAATGAAAGTCTCAACATTTCGGGACTCAGCTAAACAAAAGACGAAAAAAATACTCCCAGTATCGATCAGTCGATTCTTGAGAAATCTGAACTATTAGCATTGATAGTTAACATTCCTTTATCGTACTTTTGGTAATAAAGAACTGAGATTCTTAATAGTTTATAACGATGAAATATCACATAAGCGATGCAAAAGCAGCAAATACAATGGAAGTTCGAACATAAACAAAATGTCAAATAACTTTTTGAAAGGTTAACGTGCTTCTGTTCAGTGTTAGAGCTAATATGGCGGTTTGTTATTTTTTGTATTCATATTTTCACTAAAATGAACATAATCACAATTGTAATGTGAAAATAAGTCATTTCGTTAGAATCTCTGTATTCTATATAGTCATTTCAAATTTCAAAATATTCCACTTGTTCTTAGTAACTGTCATTTATGCCTATTAACACACTTGGAATTAGCGGACCCTGTATATATTCATAGGAGTGGAATTCTAATTTGGAATATAAAAGTAGCACACATACCAATTTTTTTTAAATAGAAAATGTGGGAGTTTATTTCAATTCCAAAAACGCTGGAGGATAAAAAGGAAAAAAAACATAAAGTGTTGATTCAGATCCTACGTTTCCAGCTCTATTTTATTTTTTGTACGTTTATAACAATACGATGAAACTTTTGTAAGAAAATGGCAATAATGAAAGTGTCGACAAGAATCAAATAAAAGCAGCAGTCTTGTAATAACAAGAGAATTGAATAAAAATTTAAATGCGACTCTTTAAAGTCTGTGAGCGAAAAAAGAATGATTTATAATATATTTAGTCAAATAACTCTTCTACCACATTGTGGTTTAGAGTGATATTTTTATTCTTTCATCTTTTCGTCAGTGGCCAGCTTTTTAGCTTCCATCCAAGTTTTTCCTTTCCGATGTAATATTTCCTCTATTGTCTCATCCCAAGTCTTCCTGGACCTACCTCTCTTTTTATTCTTTTGAATTTTCGCTCCCCATATTCTTTTAATTAATCTATTCTCCTTCATACGCTTCAAATGTCCCCTTCCAGTCCAGTTGTCTTTCCTCAATATACTCCAAAGTTGACCGTTTTTCCAGTTCTTCTTTATTATTTTGTTTCTTATCTTCTTTTTTTGTTACTCCTCTTATTGGCCTTACATACTTAATTTCAGCCGCTTGTATTTTACTCTTTTGTGTTCTATTAAGTATCCAAGATTTACAGCCCTGCTTCTGTAAACAGATTTAAAGACCTTCTATTTAGTTGTTCTTGAGATTTACTCTTTATTGATAAAGTTTCTATTCATAGAATAATATAAACCGCTTACTTTTTGAAGTCTTCTCTTTATTTCGGCTTCCTGAGTTCCGCCCTGATCTAACTCTACTCCAAGATACTGAAATGATTCCTCTTGTTCTATACTTTGATCTTCAATACATATTTTTATATTTTCTGTTTTATCACCAATCACCATAGCTTTAGTCTTATTCCTGCTTATTTTCATACCATACTCCTTTAATGTTTCGTTCCATATGTTCAGATTTTGTTGTAATTCCCTTTCACTTGCAAATATAACAATATCGTCTGCATACGCTTCATTTGTTATTTCAACTTTTTGCAAGTTTCTATGTCCTACCATATTATAATGTTTTTATTATTTATTTAAATAGTTTTTACTTGTGGGATAAAATTTACACACTATTATGGCTAATTACTATCTAGTTATTTGAAGAAACACACAGTGTATTGATCTCAATTTATATACACACTATACTTAATGTCTACTAATTTATTTACGCTCGATATATTAGTTCTAATTTATTTTCACCACTTGGATATTACCCTATTTATCTGCACTATTTAATTCACTAATTCTTCCGAACTAACCAACTGTTTACGCACCCAAAAACCCGCGTATATATATATAGTCCTTATTGGTTCTGGAAAGTTCTAGTAGTTTATGACGCTCCTCATATGCGTAAATACTGCAATAGACCAGAAGCTTCTAGAAAGCGCAGTCACTAAAATTTATAATCGAGGGACAGGACCGGCTTTGAGTTGGTGACCTCGCAACAATATATTCTCTACATTTATTATTTGTTTTCTTTAAGATTCCATCCATAGGCACAATGAAAAGAAATGGGCTTAACCATTTGAGTTGTGAACGCTTCTAATCTGTTATGGCTTATAACAGAATTTAGATTATTATCATATTTATATTTTTGTACCATTCTTATTGTTTTATTATCTACTCCTCTTCTTTCTAATATTTTCCCTTGATACCATATCAAATACCTTTCCGAAATCTATGAATACGCAATATATATTTCTCTTCTCTTGTGTACATTTCTCTGTCATCTATTTTATGTGCTCCTTCCACCTCTAAACCCATTTTGCGCTTGGCTCCACGACTTTTCTTATTATTTAAAACAATATTGTAAATTAGAAATTCAATAAAAAATGTAAACGTGGTATAGGACGTATAGGGTGTATCAAGACTTGCGTTGTTTGAAATTTATGACTATTTATATATAAAAATATACAGAGTGTAAAAGCCAAACGGAATAAATTCATTATTTCGGTTACTGTACATATTTATAAAAATCCCAAAACACGTCGAATTTGAATTATAAACTGACATTCTTCAACGTGAAAATGCGATCCCTACCTTCAACCCCCTAAGAATGACAGGTACAACCACCCAATTTCTTAAATGGGAAGTATAGGCTTGTGATATATCGTTTGAAAGGTCTCTTCATTCTCTATTCAAAAATGTTATCGTTTTCAAGTTTATTGCAACAATTAAGATATAATAAAATAAAACCATGTGGTTACCAAAATTTGCTACAATACAATCAAAAACTAAAATGTCATGCGAAACGTATTAAAATGTTAAACACCAAAAAGAACTTTGAACAGTGAAGTAGATGTTCAAAATGTTCACCGCGAACGTATTGGCAACATCCGAATCTTAAATAAAACTGTTGTCCAACATTATTTAACATATCAGGCGTGATCGACCTAATCGCAAGCGTTATTCGTTCTTTTAAGTAATTTAAATATATAGGTTCAGTTTTGTACGGAATGCTCTTCACATATCCTCATGAAAAGAAATCTAATGGTGTAAGATCGCTGGCTATTCTATAAAATAAAATCATGTGGTTGCCGTCATTCGCTATGATATACTCAGAGCTTATTACAATATACCCAAAACTTATTTCCCGATTAGGTCTTGATAATAAGAAAGTAAGCAAAAACCATAGCACTGTGCTTTTTAGATGGTATTCATTAAAAATACTTTAAAAAGCTTCCGTGGCAACGTTAGTTGGTTTAAAACGCCTTAGCAAATTGTTTTGTAATTATATAAGTTGTCAATATTTTAGTTTGAAATTAGTTAAATTAAATTCTGAAAAATGTTTAAATTAACGGAAATGCATAAAATAACAATTTTACAAATGATTGGTTACGGAGTTAAAACCCGAACACAACAAGAAGTAACTTGCCTATTTCATGAGAATTTTCCTGATTCACCGCCTATATCCCAAGGAACAATCAGTGAAATAAAGAAGCTGTTTAGCGAGTTTGGTCATGCAAGGCAGATAAAAAAACTAGCTGCCAATTCAATGAGTGATGAAATCAAATAAGATGTGATGCTTGAGTTTAAGGAAAACCCACATACATCGAGCAGACAGGAGGCATCCACTACATTCAATGTTAACCATGCATCGATAGTAACCGTATTAAAAGAAAATAAAATGCATCCGTATAAAATGATACTACAACAATAACAAAACGACAATAGTTGTTCAAACTGTCAGTCGTTTACTTGGAAGCACGTTCTACACCGTTTTCTCATTGAAAAACGTGTATTTGAGAATAATTCCGGATTGGACTGAATGAGTTCTGCCGCAGCTTGAATTCTCGATATTAAATCTTCTTCAGTTCCGACGATGGTTTCGTACACTAAGGACATCATGTAGCCCCAGATAAAAAAATCGATCGGGTTTAAGTCTGGTGATCTTGGAGGCCAAATTTGGGGTCCGCCTCGGCCAATCCATTTTTCCCCAAAACGTCTGTTTAAGAAATCTCTAGCACCTGAAGCAAAATGAACAGATGCCCCATCGTGCTAAAACCACATGTGTTGTCTAATATTTAACGGTACATTTTCCAACAATTCATCTAAAACTTCTTCCAGAAACCGCGTATAAATATTTCCACTTGATTTATTTGCAAAAGGTAAGGCCCGATTAAACAATCCCCAACCATACCCACCCACCCATTCACTGAAAATTCATGTTGAAATCCACGTTCACGAACAGAGTGCCGATCTTCTACATCCCAAACGTGACTGTTTCTGGAATTAAAAATTCCTTACCTGGTAAATTTGGCCTTGTCTGTATACAACACATATTTTGGGAAATTTCAATTTTCATGACACTTTTGTACATACCAATTTGAAAATTCCATACGTACCGGAAAATCTATAGGTTCTAATGCTTGAACCCTGGTGCATTTGTAAGGATGCAACATTTGTTCTTTTCAAACTTTCTATACAAATGCACGGCCTAGAGTTCGAGTACTTACAGATGGCCTTTCAGAAATATTATTTAATATTGCCTCTTCCTGCATGACGCACAGCCCTTGTTGTTCGTGACCTTCCGGCATTACTTCTCTTAAAGATCAGTTCCAGACCAGTTTCTTTCAGTCTTCTTTAAATACTTCCAAATGTAGAATGATGTGGAATTCGACGAGTGTGGAATCTGGTATAAACGAGTTGCCATTCCACCATTTTTTTGAGCTTCCCCGTAAATTATTAACATAACGGTCAATTCTTCAAATGAAAAATCAATTTTGCAACAACAAAATTAATTTAAAAACTAGTTTAAAACTGTATTGTTCAATCTACCAACATCTGGTCCAACAAACGATTAAAAATTTGTCACGTGCCTGCTAGATTAGAATTTAGAAATATTGAGTAGGTAGTTATAAATTAACAAAGTACTTGCAGACTTTTGTTTAGAAGAAAATTTCTACAAAACCGATCATTTTAGCTCCATAAAAGGACATTCCTTTTTTAACTAAAAATGAACAGAGAATTTAAAAAAAAATTTAAAAATATTTGTTCCAGTGGTTAAAAAAATAAGGGGTTAAAAGTTGCCACTAATCCCGATAGCGCGCTACTAGTAGTTAAATTTTTCAAAAGTTAGCTTATGTCACAATATTACATTCTTAAAGAGCATATTGGTCACCAAATTTGAAAAAAATATTTCAAGGCGTTTTTGATTTATGGCAAATTTTGAATTTTTATTTCAAACTTTTTACACCCTGTATTTCGGTAACTGACCCCTTTAAGGGTTAATGTTCCTAAAACAAAATTTATCAAATAACTAGAGCTCTCTGGGATAGAGCGTTGTCGGTCGAATATAGTAACACCCTGCATCTTAATTGTTGCAATAATAGAGAATCAAGAGACCTTTCAAACGATATATCACAAGCCTATACTTCCCATTTAGAAAATTTGGGGATGTACCTGTCATTCGAAGGGGGCTGAAGGTAGGGATCGCATTTTCACGTTGAAAAATGTCAATTTATAAATTCAATTTGACGTGTTTTGGGATTTTTCATAAATATGTACAGTAACCGAAATAATGAGTTTACTCCGTTTGGCTGTTACACACTGTATAGGTATAGACATTGCACTTCTCATTTAGCCGGACAGTCACAGCAGCATAATTAGTCTAAATGGAATACCCTGTATATTATTATATTTCCAGATTAAGCGTAAAATTTACAATTTATGTGAAGTACCCAATATCTGAAGTGTACAGGGTTATTCATTATATTGAAGACTATCAACTGTAGTTTTTAGAATATCACTCAAAAATTACAAATAGTGTTGTAAAAATGAGACAAAACAGCAACCTAATTTTTTAATGGGACACTGTATATCATTATATTTTCAAATACTCCTTAATGTGCTCTTTTTGAAAACTTAATGATGTTGTTGATATTGGGCAATATCATCTTAAATATATTTACATTCAAACATTGCACACTGCCAATCGTAAACAATCACACTTGAATGGTAGACGAACAAACACTGCCAAACACTATGCGGTTTTTACACCGTTAAATTTAATGGACGTGAGGTTGAATGAAGACCAGAAGTCAAGCCTCTAGGTCTCCCGTGGAACAAACAGGAAAAGGAGATTATATACAAAGCAAAAATGTCTCTAATGGCGTGCAGGAAGCTGGGAGAAAAAATTGAGGTTGTAGCTTGTAGCCCAAGTAACCTGAGCTGGATGTATACAGCCATTGTGAGGCCAATCATCACTTATGGAGCCATTGTGTGAAGTAGTAGGATTAGCCTATTGTCGACGAGAGACAACCTCTCCAGAATTGTAAGACTAGCCTGTATATGCATTGCAGGAACAATGGAAACTCCTACAGAAAATAGGTCTAAAGGAACTACTAGTCTCTGAGACTTTCCTCAGGGATTAAGTAGAATAAAAGGAAAACAATAGATAGGTATTTAGGCATCAGTGTGCACTTTGTTTTAAATTTCCGAAATTATCTAAATGTACAATTTCCAAATGGATGGATCGGAAGAGGAAGGCCGGTTTCTTGGCCTGCACGTTCACCAGATATGACTCCAGTTGATTTTTGTATTTGGGGTCATATTAAATCACTGGTTTATGCGACACCTGTTAATACAGAAGAAGAGTTAGTGGCTTGAATTATTCTGGCGTTTGATGACATTCGTGAACGTTTCTGAAAATTAAGAATAGTTATTCTGTGACACCCTTACCGGCAAAGACCGTTATGCAGTCGTACCTAGGTTTGCCTAGTCAAAGTCCGCATTGCCGGAAAACTAATGGTATATTCCCTTCTCCTTTTTGAGAATATATCAAAGTTTTTCAAAACATGGAAGGGTAAAGGGGAAGGAAATATACCCCATATACCATTAGTTTTCCGGCAATGCGGACTTTGCCTGGGCAAACCTAGGTATGACTGAATAAAGGACTTTGCCGGTAACATATATATACAATTATATTAGGAATTTTTGGGATGTGTCAATAATACCAGAGTGTTTGCGGGCGCATTACATAGCCCGAAGGGCATGACGTTGAACTGCCATAATCCAGATCCGGTGGTAAAAGCAGAGAAAACTGAGTCTTCTGGGTCCATTTCTACTTGCCAATAACCTGACTTCAGGTCCAAGGTGGAAAACAGTTTGCTGCCAGCCAAAGAGTCTAGCGTATCGTCGATTCGAGGCAGAGGATAGCTGTCTTTCTTCGTCACGTTATTTAGCTGACGATAGTCTACGCAGAATCTGGTAGTTCCATCCTTTTTCTTAACGAGCACTACCGGAGATACCCAAGGGCTAGTGGATGGTTCTATTACTTTCTCTTCCTTCATCTCTTCAATAATTCTTTCAGCTTCCTCTCTCTTCGCTCGTGGTAGTCTTCGAGCTGATTGTCTAATTGGCTTGGCATCACCAGTATCGATTTTGTGTTTGACGGTTTTCCCTCCTTTTGGTACGAAAAGGTCTCGATACTGCAAGAGAAATTCTCTCATTCGCCTTTTTTCAGCTCGATTCAAGGATTGGCCAGCAATTGACAACATCTGTTCAAATCTGTCATTAGAATTGTCGGTTGTCGTTGTTTGACGAACTATGGATGTCACTGGTACACAGGATCCAATTCTGGTTGACTTCTTGATGGTAATTGGGTAATCGTTCACGTTTATGACACGTACTGGGATCTCCTTCGCAGACGTTAGCAATCCTTTTCCAATCAGTACTCCTCTACCAACCTCTTCGTCGTGGTTCCATGAATCCATCATAACCGGTGTACCTTCCTCCATGATCCCCTGTAGCCGCGTTACTATCATGGTTTCGCTTCGTGCAGGTAGGACAGTATCTTCCTGTACAGCTGCCAACACCGTGCTGTCTTCATATGGATGGAGGAATACCTCTTCATTACGTCCATTCCCAGAATCACGTCTTCTTCGATGTCAGCTGCGAATACCGTATGCGTGCGTGCATCTCCGCCAATTCCCAATTGGATTTGTGTCTCTCCGTGAACATTGGCACTGTCACCTGTTGCGGTCCGGAGTCACAGCCTCGTTGGCAGAAGCTTCTTCTTGGTTTTTATTATATCCGGCCGTATAATGGTTCTAGTGGCTCCAGTGTCTACCAGCAGAGTATATTTCTTGCCATTCCCTTCGCCATCCACATAGACACTATCGTTACGGCATCTGAGAGAGGCTATCAGTATGAGAGGGTCTTTGGAACGATCCTGGGTCGGTGCTGCCCCCCCAAGGCCGACCCGTTCTAGTTTTCCTGGTTCTGGGGTTCTTGGTTTGCTGGAGCCCTAGCTCGCCACAATTCCAGCATCTAATCTTCTTCGGCCTTTTGTCTACCATACTTTTTATCAAGTTGACGATCTGGTCGAGTCTATCTTCGTCACCTTCTTCTTGTATGGTCCTGATTTTTTTGTACCCCGAAGCCTTCGTGGCTGCTTCATATACAAGAGCAGCATCGACCAATGTTTTGGGATGCGCCAAACGAAGCGTCCTCTGCATATCAGGGTCACGTAAGCCATCAATGAAGGCCTGGATGCCCAGACATTCCATCATGTTCTCCGGTGCTGATGGATAAGCAAATCGATCGAGTCGGGCGATATCTTACTCTTGAAGAGTTTCGTCCCGTTTCTGCCTTCGGTTCTTCATCTGAGATTGGTACAAGTGTTCTAGATGTTCGTGACCATATCGCATGTCCAACCTCTTCTTCAGCTGCTCGAAGTCATCCGTTTCTTCAAGGGGTATCGTCTGAAGCACATCTAAGGCATCTCCCCGAAGCGCGATAGTCAAGTTCACTGCCTTCTCCTTATCGGACCAATTATTCGCTCTAGCGGCTGCTTCAAACTGTTTAACATAATTGGTCCACGACATCTTTCCGTCGAACTTTGGGGCCTTGACTCGGGCAAAACTGCCAATATCTTCTGTCTTGGGGTGTGCTTCTAGCTTGCATGGTTTCATTTGTTCGATCTTTTTTTCTTCTGCTGGCGTGCCTTGTGTTCTTAAATCTGCCATTTTTTTCTCTAAGTCCTGGACTTTCTGGTCTATTGTTGTTATCGTATTTTCCATTTCTGATTTTAGAGACAAGATTTTATTTTCGACTTCAGCTGCAATGTCATTTTTCATTGATAAGATATCGGCAGAAATATCGTTTTTCATGGTAGAAATCTTCCCATCTATAGTAGAAATCTTCTCGTGCATATTAGCAGAAATATCGTATTTCATAGTAGAAATCTTCTCGTCCATATTAGTAGAAATATCGTCCTTCATAGTAGAAATCTCGTCCTTCATATTAGCAGAAATATCGTGCTTCATAGTAGAAATCTCGTCCTTCATAGCGGAAATTGACGAGATTAAGTTGGAATTACTAAGAACTTCGGTAAACTAACTATTTACTGTCCGTTTCACTAATTCTCTCGAACTAACTAACTCCCTACGCACTCAAAAACCCGCGTATATATAGTCCGCATCAGTTCTGGAAAGTTCTGGAAAGTTCTAGTACATTACGCGATCGCGCTATGCACAAACAAACAAAACAAATTTTAACATTGGTATTATATAAAACAAAAAACAATATTATCGCCACATCCCCACAAAAATTCCTAATATAAAAATAGTTGGCAAATATTTCTTATTAAATTATTCATTTAGTTTTATTGTTCTAGGTCTGCAGGACTCCATCTCCAAGAATCTCATTATTTCTGAGAGGGCAGTATTATCAGCTCGCGTTTTAGCTATAAATGCTTCTGCTGGATCGATCGTCAATTGTGCCTGGTGGCAAAAACAAGGATTAGATATAGGTGAACCAAAAAAAATTTTGGACACAGGGATGGAAGTTGGACACAGACCTAACACAGAATATCCATGGTAAGTACAATGTTAACATACACCAGCTTGATTTGCTAGTTCCAAGAGCCATTATTCATTTAAAAAATGTATACATTCATTAAGAATTTTCCTTTTATGGTAATAAATCCAAATATTCTCATTTTAAATGCTTACATCGGTAAAGCTAGTTGCATTGAATAAAAAAAATCATCTGTACTACAAAACCGTTTATATGGAAACTATCTTAAAAATTTTACAAATCATTTCTCTAGTATTGATAGAGATGGCTGATGTATAGCTGCTGCGTAGCTTCAGAACTGCCAAAATAAATTAATACTCATATTTCTGCGACCTTTTTAATTAAATGTATCAATATAATAACTTGGTGGATCCATATCTAGCTCCGGCTGTCGTGAATCACCATTTGGCGCTAATTATATGCTTAGTAGTTAACGAAATGAGTTCTTCCAGTCTCTAGTAGAAGTCTCTGGCGGAATGAAAAAAATGGCAACTCTAAATTAATTAATTGGATTTCAAAACAGAATATCAGTATACAAAAGTTGTTACGGGACAAAGAATTATTTGTGCCTCTCTTTCAAACATCCAAAAATAAACTCTGTACCTACCAACTGCTATTTTATTAAAAACAGATCCTGATTGTTTTAAGTAGGATTAATACAATTAATGCCTCAGGAATCCTTTCAATTTTCTCAAGCGTCTCCATGAAGGGCACCTAAAAAAAAATAATAATAAATAAGTATTTACCACTTATTTTTTAGAACAGTATGAGATATAATAGGTCAAATATTTATATTCTAAATTTACAGAATATCTTATTTGAACATCGGATGATCACCAGATCATAAAAGTTAGTAATTGGAAAATGTAAAAGGCTTAAAGGTTATTTTGTTTACATGGTGTACAAAGTAGATGACAATCTTGTCATATCTGTCAATCTTAAAAATAAATCTTCTCAAAGTGATTTCAATCTTTCATCATAATGTCACTTTTCTATTCATAGATCTACTGATTAAAGATCATTGACCTTCCTTATCAATTGATAGTTTCTTCTTTTAATTTCTGTTATCAGAGCTTATCTCTGGTGTTAAGTACTTTGGTAATAAAGAAGTAAATGAAAAGAACATACCTTTTTTTCTAAGACCATCCATACGTAGATAGGAGATGGGTTTTCTTTTTTCTTCCATGTGAGGTTCGTGATAGACCACTTGGTTTAGCAATTTTGCTGATTTTTTTGAAATTTATTTAAGTGAGCTTAAATTTTATTAGAGTGATCCTGTTGGAGCTCTACCACTCTGTATAAGTGGATATTTATTTTTGCTCAGCTTAAGTTCCTGTTTCCACATCCGTAGGCGAAACCACTTTGAGGCCACACAACTTCTACGGTGAGTTTAATTTGTCAGTGTACTATACTCAACCCTCATAACATTTAATTATTATTACCAAATACTCACACAAGCTCCTTTTTAGGTCTCTTCCTTTCTTTCTTTCTTTTCTTCGATCTATCTTCTTTCTTTGGCTTTATTTCATACATCGATATCTTCATTTCGTTCCTGCATCGACATCATCTACACCCAGTCATCATATCGGATACACCTCTACCTACAAGATATAGTAAGCCACCATCAGTTCTTTTGGAGGGACACACCAGAGCACCCGATTGTAAACAGGTAACCTTCATACCTTACTCTTAACAAGGAATCCACGGGTTTGAGTAGAAAACACATTTGGCGGAAATAACAATTATCTTTATGAAAAAGTATTGTGAGTAGAGTATTTTGCCATACCTACTGAGGAACTTAGTTTCCTGGTGTCTTCACCCTCTGTTGAGGACAACTTGTATATTAGTTAATAACAATTGCACAATCACTAGAGTTTGTAAGCAGAACTATTTGGTCTAGCCAAAATATTAAACATCAAGTAGGTATCACATAAAATGTAACTTCTGTCATTCTGACGATGATATGTCAATATCGAAATAATTATCAATATCCTTTAATAATTTTCATAAATCTTTCAATTAAATAGTGGAATGAATTAGAAACAGTTAGTTTCATTTATAACATTAATAATTATAATATATCAGGGTTATTTTGCTTGCATCGCGACTGAACACCAGAAATATTTCCAAACATGGTCGAAGCTCCGTCAAAACTACTTGTTCCCACTTCAATTTCAATGATCTTAGAACATTATCCAAAGCATTAAAAAGAAGAACGTTAAAAATTTGAAATTATAAAATGTTTTTAATATATTGATATTTTGAGGAATTAGACCGATTAGGGTGGGCCATGGCCCACTCTGCCCCCCCCCGTGGGCACGCCTATGCGTAATATTGAAAGGATAAAACTCTAATGCCAAGTTTATTAGCACTAAGTTAATGAAAGAAAATGTATCGGGTGAGCAACTAGGACCCTCGCCAATATCACGAAATTAATTGTACATTTTTCGGGAAAACACTTTTTAAAACAAAAGTGACTTTGAGGGTAGCCTGGTTATTGTTTACAGAATTTAGGACTAGGTACCCGAAAGGGCATAAGTGACATTTTATTGCATATGTTCGATACATTGAAGAGACTAATATAATTGAAAATATATTATTTTGCAAACCAATTTCTAGTAGAGCCAATGAACTTTTTATAATAATAGACAGATTTTTTAATGAGAACGACATAATGTGGAATAATTGCGTTGGGCTCTGTACTGACTGTGCACAATCAATGTCTGGACACAAAACTGGTCTTCAAACACTAATTAGAAGCAAAGCTCTTGAGGTTCTCTGGTCGCACTGCATGCTCCATAGAGCAGCTCTTGTATAAAAAAATGTAAGCGAGGAACTTAACGTTTTTACAAAAGTAACGAAAATTGAAAATTTTATAAAAAACAGTCCATTAAAAGTTAGGCAGTTCGCAAAACTGTGTGAAGATATGGGAGCTAATTACACCTCACTTCTGTACTATTTTGAAGTGCGCTGGCTATCTTGTGCAAAAAAGATTCAAAGGGTACTTGAACTAAAAGCAGAAATTGCAATTTTTCTCGATGAAAATCATAATGAACACGGAAATATGTTTAGGGATGATAATTTTATTGTTAAACTTACATATTTGATTGACATTTTTGGAAAATTGAGTGTTTTTAATAAATCAATGCAAGGACCTCAAATGCATTTGCTTATTCAAAAAGACAAAGTGAACGCATTTCTTTAAAAATGGAACTATGGAAATCAAATTTGCAAAAAAATAAGATTCACATGTTGCCACTTTTAAATGTATGCGTCCGAGATAACATAGAAGCAAACAAAAATCTATTTGTTGAACACTTGAATGGTTTGTTGATTCAATTCTCGAATTATTTTGATGATCTTGACTTAACAAAGTTTGCGTGGATACAGAATCCATTTATCGACGAAAAAGATGATACATTTGGATTGGCCAGTGTTGAAAAAGAAAGATTGAATAAATTATTTTGTGATGCTACCTTAAAACATAAATTTCAGACTGTATCTCTGGTTCAATTTCGGTTGGATCTTCATAGAGAATATAATAATTTGTCAAATAAAGCTTTGAAAGTACTGCCTTAGCTGCAATGAAATCCAAATAACGAGCTGGTTCAATTGTAGAAAAAGAGCTACGAGAAACTTTATCGTCACTAACACCAAGATTTGATAAACTTTGTGATAATAAACAAGCACATCCATCTTATTAAGAAACAATAATGAAATGTCGTGATTACTTTGCTTTATTTTCCATTAGTTTGTATAAATAAATTTTTTTGTAGTAAAAATATTTGCGTTTTTATTATTTTAGGGGAGGGCGCCAAATGATTGAATATTTTCAAGGAAGGCGGTGTAACATTAAGTTTGGAAACCGCTGGTTTAAGAAATATTTTTGTATTTAAGGTATGAAGATGCAGACTCAAGTCCAGGTGTGAGATCTCCAAAGTTCATAGACAGTCCTCCAAACGTAGCTTACAAAGGATGGTGGACATACCCGTACTACTCTTGTTTAAGTAGAAAATGGCTGATATCGTACAGTGTTCCGATTCCGCCACCAGGAAGAAGAGGGTGAGTGATTTTGATGAGAGTATTATTTAAAAATGCATTTTGGTGTGTATTTTGTTTGTGGTATAAAAACAGCACAAGCTGCAACTTAATACTTTAATTTCCAGAGAAAAATTCAGCTTTCTCGTCAGTATATTAACTTTTTTAGTATAACAATCATTGAAAAAATATTTCATTAAATAAAATTAAATATAGCTTTATAAATTCATTTTTTAAATAATATGCTGCTACACTATACGATGAGCCATCTTCCCAATTTTATCTATTTCACTCTCCAGAAGATCACCTTTTTGTAAATATTGAGGTGGGATTTGACTAGCACCAACGCCGAAAGGTGTTCCAGTTAAAATCAAATCACCTGGAAGTAAGGTCATCACACTAAAAGAAAATAAATACAAATTATACTAGTAAATATGCAATTTAAATGAAAACTATCCACCCCACATAATTCTGAAGGCGTCATTTTTATGAAAAAATGAAAAAGAAACGCGTCAAAAATCATATGAAGGGGGACGTCTTTTTGCTCATATGTAGACGTTATATCTTTAACCCACCCTTGCATGGATGACAAGTGATGAAAAGGAATACCTTTGGATACGCTATTTTGTTTTATTCCATTGATTTTTAATTCAAAAAATATTTATTTTAATATTTTTTTTATCAATTTTCTATAATTTTTTCTATATCTTTATCTATAATAACGTTTATTTAGAAGAAGAATTAACAAATTGTATACATATAAAAAATAGTAAAAATTCAAACTAAAAAACAACAATAATACATAACACTACTGTAATTAAGTAAATAACTGCAAAACCGAGATGGTTTTTGTCGATATAGGATTTTGGTTTGTGATTAGATGTGGAGATGTCGCTGATATCGCACTCTTAGCATTTCCTTGACTGAGGTTAATGTATTGGTGTGGTATCAACGTAGTCTCCAGTCCAGGATTATGCTCTCAGAGCTTCTGGACGACACATAACCTAATGATTTTATGTATGATTTAAATATTGATTTTAAAAGATTGGTTGAATTTAGTTTTCTTATATACATTTTATATATAGATTCATTCACTTCAATGAATATCAAGTATTGATCTGGACAGCTGGATTCGGAACCAATGTAAGGAACCCCGCCCATTCTCCTTCCAAAATTTGTTAGTTATGTGCGAACTGCGATTTAGTATTGAATAATTATTTGATGGGGGTAGTAAACGTCGCTACATATTGAAACAATATGCTTACGTTTTATGTTGTTAAAATCAAAAATTAATTTTTAAATTCTCTGTAACAATTAATGTTTCGAGTTAAGATAATATGTTTTGATTTCTTTTGGCCATAACGGCTTTCAAAATAAAAATAAATTCGTAAATAAAACAAAATAAGATTCTTTAAATTGTACTCTACCTATCGACTGCTGTTTACTGACTGTCTGGCGCTGATTAAGGACCGCACACAGTTGAGAATACGGAGTGGTGGGAATTGTACGATATGTTATAGGTGTCCAAATAAACGATTGTAATAATCGTGTTTTTA
This sequence comes from Lochmaea crataegi, assembly GCA_947563755.1. Lineage (NCBI taxonomy): Eukaryota > Metazoa > Arthropoda > Insecta > Coleoptera > Chrysomelidae > Lochmaea > Lochmaea crataegi. Next base: position 25,210,978 of record OX387434.1, read on the forward strand.
ATCTATTGATGCTGGATGTTGGTCGACTAGTTCAAAAGCAGTTCTGATACAATGCTTAAAATCCCTATGTTCCGTTTGTGTTTGAATGTATCTGTATATCAGGTAGGAAGTTAAATAATCGTGCAGCTAAAAAACCGAAATATCTTGTATCTATAGTTTTTTTAGCAGTATTTGTTTGTATATAATTATTTGTTTTAGTTCTAGTATGATAATGATGATCAGGTGTTTGCAGGTTAGCGCGATTTTGGAATAAATGAATAATTAAACTATCAAGATATAGGTGCCTCAAAGACATTTGCTCCTTTAAAAAGAAGATTTGTGTTAAATCCTTAATTTTTATGATACATAATTTTTCAAAATTTTCTTTGTAGAATTTCCACCTGTTCTAGATGACTTTGCATTGTTCCTCCCCAACCTATGATGGCATATCTAAGACGCGATTCCACAAAAGCATGGTAAATTATTTTAAGATGCTGTAAGTTCTAACATATTCAAATTTATATAATAAAAACCTCAACGTCTTAGCTATACCAGATAGGTGTGAGGTCCATCTTAAATGTGAGTCTATTGTTACCCCAAGGTAATTTATTTCGGATTTTCAAGAAATATCAATAGATATATTATTGTTTGTAATAGAGAATTTATCATAAAGTGGTAATTTATGTTTATAACTGGTAAACGGAACAATGTAAGTTTTTTCATAGTTAACCGTAAGAATTTTATGTTTAAATATATCAAATAATTTTTTCACATTAGTTTCCATTTTATTTTTTAGGTTTTCCCACGTAGTATCTCTATATATCACAGCAAAGCTGATTACATTTCTCGAAGATTTAAAAGAAAATATATCATTAATATATAGATTAAATAAAACTGGTCCCAGTACGGTACCTTGAGGAACTCCAGCCGATATAACTTTTTCCTCACTGAGTTCTCCATTTATCTTAACTAGTTGTTTTCGGTTAGTTAAGTAGTCTTCGAAAAATTTTCCCGTATCCCTGCATAATTTAGGACGTCTAATAGTTGTGAGTGATTCACAGTATCAAACGCCTTTGCTAAGTCAAGGCAGTACCGCTATTGGTTCAGTTTTATCAATCGAGTTATAGATTTAGGAAACCAATGTCTCAATTGCATCGTTCGTTGATAACTCTTTCTGAAATCCAAATTGTCGCTCTGACAATAATTGATGCTTGTCTATGAAGTCTATCAGTCTTTTCTTTACAGCTTTCTCCGTTATTTTTGCCAAAGTTGTAATTCGGGATATTGGTCTATAATTGGACATTTGATCTTTTTTATCTTTTTTATATATTGGTGTAACAACATAGGTCTTAAATATAGTAGGACAAACCCCACTGGCAAATATGAGATTCATAAAATTAGCCAAAGGCTTGGTTAGCTCGCTCTGCAATTTTTTAAATAACTCGGTTTTCAAGTTATCTATTCCCGTTGCTTTGTTTGTTTTGAGTGACGATATTAATTCCTTGATCTCTTCCTCAGATACTGGTAACCAATAAAAAGTATTAGAATTTATTTTTCGTTTTGGAGGAGGATTGGTCGGAATTGATATTTTTCGTGCTAGGTTATCTCCTACCGAAGCAAAGTAATTATTAAATTCTTCTGCAATCTCTTTTTTATCTCCAATTCTTTGGCCCGAGTTTGCAATTATTTCATTGATACTATTTGTTGCTTTATCTTTTTTGTTCACCAGATTCCATAGATATTTTGAATTATTTGAATTGCTTTGTATTTCGGCTCGGTAATAGTTGCGTTTTGCAGTTTTAATTAGTTTGTTCACCTGTTTACGATAGTTGACATATATTTCTTTTTCCCCTCATCATTTGGATTTTGTAGATGTTCTTTATATAATCTATTTTTATTATGTATTGACTGGACAATTTTGGCGTTTTTGATAATTTTTATTTAATTTTATGGTTTTCGTGTGTTTTTTTAAAATATTTAGTAATTCTTCAGTTTTTTTGTTTACATCGTTGATATTATGAAAAGTTTGCCAATCATGTTCCTGAAGATCACTTTGAATATTCTTGTAGTTTATAACTGTTTTAATGTATTTAGATTTAGCTTTTATAGGAAAACTGATTATCGTTGCCTACTGATCCGTAATGCTATTTCCATATACAGCCGCAACTGCTTCGTCGAGAGTATATTTTTCTATTGCCCTGAAGAATATATGGTCTATGCAGCTATACGTGATTTTTTTTGAATGCACGTATATTTATTTATCATAGAATGTAAATTATATTCATATAGTATGTTTAAATAACTAGAGACATTATCATTTTCATCTTTAATGTTTATATTAATATCACCAACTAATAAATGATAATCTAGTTTAGAATAGTTTATTTTCTAGATAATTTTCTAAAGACCAGATGAAGAACTCATGTGCATTTGATGGGAAACGGTATATACAAGTAAATAAAATTTGCATATTATTTTGTAAGTCAATTTTTATCTGTAATGCCTTTGAATCGCCGATATCAATAATTGAGCAACTTACATTAATTTCAGTTTTTACATATGCAACAACACCGTCATTTTTATTTAACAGTCCTTGATTATAAAATGTCTTATAGCCATCTAGATTAAAAAGATCTATATCATATATTTGAAAATTTTCTGTTATTAGTTATTTCTTCAACCCTTGTCTGCTGATTTGTTTCGTTTTTGATGCATGTAGGGAATGTGTCCTTGATGGTTTTTGATTTGGAGTTATTACCCTTAAAGTGCTCAAATTGACTTCCATTGGTTTCCATAAAATGATACAATCAAGCCCCTCAAATGAGTTTCGAACATTATGTAACATTTCTGGGGTTATTTGTCGACATTCTTGAATTATTCGCTGACGTAAATCATCTATAGATGCTGGCTGAGTGGCGTAAATTTTGGTTTTCAGACATCCACATAAAAAAAGTCTAAGGGGGTTAAATCGGGTGACCTAGGTGGCCATTCCAACATTCGGCCTCGTCTACTTATCCACCAAGTAGCAATTGATTTGTTTAAAAACCGGCTTACATAAAGAGCGTAATGTGGAGGTGCCCCATCTTGTTGAAACGCTAGCAAAGCTTCCACATAGTATCATAATTTTCAAGTATTCGTGTTATTACCATAGGGTGACCATAGGGGGAGGGGGTTAAAGTTATAAAGTCTACATATATGAACAAAAAGACGTCCTCCTTTATATGATTTTTGAGGTGTTTTCTATTTTTTTCATATAAGTGACGCCTTCAGAATTATGTGGGGTGGATAGTTTTCATTGAAATGCTCTGTACATATATAGGAATACATTTATTTTATTGACGATCACTATAATAAACTCAAAAAATATCACACGGCAAGACTCTTTGAGAGAAAACTCGATATACATGCACTCAATTGAAAAGGTTTTATCTGAAAGGGCCAACCAGCGCCAATGAAAATTTAATCAAAAAACACTCTAAAATTTAAAAATATCTCATGTGAATCACTTATTTGAAATCTAGAATTCATAACCTTTTCAACGCCACGTCAAACATAAAAATTTTAACCATTTAAAATCAGATGTAGCATGGAGACTAGAAAAGGGGCACGAACTCATACGGGCAAATTGGCTAAGTTTTCCCACAAAATCGTTTTTATTAGGTTTTCCGTTTCCACCGCTGGCATCGCTAATGTTCTACGTGTACCACTTTAAATACGTACAGATACGTGAAGTGACAGCAAGTAACACTTAACCTTAGTTTTTGTATGAAATAATAAGTGTTTGAAAATAGTACTCAAAATTTTATAAGAATATAGATATAATAACGTAATATTAAATATTTAATAATGGACCTATTATCTTGCACTCAATATCAATGATTATCTTATTTATGTAATTTATTTAATAATGTTATTTTTTTTAAAGTTTTGGCACAATTTCAATTAAACAATTTGCTTGATCTACAATATAATTACTTGCTTATAGGTTGGCTTCTTCTTATTTTACTTTTAATACCCCATTACACACATCGTAACTATTTGGTCCTTCAAATGGCTTCTGAAACTTCATGCAGAAAAATGTTTGTCATGACAAGATATTGATATGACATTTTATTTTGTGTTTTATAATTTTTTTTATATTTTTATTGTTTGATTTTATGATTTTTGTTATACCCGGAATAATTTCAAGTTTAGCAATTTTAATAACTACACAGTGTACTAACCTTTTTTATGAAATCTCAGCTTCTCAGGGTTTGGGTTCATGGGTTTAATGTGTAAGAAATCTAATTACTGATCTTTTTTTATGGGCGCCAAAATTCAATGTTATTTAAATAAAATTTTTAATAAAGTTTTTAACATCTGATTTGGATTTAAATACTTTCCTGAATACGGTCCTGTGTACTCACCCTGAAAGTGCCCCAGTGATATGTAACAGGTGTTCAATATAGTTGTACCAACTGATAAAAAGAATTACTTCGAAATAATACTTGGGATGAAACAATTTTAAATTTATTTTATGAAATTTAAATTTGTGGACATAAATTAGCAAAATAAACGTTATTTCTTACATCAAATAGGAGAATAAACTTAACTAAGATGGTCTTTCACTCAACAATCACATTCATTCAATGGAACTTATTTTTAATACATGCAATTATGCAACTTTTTATACATTAGTGTATTTACAGTGATACCGTTTTAAATAAGCCAAAACGAAAAGCAAAATGGACGATACAGTTGTATCTGAATTTGCAAAATATCTAAGTTCCTTTTATATACACTCACAAGTAAGTTTTTTATTTTAAATTGAAGTTTATTAAATACCTTTTATCTTCTATTAATGTTGAAAAATGAATAATCACTTCTTTCCTGTTTTAGACCGCTCTGGGCCTTTGTGAAGAAACCTCCAAAACAAAAAGCAAGACAGCTCCAATGAAGAATGCCTCTTGATGAAATTTAATATATGGTTTATTTAAATTTATTTACTTACGAAGATCCCTCGGTGTTTATTTCCTTCAGGAACCGTGTTACAAGGTTAGTTAAACTATTTTCACTATTAATTACATAGAAATTTACAAACTTTTTTCACTGAACGAAATCACGTGCTTCTTGTAGAAAATTCATTTTCGAAAAGGAACGACGCTTTCTCTATCAACAAGTACCTAACAACCCATTTCCTTTTTCTTCCTTAGCAACAAACTGCCTACTATCTCTAAAAGTAAATTCTTTGTTTGATTGTCATTGACTTATAGTTGTTCATTAAACAGATTTTATTATATTCTTTCATAGATTTAATCTTTTTTAAAAGAAAGCATCATATGTTATATTTCTAAATGAATTATTTAAGTTTAAATCTTTTATTAATTAAATTTTTAAATTGTTTGACATATTCAATTTAGGTTGGTAATTTTCCTGTTCTAGCTGACAATTCTATGTTCAAACCTGTCATACATCAGATGATAAATACTTTCACAAGTGTCATAGATCTAATAACTGTATTAAAAGTTTTTCTATTTTAGATTCTACCATAATACGAATAAAATTTCGTAATGCTTTTGGACAAATTTAATTTTACATGAAGAAATTCAAGATAATACATAAAAACCATAAACATTCCCGTTTAAAGGTGGATCTTATATTTGATACCAGGTGATTTGTTTGAGTTTTCTTTATATAATTGAATTTTAGACTTTATCCATTGTATGTATTTACGAGGTACATTATAAATTTTGAATTGCTTCTTTGAGTTTGATTTATTTTAATTTGAATCATTTAAATAGTTTTCCTTTAATATTCTATAATTATTGAAGCTTTTATGTTAGAAGTAACTCGTGTCGGTTATGTACAATGTGTAGTCATTATTTTTCATATCAATATATTCGTATTTTCCCTCACGTCAAAACATACATTCACAAGCACATAATAGAACTAATTATTTCACCACCAATCGATCACAATTTTTGAAGAAGAGGACAAAAACAGATTTTTTATCCACAAAATATTTCCATTTCTATTTCCTAACCTCACTCACTTCACTCGCGAACTGTCCATAGAGCATGTTAACCATTAAAGCAACATGAAGCTCATGGTGTATTGAAGGCATATGATTGGATAGTATTGTTCTGATGCCAGACGTTTGGTAGGAACACTAGCGCACTCTTATTTTTAGAACATATTTTTTGCACATTTGGAGTTTGTGTCCCTTACATAATCACCATGCGTTGTAGATTCAGTTCAAATATTATAGGCATGTTTTTTTATTCACCGGTGGATCCACCAATTCACCAACTGCGTTTTTATATTCATTGGTGGATTTCAGATTGAAGAAATGACGCGTTTATTTATTACTGTTGCATCAATCAAAATTGCAAACCATTCCACCGCTGCTTCGAGGTTATAGCGAATAATTAAAGAAATGGACCAATTAATAGGAATCAATTTAGAATGTGATAATAAAGTATTGACAGCACTATTAAAAGGGTCAGAAATTGAAGAAATTTCAAGTGGTATCGATTATCAGTTGTCAGATATACTGATGAATGATGTAAACAACAACATCTGCGTTTTTTTATGTTCCACTGGTGACTCTGACATATCGGTGCAGCGGAGACTGACGTAAGTCAACCAATGGTAAATCAATGATGTAAAAAAAACGTGCCCAATTTAGTATGAACTGACTAGACTTTTCTGTATTTTTTATTGGCGTTTGTGAGAAATTTTCAAATTTTTTGATTTCCAAGAAGAATTTGCATGAAAATCCAGAAATAGGACTATTTTTAATTATAATGACGTCACCAGTTTTGACACGGTGACGTAATCGTTGATTTTTTCAAATTGAAATGTGGTTCTCGTAATACCTCATTTGAAAGGTCTTTAAATAATGTATTCATCAGTATCATACATGACTGACTGATGGGAAAATAAAATAATTCAATTTAATCAGAAAATAATAATTTTACGATGAACGAATTGCAATATTAAATTAATTAATACATAATATTTTTCAGCTGAATTAAATGCTCAAAATGCCAACCACTGGTCTCTTGACAATAAGCAAATCGACGAACTTATTCTTCTTGCTCATTACGAATAACTTCCGGAGTATTTCTATTAACTTCGGTTTCAATTCGTTCTTGCAACTCCTGTAGATTTTGCGGTTTATCTACATAAACCTTTGACTTTAAATATCCCCATAGAAAAAATCTAGAGGTGTAAGATCTGGAAATCTTGAGGGCCACTCTTTTGGTCCTCATCTACCAATCCACTTCTGAGGAAAACACTGGTTTAAAAAATCGAGAACATCAAGTGCATAATACGAGGGTGCACCATCTTGTAACCAGATATTGATCATCTGATACGTTAGGATTGTTTACGTTTGGAAACATATTGGCGAGGACAGGTATACTTAACTTCTGTCTTCTGTTCGCAGAAATTGCAGATAACGTTCCCCTGTAAGATTTTCTTGAAAAAAATAAGGACCAATAATTGTGCCATTAATTATTCCCGCCGAGACATTCATGTTCTGTTGGTGTTGAGTATGACCTTCAGTCATCCAGTGGGGATTATGCTTACTCCAGAATCTGCAATTTTGACGATTGACTGAACCATTTAGGCAAAATTTAGCCTCGTCAGAAAACATAATTCGTTTAATAAAATGTGGATTGCGGTTACATAAATACTGCAAATGTCACAAAACTGTATACGGCGATCGGGATCATCATCGTTGAGTTCTTGATGTAACTGAATTCTGTACAGATGGTACTTTTCGTCTTTCAGAATACGTAATACCGTAATACGATATTCCTATGTCCGCTGCAATTTGGCGTGACGTATTATAAGTATTATCTATACTTAATACAACATCAAGTTTCATGTTTTCTGATACCTTAGGACGTCCAATATTTTGAATATTTTTAACATGACCAGTTTCTCTAAATCTTTTTCTCAATTTTACTGACTGCTGATCGGCTGATAGGTCTATCTGGATACTTTTCTTTAAACAAATGGCATACATGTTGCTGAGTTCTTTCATTTGGAAATGCATAATCTGTAGTTTTAGATGTACCTGGTTGAGGGTCATCAGTAGGATTAGTATTCATTTTGTCTGGAGTTCTTTTGTGTGAAAAAGTGTTTGGAGTTTTTTCTCCTACAGGTTCAATTGGGTTTGAAGTAGCTGGTGACGCAGATTGAACAATAGGACCATTTCTATTATTCGATCCAGGTAACTGATGCACAGTTGAACCGTCTTGAATATCCAGTTTGGCAACTTTTTGTCGTTCTACAATTTCTGTCGCTGCAGAAGCTAAAAAATCAGCATCGGAAAAAACATTGGCATCTACAGGCCACACTCCGGTTTTTCTGAATCCATTGATTGCAGTTGGCATCGTGGCCGGCCTTAAATATGCAGCACTAAACAACGCAGAGAGTTGATGAAAGGTAACCACACGGCCTGGGTTGGTTCTCAGCCATTTTCTTACCTCGTCCTCATAGTGCAAGCTTAAGGGTTTCATAAATGCTACGTCTAGTGCTTGGAGCCGATGCGTAGTATGAAGAGGAAAGCAGAGAAGAATTACTCCATTATCTCGCGCATAATTTATTAGTTCCAGATTTTTCGTATGTGAGGCGTGTCTATCCAACAGAAGAAGCACAGGTGACTCGTGTGAAGCCTTAGAAAATTCTACAAATTTCTTGAACCATTTGAAGAACAAGTTCATATCGATCCATCCCTTTTGATTTAGTTCTATCCAACCTCCAAGTACCAAACCATCTAGATAGCTCTGTTGCATTCGTTTCCTCGGGTAAATCAACATGGGAGGCATGTAGGCACCCGCCGCGGAAAAACATATTTCTGCGGTAACTAATTCACCACGCTCTCCTGACGTCAGGGCACCGACTTGTCGTTTACCTTTGCTATAATTTTAGAAACTCCTTTGGGATTCACTGTTACCCCAGTTTCGTCAACGTTATATATCTTATCTGGTGTTAAGTGATATTTCTCGACTAATTCTTCAAGAAACTTGAAAAATTATGCAACAGACACTTTGTTGAATCCTCTTGCCCACATTCCTGAAGTTGCTTCTGGCTTTCTAATTGACAGTTCTGGATGTCTTCTTAAAAATCCCTGCATCCAGTCTTTTCCAGCGATTCGTGTTATTTTATTGAACGAGTGATCGATATTATTCAACTCTGCTAACTGGAAGGCGAGCCTCCTGCATTCTTCCATAGTTAGACCAAATAACCTTTCTTCCATGGTCTTCAAGTAATTGGCAATTTCGTTTTCTTCTTCCTGTGTAAAAACACTCTTACAACGACCCAAAGTTTTTGACAAAGGTATCGCTGGAGCACTTTTTCGTTTTTTCACGTATCGTTCAAGCGTGGTTTGTGGAACATTAAAATGACGAGAAGCTCGATAATAGCCCATTCCACCTTCAGTTGCAGCTTTAACAGCCGCTTCCATATTTTCCATTGGCCAGCTCTGCCTATTAGTGGAACGTGTGTATTTGAACGCCATCTGAAATTATAAAATATAATATAATTAAAAAATAAATACAAACAGTCGGGCAAAATGGGGTACCCCATATTAGCCTACCCCATTTTGCCCTCTCTGGACGATTTCAGATTAGCCGTGAAAAATATATCTTAAAAATAAATTACTTCCACAAAACTATATGTCACCTCAATCCTAACACTGCATAATTTTCGAAAATTTTATCAGAAATTACTTTCAAGTTGATCTGTTAAATTGTGACTTACCTTTATCTAAATGGATCACAAAAGTTATAATCACGGGTCAAAAAAGCATGCACGCGTCCATTGCGCGGGATACGTTCGTACTAACAAGCTCAACCACTTCCAAGACAAACACATGGCTGTTAAGAATGTAATTGGGCCGACAAAGCATAGATTGCGCTACCAGTATTTTTAAAATCTCTGGTACCCCGTTTTTCCCGCCTACCCCGTTTTGCCCGCCTTTCCCCTATTTGTCTACTTGAGATAATTCTTAACAGAGAAAGTCAAAGTTTATCAATTTTGCAATGAGATAATGAGTAAAGTAATCAGTAATTGCACTTAAACGTAACTTTCAATTCCTATCGACATTTTAAAATTACCTACATTGAATATTTTCAGAACAATTTGTAAAAATAACATAATTTTCGTAAACTTGTTTGTTTTGTTCCTTTGATCCGTCTGTGTATACATATTGATAATTTGTCAGGTCTATTAGTGTAAACTTTAGATTCTAAATAACTCCATAAAAAGAAATCTAATGGTGGTTATACAAAACAAGAAATGAAGATACACCATCCACATGAAAATCTTTGAACCAACCTTTTGAAACTTACTTTGATAAATATTCTATGAGTGCATCAATTCTATGCAACATATTGCCAGAATGTCCATCCTGTTTCAACACTCCATTAACCCACGTTTTTAATTTAACGTCATAAGGATCTTCCAATTCTTCTTTTGTTACTATCCAGGGTCCAAGCGGTGAAAAACCGTCAAAGTTCTTACACATCAATAGTTGGCCGTTATTTCTCATTACCCAATCTTTTGCTGTTAAATCTTGCGTTATTGTATAACCGAAAATATAATCCATACTATCTTTCGCTTTAACGTTTCGTGCTTTTTTTCCTATAACCGCTACTAATTCTACTTCCCAATCCAAAGCCTGAAACAAATTACATCTTATCATCACGCAAAATAAAGTATTCGGATAAAATTTTATGATTCGTAAAATAAAAAGCTAATGTACGTCATCAAAGTGCCTTGGATCAATCGTTTGCTGCTTCAATCTACTGTCAATCAGTATGTTTGAAATTTATAACGAATTTGAAGGTTACATTTGATTGAAAAATATATATCTAAAGAAACGTTTTATATTTAATTTCAAACCAAATCCCTAACTCACTGGCTAATTAAATATCAAATTCAAACAGCAGCCTTAGTTTGACATTGCTAAAATTTTATATGTTGGTAAATAATTCGTGCTGCATTAAAAAATATTCAAAATAAATACAAACCCGTAGATAGCGCTAGGTAACCGTATCTTAGACTTCAAAATGTGGGTTGATACCCACACTTCACTTAGTCCACTGCACATTCTCCTGGAGCTGCGAGATAAAGTGATGTTTTTGTCAGTACAGGGTAGATCCTATCCAATATCTCTAAACGGGACTAGATACTAAATTACTTGCATTTAAATTCTTACTAGCATATCCAGCATTAACAACTATTGAACAGTGGACATGTTTTTTAAGATACTTTTATTATTTATTGCCCTTAAGAAATAAAAGGTATCATGTTTTGATGTCAGTTTTCCATTTTAATCCAAAAGCTGTTGTGGGGCTTCTATGCTTCTAAGAGCCTCTCCACTACGAATTTTGCAGATCTATTGTCTATGCCCTCATGTCATGCTAGAGTCTCTTGTTTAGACCTGCCATTATTACTAGACTCCGTAGGCCAAACCTAAGATCCTCCATATATTGGGTAGTTTTTCCTTCCCTATCGTCGAAAACTTAAGCACGGTCAGATCTAAACAATAATACTGTGCCGAGTTTTCCTAATCTTCCTTGTAAAACCTGAATATGGTTCTGTCTGCCAATCCGATATTGTTCGTGTGTTTGTTGAGTCAACAGTGTCCTGTCAGGAGCCCTACCAGGATCCTGGTTATTCGCCTATTCTAGCTTAGTAGACACTTCTTGGATTGTGGCGATGGTTCTTTGATGAACTGTTCGACCCACCTAATTCCAGGCGCTTTGTTCCACCATTCTCGAGACTGCTATTGTTTTTTTGCATCGCTTTTGCCTACAAAATAAAAGTTCTGGACCAATAGGAGCATGTTGTGCTCCTTTTCGGGTTAGTGAATCTGCCTCTCCATTGTCCTTGTGATCTGAGTAGCCTGGCACAAGGCTAAGGACAGTCTATTTTGACTAGCCACTTGTAGGGTTCCCAAGCAATCCCAAAGGAGTTTGGAATTTATCTGCCTGGCTGTCGGAGTATATAACAATGGTCTTTTCCTTGAACTCTTGCTTTAATAACTCTCCTGTACAGTAATGTATTGCTACATCTTTTGCCTGGAATACCGCATCGATTGGAGGTACGTACTTTCTTCCATGTCTCTCTGCCTGTTATGACTCTCTTAAAAATGTTCTCGAAGCTATACTTGGGAAGTATCTTATCCGATGACATTCGCAATATGCTGTCAGTCTCCAACTCTTTGTATAACTCGATGTACATCTCACCGTGTAGTCTGCTTGTGGGTGGTTTCCCTCTAGTCAATCAGTGACTGATATGGCTTCGCCTTGTATGTAGACATGAAGTGGCGGTAGATTCAGCAAGACTTTTAATGAGACTGTTGAAGTTGCCCTCATAGCGTTGTATTTATACCCAAGCCCAGTCGTACTACGTACACCGTGGCTAAGTTCTTTAGGCCTATCAGTCTAACATCCTTTGTGCTAAAAACACTGGATAGGTTGGTTGATAGGTATACGAGGGAAAAGGTTGGGCTTAGGTATCCTTTGCCGACATTGTGGAACCTAGTAGTCGACGAATTAATATCCTTATTAAACGGTGAGGGCTTTCTGGCAATTGGGTATGCCGATGATATCGTTGTCCTTGTTGTTGGAAGGCATATCACCGTCCTCGGGGACCTAATACAAAGGGCCCTGAATAGGGTACAGGGGTGGTGCAACGACCACGGACTTGCAGTTAATCCTGCCAAGGCTGAGGTAATTGCTTTCACCAAGAAGAGAGGTATAAGAACTGATGGTCTGCACCTTGGTGGAGTGCCACTTCCAGTGGTTGAACAAGTGAAATATCTGGGAGTGATCCTGGATGAGTCGCTGACATGGAAGGCTCACGTTGATAGTCGCCTGGGCATGTTGACTAACACGTACTGGGCCTGTAGGAGAGCCATGGTCCGAAATGGGGACTAACCCCCAAGACAATCTTGTGGTTCTATAAAATGATCATGCTGCCGATGCCCACATACGCAGCTCTGGTCTGATGGCCAGTGGTAACCCTGGTCACGGCTAGGTCGCAACTGGCACGCCTCCAAAGGGTGGTCGGTTTGGAGGCATATGGCTGCTTGAAAACTACACCAACTTCTGCGTTGGAGGTGATTCTTGGACTTCAACCTCTTCACCATGTGATCGAGGTTGAGGCTGGGAGGGCACTCCTACGCTTGAAAAGTTTGGGATATGTGCGAAACGAGGAAGGGTGCAGGCACGTCAATAAGCTCAGGCTTCTGGGAGATGTCCCAGTTCTGGCTCGAGCGGCTGATGTCTGCCTGCGGTACTCCTTCGTAACCCCCTATAGGGTGAAGATCCGCAATAGAGAATTCTGGGAAAGAGGGTAATTCACAGCCTCATGGGATCGTCTGGTACACAGATGGCACATGCTCCAGCGATGGGGCGGGGGCTGGAATTTACTCCAGGAACCCAAGAACACAAGTCTGTGTTCCATTGGGTAAGGGTGTGTCTGCATATTAGGCTGAGGTATACGCTATCTTCGAATGTGCGCAGATAAACCTAGACAGAGGTTATGCGGACCGACGCATAACCATATACACCGACAGTCAGGAGGCAATCAAGGCCCTGAGTGGATATACCATCAACTCAGGGCCTGCTGCTGAATGACGTGAACGCCTTGCTAACCTAGCAAAGCGGAACGCAGTATGGCTAGAACGGATTCCGGCCCACTCTGGTTTTGAAGGCGGCTACCCCTTTTAACTGCCCGGGCCCGTCCTTGGGCCTCACAAAACAAACAATCCGTAAGGAGACGAGGAACTGGTTGGGAAACCAGCACCTCGCTCACTGGAGGGCTCTACAGGGTCTCAGGCAGTCCAAGCTCCTATTGAGGGGATGGACTGATGGACATGCTAGAGCTGCTCTAGAACTACCAAGGAGTAGGTTAAAAAAGATAGCAGGACTCCTAACAGGGCACTGCTGTCTGAGGAAACACCTCTGTAACCTAGGTTTAGAGGAAAGTCCCCTATGTAGGGGTTGCGGCATGGCTGACGAAACGTCGGACCATGTTCTCCTCGTATGTACGCATTGGGCTGTGCTACGCAGGCGAATCAACGGAGTCCCTGTTATGGCCCCTGGTGACATAAGCAGGCATCCACTGAAGGGGATTGAGTCCTTCATCGAGGGACTCGGCTTCATGGATGCATAAGTAGTAGGAATGGCACAATGGGCCCGCCAGTGGCCTCAGTGCCGGAACCTTGGCTTGAGATTTTCTTGGCCAAGGTTCGCCTGACTAAATTAGTAGTAGTAGTGCCCTCATAGCTCCCGTATGCCGCTTAGTCTTTGGCCATCATACTACCGAACCATATGCTATCATGAGTCCGATGACCCTGATATAAATATGATCATTTTTGCTTGTAGCCCTCATTGTTTCTCGCACATTCTTCTGCACATACAGGAAGCTATCGTACTTTTTGGATCAAAAGCTGTTAGGCATAGAAAAACTTTTATTGATGTTCATTATATCTAAGATTTTTTTTAGATTTGTACTGAATAATTTAATATGCAACTAATTTAAAAAATTAGAAATCATTCTATAGCGACAAATATGATTTTTAGCATTTCCTTTACTGAGGCGTATTGGTGTGGTATCAACGTAGTCTCTAGTCCAGGATTATGCTCTCAGAGCTTCTGGACGAATAGCATCTACCTTGTGCTGATGAGGCGCAAAAACGCCGAAACCGGTCTACAAGTGATGTTATTTCTTCTAATCGCAAACCAGAATGGTTGGTTCTATCTTAACAGATATACCAACCCTGTTTACTTTAGAAGTGTAATTCAATGTCTGTCGGGGCATATAGCCCGAGAAGTAGTTGTTGCTTCCTAGTGGACGGTCTGCTGTTTGGAAATTTATTTTTCTAATTTTGTAAAGCGTTTAATAGTATTGAACTATAATTTTTTGACGTCTATAGATCACGCTTCACTAATATGACAATTATTTACAGATAACTGTAATTAAGTAAGGTTTTGAATTATATGAACTATACTATACTACTACTACTACTATACTATACTATATATTATTTGAATTATGCTTACATTTGTTGCCCGTGATTTCGGAATAGGATCATCCGGTCCGATTATTACCGAACCAAACTTACTAAACACCGTCGGTTCTTTTGGGAACGGTATTTTTCTCATCTGACAATCATCTTTGTAATTTGAAGCTACTCCCAAAATCTTATCTGGTTTCGTTATTGGAGACAAGAGTTTCACTTTCGTTAAATCGTGTGTTAATTTTGGATTTGCAGCAATGCTACAACAATAAAAATAATATTCATAATATTTAAAATTATATCCCAAACTTTTTTTTTCTTGAATTTACTGTTTCTAATTAATTCCACTATTTAATAAAAAACTTATGAAAATTTAAAATACTTATTGATAATTATTTCGATATTGATATATCATCGTTATATGAGTATTTTAAATTTTCATAATTTTTTCATTAAATAGTGGAATTAATTAGAAACACTTAGTTTCATTTAAAAGGTAGTTTTTTTTCTTCATTATCAGGATTGACAACAAGTCAGAAAAGGAAAATTTCAAATATTTTATAAAGAATAATGTGGATAAAGGCAGGGTACGTGCTAATACCGGCAATACTTAAGCATTCAAAGTAGCAAGTCTTAAACTAACTGCTGGAAGTTGTTTCTGTCTACTTTAATTTTAAATAATACGGAAATGATTAGCCAAGTATTCTTACAGAATTTATATTTTCGATCATTACAAATCACCCTTCAAGGATACGAACATCATTAAGAGCAAGGCTTTGGCGCAGTGAAGAACTTTTGAACAGAATTAATTAAAAAACTTTCGATTTCCGAAAGATACACCAAAACCAGAACTTTATTAAATCGCCGGGATTAATTGAAAGCGTTGTGTGTAATTTATCTCGCTGAAATATGTTGAAGCGTACATTCTACTTCTTTTTGCATCTCAGTAGGCGGTGTAAGACTGCTAAATTTCGTTTTGTATAGGCTTTTTATCGCATGAAAAAATGTAAGGTTGAGTATTTTAAAATGTTGAAGCAAACCGCGTCGCCACTTTTGCCGAAAGATAACGCAATTTATGGAAATCTTATAAATGAACTAAATTTTGGGCGAAAGAACGCGTTTTTGTTTAGTCAAAATTTCTCACCCAAAATTTTCTTGTACTAACCGATAAATTTCAAAAGCCGATACAAAGATGTACGCCCTCCATTATAATATTATTATATTAAATTTTTTTCAACGTCGTTCATAAGTTTGTCAAGAGTAGAGAATTTATTATTTGTATGGTACATTCTAATTTGTCGTAGAGCGTCTTTCATATTTTTTATGTATTTATTGGTTTGTCAGTTTTCTTCTTTTTGTCACTGCTTCTTTCTTGCATGTACCGGGTGTCTGATTAAGAGAGGTAACCCGCTGTATCTCAGAAACTATATATCATACAGCTAAGAGAAAAAATCTATATTACAAACTCGCATACGAGAAACTGCTGGAAATTACTTTCAAATTTTATACTCCACCACTGCAGGGCGTAGTTCATAGTATTATCACAAATATATCATTTTTCTATAATAAATGTACCGTTATGGTACCACAAAATTTAAATATTCGTAATCATTAGATCATTTTAGGTAAGTTTGCTCCAGTACTTTTTCCTCTGTCTTTTAAAATAACTGGTAGGAGTGAGTGTGAAAGCTGACTCAATAAAACTATTATAACTTTTATTCCGCTTTATGGATTTTGACAAACTTAGTATCATTTGAAAGGAAGTTCAATGCCTGATAAAATATAATATCATCATTTCATTCCAGTTGTCTTAACGGTCGCTAGGTGGCCGTATATGAGCAATTGTTTTATTTTTAACTTTTTTGGGGAATCATCAAATGCGATGCTATATTTTTTATTCTTTTAGTTGATAGAGGATGTTATTTAAAAAAAATGGTAAAAACCGCATCTGAATATATCTATTTTTTAAGCGAAGATACGAGAAAAAATAGGTAAAGTACGACCAGAAATATAAGAAGGTCATAAATCACCAACCACTCGGGTTATCAACAGGCGGTCGATTGTACGCAGAGTTGTACCTGCCCTAGCCATTAAATTTTGTTTTATGATGATGATTATTTTGAGTTAAGATAATTATTAAGAAAAATCGCTTCATTATTAGTTAAAACCAGTTTTTAGATAGAACGGGTATTCCCTAGTTAGAACTAGTTTTTACTAAATGCCTTAGTTAAAACTAGAATCAACTAATGCTCAAAATCAGTTAAAACTAGTTTTTCCGAAGCGGCTCAGTTAAAACTGTTCCAAACGAGGTTTAAATTCATCGTACCTTATTTTGCTTGGTCGCGTGACGTCACCTGATTCGACAAGTGCGGGGGATCCGGGGGAATCCCCTTCCGAGCGCCGTCCGCGCGCTGTAGCTCGTTCCATTCATTCCCGCTTTGTTTTTATTCTGATAAGCACGTATAGATTGATGATGGAAAAAGGAGTTTTTAAACAGTTTTCTAGCGATAGCCGATCACAAAAAAAAAAGACAAAAGAAGCCTATGACAATTAAGTGGACGAAATTGAAGAAGCACTATTAGCTGTTCAGAAATCTCAGAAACACTACAGGAGACTGAAGCGATTTAAGGTAATTAATATTTGTGGAATACGAAAATTAGTGACCAGACAGGAGCCCATAAACTACTACTTGTATGAAGATGAAATTTTTGATATAATTGTAGCAGCTCATGTAGCCGTTGGTCATGGTGGTCGGGATCGACTCAAAAATGAAACGAAAATATGCGATCATAACTTTAGAAATGATAAATATTTTTCTCTCTATGTGTGAAACTTGTCAGCGTAAAAAGAGTATGAAGAAGAAAGGACTTGTTTCCAAACCCATACTACATTCTGAAATGAACAGCCGTTGCCAAGTCGATCTTATCGATATGCAAACTCAAGAAGATCGGGGATTTAAGTTTATAATGGTGTATCAGGACCATTTGACAAAATTTGTTTTGTTGCGAACAGTAAGAGAGCCTTGGAAGTGGCGTATCAGTTGACTGATATATTTTTGACATTTGGTGCTTCTTGCATCTTACATTTCGATAATGGCCGAGAATTTGTAAATTCTATCATAAATGAGCTCGTTTCATTTTGGCCCGAGTGTAAACTGGTCCATGGAAAGCCAAGACACAGCCAAAGCCAAGGATCTGTTGAAAGGGCTAAAAAATCGGGCACTTCATTCCGGTATTAAACAGTCACCATACAAAGCAATGTTTGGTATAGAACCGCGAGTAGGGCTTATGACTTCGACTTTGCCTTGAGATGTTATTGATTATATACGAGATGAAGATGATCTCGAAAATGCGTTAAATAAAATACATATGACGAATAGTACAGATAATGCAGAAACTGAGCCTGTAGCTAGTTGCAGTGGACAGCATCAGATTACAACCGGAGCTAAACAAGACGCAGAAAGTTCATCCAAAACAAGTGGAAAATCGCCAATCGCAACAGAAGCCAGTGAATATGACATTGAAGCTGAAGAATTTACAACTGTAGAGCCTCTTATAATACCACCAAATGACAAAGACCTCGAAGTTGTAACAAACGTGAATCGACAAATAATGGCATCCAGAGAAACAGCACAACAAAACTTAAAAAAACAGGCCAAGAGAATGACATTGGCTTCAGAAGCAATACACGTTCCAGTAGAAATCGGTGATAAAGTAATTATACAAATCCCTGATGTCGACAGAGCAAAAGCAGATCTACGTAATATAGTCGGAGTAACTCAAAGAGATGATCAGGGTTTTCACAAGATTGGAACGAAATATGGAATGCTCAACAAATTATATTGCCGGTATGTATTGCTTAATTGTTTTATCATTTAATTATATCGCTATTAGGTAAAATATAACTATTTAAATGTCTGAATTCGACAAGTGCAAAGAAAAAATTTTGCATGAAGAAGATGTTCCGAATTCAAATTTACCTTTGAGAACTGTTGCTAAGGAAGCAACCATAGGAACAGGCCAAGGATTTATGCGCTGCGTATGCAAAGAAGAATGTATGTCAAAAAGGTGTCTGCAAGAAAAATGGTTTCCTTTGTAACTCAAGATGCCACGATAGTTTATCTTGCAATAACAAGAAGATCTTCATCCTTTTTTTTTAATTTCAAAGTTATTTGATTATTTTTTATTGTATGTTAACCAATGCTCCTTAACAATGTTCCTTTTTTTTAATTTTATGGTTGTTTCTGTTGACTTGTTTGATTATTTTATTTACTTTGAATTCATATTGTCACCTTGGCAACTACTTTATGCCGATGATCCCTAAAATGTCCCTTTAGTGTAAGATTATTATTTTTACTAGGTACATGACTCTGTGTCCTAGATCTTTTTAATAAATATTTTCAAAACTATATCTTGTTTTCAATACCAAATTATTTTCTCTAGTGCTAGTTTTAACTAAAGCTCGGAGTAATAACTAGTTTTATCTGAAAATCAAATATATCAGTGGTAAATTCTAGTTTTGACTAGGTATTTCTAGTTTTAACAAAGGCATTTAGTAAAAACTAGTTTTAACTAGGGAAAACGAGTTCTGACGAAAAACGGGTTTTAACTGTAACATATATATGATATATAACACAAAAACATTTATAAACATCACGATACCTGCAAGTAAGTAATAGTAGTTGTAATTTTATAAATAAGGAAATTAGTAAAGAATTACTTACTCGTCAAGTATATACAAGAAACCAAATTTAAAAGTCGACAACACATTGACTAAACAATCATAAAAAATTAAAAATTACATTAAATTCAAATTTAAAATATTCCCCTTTTTGGGGTAAACTGTAGTTAACTTTTAAACATTTTTATATTTTATAGTTTCTTAACTACAGGTGCTTGTAGAAAAGAAATTGAAGTGACAATACATTAATTTGAAGTTGACAAAAAACAAATCTAAATTGAATTATGACAGATGACAGTCTTAGTGAACACAGAACTCAAGTTATCCAAAGTGAGCACAGAACTAACATCCTGACAATTAGATATAAATGTAAATATTAAGGAATTTGTAAAATTTGTTATAAATTATGTAATTTGGTAATGTCCCAAAAACAAATATGTAAATTACCTAAATAAAGATTGTACAAAAGATGAAATGAACTGAACTGGATGGTTTCAGACTGATAATGTTGTGGATGAATATGAGTATCATCATAGAGAGTACTATTTTGGATATACTATTTTAATCTTTTAATCGTCTATGTAGCAGAGCAGAAGTGATAAGTCAGTTTTTGGTCATCATATAAAATTTAACAAACATAATTTTAGTCCTAATCGGAATTCACAAATTTTAATAAGCTGGATTTTTTGGAAGATTTACAAATTGATAAAGAATTACAGAACAATAGTTTTTGCTTGAATACACAAGTACAATTAAATAGATCTTATGTTCTTTGTATACAGTGTATAAGTTGAAGGTATTTATGATTAAAATTACTCTCGAAGATCAGTTTTACTTTCACTATCGTCATCCAAATTGAAAATAAACTTTTCTTTGGGATTTTTTTCTTTATCCATATATGACTTTTCGACCATTTTAATAAAGGAAACACACTTGGTCCAGCCGCTTTCAGGAATGTTTGCAGTTTCTGTTTGAATAAGAGCTACCACAGTTGAACTTAAGGCTGGGAAAGTATTATTCCTTCGAACTGCTGACTTAAGCTTATACCATATGTTTAATTGGGTTAAACATACAGTGATTAGGAGGAAGTTTGAGCACCCCATGTCCCAAGCTTTCAGCCAATGAATCACAAACACTTTTCTCCTATTTTCGGTTCCTGCGTGAATTATCGTAATGCGTTTTCCTTTATTAGACGGCGCATTAGTTTGGCACAAGTCAGATGAGTCTACCCAACTTTTGTTTGGAATATCGTATGATTTCATTATGATTTTACTGTACTAGTGAGTTTTTTAAATATAAATCAGTTCTGTAAAATAAACTTCCTTAAAGTCTCTTTGCAACACTGGATACCAGTTTCAATATTTTTAACCGTTGCCAAAAATAATAGAGAGCTTACTATTATTAAAATGCCAAACTATTTCATGAGATATTCTAATCCGGACCTGGGTATCAACTAAGAGCACAAACATCCTAAAGGCTGAGGTGCACACAAATTATTGCCTTGCAAAAATTTGATCGTACGCCTGTGATATAGAAGTTATAACATATAAAAATGTTATCTCACTCCTAGGACAAGAGGAAAACTCAAATAAAAAATTCATTCATAAAAATTTCATCCTACGCCCATAATACAGAAATTCTTACAAATAAATTAACCCCATTTGAAATTTCATCGAACGCCCATGATGGATGAAAACTTTTGAGAAAGTTACCCAACGCGGCTAAAGAAGTTTTCATTTCAAAAATATCAAAAAAGTAGCCTCTATCCTTCTTGATGCTCTATTTTATGTGCCTACTAATTTCCATCGAAATCAGTTTAGCCGTTTCGAAGATTAACCCAAACAGGCATTGCAATTTTGCTTGTTAGTAGACATGTTTAGAAATATAATTTATTCAAAGAAAACCAGAAATCTTTACGAACAATAGAGGAAGGGACCCAAATTCGAGATAGGCGCCTAATTTGAGATAACGTCATCTAACAAAAGTGGTGTCAACTTACGCCAATAAACTAGACTGCAGTGGTAAAGAGTCGTTAAGCACGTCAGTTCGTTTGTTTTTATGCACGTGCGTTTTTCTTCCGATTTGAGTCTTAAAGTTTTTTGATAGTGTGAAGAAACCGGCATTTGCAGTCAACGTAAGTGGAAATAAAATATTTTATGTGTCGAAGTAGTTAGTTTAGGTGTTGCCTAATGATGTCTTATTAAATTGGCTGTATTCTTTCATTACTAACCTAAAAATATTGTTGTCAATTTTTATAACGAGAATTCCTAATTTGAGATACGAAATGGTGCTGAATTTGAGACTATCTCAAATTAGGCACCCAATACATATATTTTGATGTTTTATTACAGATGCCTAAAAAACACAAGAAATGGGATCCTCGTGCTATGGTGAAAGCTGTGAAGGCTGTGCGTAATAAAGAGATGGGATATCTAAAAGCCTCAAAAGTTTTTGGTGTACCCAAAAGCACTGTGGAAAGATACTCAAAGTCAGATAAAAGCCCAGAAGAACTTGTCAAACTATCGATAGGCCAGAAACCAGTTTTTTCTGAACAACTAGAAAACGAACTAGTTCAATATGCATTAGCCATGGAACAACGATTTTTTGGTCTGAGGTCGGGCGATATTAAACGAATGGCATTCCAACTGGAAATTAGGAATAAGTTGCCGCATCCATTTAATGGCGTTAGTAAATCTGCTGGGAAAAAATGGTTGAGGTTATTTTTGAAGAGGCATCCACAACTTTCGATGAGAACATCGCAAGGCATGTCTGCATCTCGTATCAAACCTTTCACTCCCGAAAAAATCTCAGCGTTTTTGATCTCTATGAGCCAGAATATTCCAAGCTTCAAGATCCTTCCCAGAGGGTATTCAATGTCGACGAAACGGGCATTACCATCGTTCAACATAAGCATAGTACGGTTTTATCGTTGAGGGGAAAACAACAGGTTTCCACATTAACCTCCGCAGACAGAGGTAAACTAATCACCGTAATAACCTGTATTAATGCTGCAGGAGTTTATGTACCGCCATTATTCATTTTTCCACGGAAAGTATAAAGGCCGAGCTAATGCTTGGTGCTCCAACTGGAGCCATAGCTGACTGTCACATTTCTGGTTGGGTTCAATCAGATATTTTTACAAGATGGTTAAGTCATTTTATCAAATTCACGAAACTCACAGCTGCTGACCCTGTTCTACTTGTGTTGGATGGACACTAGTCCCACACAAGAAACATTGCTCTCATATATTTAGCAAAACAAAATTATGTGACGATAATTTGTCTTCCGCCACATTCTACCAATAAAATGCAGCCTTTAGATGTTTCATTTATGTCTTCGTTAAAAACCTATTACGCTCAGGAGATAGAAAATTGGCTTCAGGAGAACTATTTAAGTACTGTATCCCCATACGCAACTTCTAGTATTTTGGGCAAAGCCTACAATAGAGCTGCCACTATGGAAACATCGTGCAATGGTTTTAGAAAAACGGGACTAGTTCCTTTGAATAGAAACACCTTCAGAGACCATGATTTTGGCGTGCATAATGTAATGGAAAACAAAACAGGCCTTCAAGAAGAACACCTCTCCGAAAAATCAAATCATCAGGAAGATCATCTGAGCAACCAAAATGAAAATGAAGCAATGGCTCTACCAACGCCGGAAAGAAATGAACGTATACCAAGTCCATCCTCAGCAAATACGCCTCAGAGAGAATATTTTTCTCCCACGGATATTTGTCCTCTGCCTGAATACAAAACCAGAGAAACTAAGGTGAATGTTAGGGCTGGGAAAGCATCAATAATTACCTTAACTCCTTACAAAGATGAATTACAAGATTGTTCAGAAAAAAGAAAAGGGAAAAATATACCTAAAAAAAACATCAGTGAAGAGTTAGAACCAAAAGAAAAACAATCAAAGAAACTGGTAAAAAAGTCTACTGCAATTGTACGAAAACAGAAATCAGCAGTTTTAAAACAAGACCAACGTTCCACTTCGGGTTTAGAGCAGAAGGGAAAAAACGGCGGGTTTCTTCTAGTTCAAGCTCAGAAACCGTCAGCAGTATTATATTGGCTAATTCCTTTTCATACGAATCCGAAGGAACTGATGCTGAATGTAAATTTTGTTCCGGGACATTTTCCGAGGACAAGATTGTGGGGAAATTAAAGATGCTAATTTTATATGTTCTTTCTGTGAAGAAAATGGTTTTTTTGAGTAGTATCCCAAATTAGGAAATCTGTCTCAAATTGGGACATCAGTGTGTCTCAAATTAGGCAACCTATTATTTTATGGGAAAATTGACAAAAACAAACTTCAAGTTAAATAACTTCATTTTAATGTAACTTCATTTTAATGTAGATTCTTTATTGCGATGTTTTGTTAATACACCAAGCAAGCGATTTTGTACAATAATAATACAAATTTGTTCAATGATGATTTTTTTTCGAATTTACAAAAAAAGTTTTTAAAATTTGAGTCCCTTCCTCTACAATAATGTAACCCAAGGTATCAAAATTGTTTCAACAATCGTTCCAGTAGAGTCGGAGAATTTTGATTGTAATAGACGGACGGACATACACACGAGTGTACGGAAGCACCAAAAATTATAGGATGCCAAAGAAAAATACAATTTTCCTACGCCCTATCTTTAAAGTACCTTGTATTTCAACAGTTTGTAGCGCTTAAAACGGCTGTTTATGGTGAGAGTGAAAAAGCGTGAAAAAAGTGCCATAACGTTATAGTATATTGTGTCACAAAGGAAGAAAATGAGCTTTAGCAGCCCGAGACTGTTAGATAGCTGATAGTTAAAAGCTGCTAAAGCGTTTCCTGCATGTGTGACACATAACTATTTTTCGCCTACCGAATAAATAAAAAAATTGGAAAATATAACTAAAAACTTTGATATACGCTGTCAAAGTAATCAAGTGACAGATAGTGAAAAACTCGCCTACCTTTCTGGAAAACCAATCATATGAACACCAAAAATAGGGAGGAAAGTTTTGTTTAGCAGTAGGGTAATTCCGGTAGAGATGCCGGTATGGGAGAGATGCCGATTGCTTATATCTCGGACTGTACTCGCCTACAAGGCCGAAGCCGCGATCTACGGCAGTCATGTACCAACGCTTGTCACAGCCGGTCGTCGCTATTGCGCAATCTTGAAGCATTTCGATTTAGCCTAATATTGTTTATTTTGGTGCAGTGAAAAGTTTTTCGGAGCATAAAGTAAGTAGACCTTATATACCTAATTATTGCCCTGGTGAAAATTTTGAATGCTCGTGGTGAAAGAGCATGTAAAGAGGTTATACGTCTTTGTATTCGTGCACTATTTGCATCAATTTCAACTGTGATACGGCTGTCGGCATCTCTCCCGGAAAACCGGGATAGATGCCGATTTAAGTATGGGTGAGATGCCTTGCTAATTTAAAACTATTTAATTGCAGCAATGCCAAGCAAATACGAAAGAAGGTGTCCCAATAGGGGTAGATGGAGTGAAGAAAGTTTGCAAGAGGCTATAAGAAGCGTGGCAGAAGGAATGGATATAAATTATGGAGGGTAGAAGGAAGGAGCACCATCTCAATGTATTAAAAAGTGTCCATCGAAAGGAAGCAAATTAAGATGGCGCCATAGTAGCAAGTGGAAGGATTTTAAAAACGGCGCCATGAATTATTAGAGTAAGATACAAAATTAAAAAAGGAAATACTACGTAAATAATTGAAATTTTGAATACTGTATATATCTCAATTACACAAGTCACGAAAAATACTAAATTTTTCAACCCAGCACACTTCACTCGGTTTATAACCCTAAATTCACATCATTTCCATTAGCTACACGAGCGCCATTTCGGTGAATCTTCGAATTATAATTTGCTGTTTACAGGTGGACACTTTTTCAAGTTATCCTCCATACAAGATGGTGCTCCTTCCTTCTACCCTCCATAATATAAATGAAGCTTCTAGGATGTTTAGCATTCCACCAATAACTTTTACAACATCGACGAGACGGGGCTCCAGCTAAACAACCGCCCAGGCGAAGTCATTGCCAAAAAAGGCTCTAAAGTAGTGTCTACTTTAACGGCTGCGGAACGGGGCGTAACAATAACAGTTATAAGCTGTTGCAACGCGGAAGGTACTTTCGTGCCGCCTGCGTGCATTCTCAAAGGTAAAAATAAGAAACCGGAATTCGAGGATGGAATGCAACCCGGATCTATTGTATACATGAATCAGAAGTCAGCCTCCATCAACACAGAGATTTTTCTCGAATGGCTCAAGTTTCATTTCGTCCCAAGAAAAACTGCGGGAAAAGTGCTCCTAATTCTTGATGACCACGAATCTCACTGCAGCTCAGTGGAAGCTCTGGCGTACGCTGATGAGAATGACATAATCCTGCTTTGCCTTCCCCCACATACTACCCACTATCTCCAACCTCTCGATATATCCTTTTTTAAGTCGTTGAAGGCAGCATTTTATCAAGCTTGCGATACGTTAAATCCAATGCTGATAGAAAAATCGGAAGGCTACAGTTCGGATGACTCCTAGGTGTTGCTTGGGGAAAGGCTGCAAGTGTTCAAAATGCAACATCAGGTTTTAAGGCGGCTGGAATTTACCCGTTTAATCCGCAAAGTATCCCGGACTACGCCTATGGAGGTACCGATGTGGGAATACAAGAAACGTCTGCGAAAATGCTGTGCCAAGAGGAGGAACGAATTACTAAACCCCAACCTTCAACTTCACGTGCTGCCGATTTAGCTGATGAGCCTATACTTCAAACCCAAACATCTACTCCTCCAAAAATTACGCCTGGAAAAGCCTTGGATATTGTATCTCCCATTCCAGCTGCTGCTGTGCTAGACGCTAAAAGAAAAGGAGGGAAATTCGCAGAGATTTTAAATAATGCAGAAGCCATAGAAAGGCGCAAAAGCATTCAGGAGCACAAACAGGTGAATCTCAACAAAACGAAACGTGGCACAAAGGCAGCTAAAACACTTGTGGTATCTAAAAAGGAGAAATTTACTGCGAAAACGGTACCAAAAGGAAAACAGAAGACCCTAAAACTGCAGGTAGAGGAGTCCAGTGACGAAGATTCAAGCTTGTCTCTTCATGATAGCAGTTCAGATTTGGAAAATCATGATAACGCAACCTGCACTGGATGTGGCGAAGAGTATACGAAGACAACCAAAGATGAATATTGGATTCAATGCATTCATTGCCAGCAGTGGGTGCATGAGGGATGTACCAAGTATCAAAATACGTGCGAGATCTGTGTTAAATTGCTTATTAAGAGGCGTACAGTGTAGTGGCATCTCTACCTCAACCTGACGGCGTCTCTCCCGCAGGGTTAGGTAGAGATGCCGATTTTCAGAGTTTTGATAAATATTTTTTTAATATTTGTTACATGTTTATTGCGGAATAAAACTTATGTTTCTGTATTGATAAATAAATGTTGAATCTAACGACATATTTTTTGATTATGACTTGTTAATTTGGAAGCATTAATCAAAGTCGATATGAAAAATCGGCATCTCTCCCGGACTTACCCTACAAGGGCGGACTATTCTTAACGCCACGGTTTTTGAAGTTTTCCTCCATCTGTCACTCGTAATTTTGACGTTTCTCGTAAATTTTTCAATTAAACGTCAGTGAATGTCAATGTTTTTTGTTATATTTTCCTATTTTTTGGTTTATTCGGTAGGCGAAAAACAGATGTGTGTCAAACATGTAGGTGCTATTAGCTTTTTTAAAGAAAGGTACTGTACCAGAAAATTCAAGTGTTCTACATTATGATCCAGCTATTCTAAACTAAAAGCAACCTTAATTATTAATGTTAACGTAGATATAAGTGAATATTCTAAGCTAACAGCATTTTTGAAACGAAAATCGGTTGGGTACAAACCTAAGAAATCTAATACATTTTCACTTGAGGACATGAACAAGTTTTTATTGAATGCTCGAGTTTCAAATAGTTAATTTGTTTTTTGCTCACTTTATTTATAAATTTGTAGGTAACGTTTATACTGTTAATAACTGGAGGTTGTGGAAAAGAAGAGTATAAGGGGGAATTTCTACTCATCTCGATTCCCACATTCAAAAGCTCATACAAGTCGGCGTTTTAGGGTTATTGGAAAATCCAGTAAACATTCATTTAATACATTCATATCAAAAGTATGCTAATCTGAGACCGAAAAACGCAACCAGCAACCATTTCTTTTAAACATATAGAAATGGAAAATGTACAAAACAAGTAGTTGTTTTTAGAAAATTCCATCGCTAATTGCGAAATATTTAAATTTACCGCATCCAGAAGAATATACAGGACACACGTTTCGACATACTTCGGCATCGCTTCTAGTTGATTCGAGTGAAGACATTCTTCAATTAAAGCAACATGGAGGATGAAAATCTACTGCTGTTGCCGAAGGGTATGTGAACAAATCTCTATGCAAAAATGAATTGTGCTTCACGAATTTTACAAGAGGATAATGTCAGCAGTTTTTTAACCTACCTGCGAAATAAAACTAAAATATATAATATAGTTGTTATTTTTTCTTAACATTATTGTGTTCATTTTTCAATTCCGTCATTATGCATTCATTAGTTGTAATTTACTGAAGGAGATTAAAATATTCCAAATTACTATTTTGATTTTATTATTTGTATAGGGCTGTAGAAAAAATAGTATATGCAACATATGCATAAATAACTATTCTGCATCGATGCTTATGAATTACATTTTTTTATATTTGAATAATATTTGAATTTTCTCCGGAATTAATTCATAGTTATTTATTGTATAAGTGTATTAGATAGTGTTTTATCCACGAATGCAATAAAACGTTTTATCCTCAATCACAGCCATTTAAAATCAAATCAAAAAGTGATTTGACATGTCGCTCTGACAGCAGCTGTAACGTCAAAAATTATTGAAATTGATTAAAAAAATTTTGGGAGGTGTTGAATGGTTGCTATTGATTGTATTTTTCATTATTGCACTAGTAAATAAAGTGGTACTTTATATGCTTCATAAGTGTGGATAAAACTCCATTTACAATGTGATTGTGGATAAAATAAATTAAAAATCCAATTTTATCAACAAAGTCACACTTACTTTTTCAATTTTTCCAAAGCGCTTTCATCATTTAAAAAATCTACTAGTGAATTAGGAATTGTTGTGTCACTAGCACTAGCATCTATAACAGTTTGACCATTAACAATGCCAATTCTAACCTTATCTTCATTTAATTTAAACTGCACAACCCTCATCTTCACTAAACTTTCACTTACACACTGACTAAACTTACGACAAATAATATTCATCTATTTATTTCGACGTGCTAGACATTTATAAGTACCAGAAATCTTCCAAATATTACTACGTACTACATAAGTACCTAACATTAAGTTGTAAACTCGATAATTATTTATCTTATTTTTATCTTTTATACGGGGGTGCCCTTGACTTAGTAGTTGCAAAACATTATAATATTATGTTTTCTCGAAGTGCCAACAAATACACTACCATTAGTTTGAAAAAAATCGATAAGAACATATTTACGTACGTTCTAATATTTGTTATTAATTTCCAAACTATTATAAAAATATTATTAATATTTTGAGATGGATCGTAACAAAAGAACATTGTATCCAATGACGTAGCGCAAAATTCGGGGGCCCCCCGCAGGATTTTAGTCCATCTATGTTATTTATGATAAGTTTTTCTTGAAGTTTTTCAATGACAGATGATAAAGACAAATTGATTGAATATATATTCAATAACAAACACAATAGTTATTTATGCAACAAGTGCATAAAGTGGTGCTTTTTTTCACAAGTGGAAAAGTTCGCCTGCGGCTTATGCGTCAATTCCATGAGTGAAAAAAAGTCACTTTATGCGTGTGTTGCATACACTATTTTTTCTACAATCAAGCAAATGGACTAAAAATGGCGTCGATTTGAATGTTTATGTTTGTCATGATGACAAAACGCTTAGTAAAATGTCAGATGAGTGCAATCTGCAGAGCCATTAGCGGAAATATTTAAAATTAGCGTTAAAAAAACTACTTTTTCTACTCCTGTTTTATAATATACTTATTAAAAGACTAAAATCTGTCTCATAATGAATCTGTATCATAATGATATTCATTATGATACAAATTTTCATTATGATATAGATTTTTAAGCCAATAGGAATACGACATTCGCACAATATTTAATATAGCCATGGATACCTGGTTGACATTTCTGAAATTAATTATATTAGGTGACACTTAATTTGACAGCTGTCAAATAATTTTGATTTTCAAAAGTAACTATATATGATAATTATTAATTAAATAATTCTTATTAATCGGAGTAGAAAAAATATTGTATGCAACTTTCATGTAATGGCCATTATTACACTCGCATATTATATACGAAACTCGCCTACGGCTCGTTTCGTATCCTACAACATGCTCGTGTCTTAATGGCTATCATTACATGATCGTTGCATAAAATACTATTATCTCACCCTAATGTCACTTTATCTCACACTAATGTTACTTTATCTCACTCTAATGTCACTTTTTTAAACTGTTTAACAAATAAATGTTTTATGTACAAAAATTGATTAGCCTTGAGAGTTGTAAGAAGTTTTAGTGCTATAAGCACTTCTAGTACACAACTTAATAATGATTTGTGTTCAAAAATTAATAGTTGTGTTTAATCTATTACAGAGGTTGCTGCACTCAAATCATCCCTGATAACGCTTCTTAAGGAAATCAGTCGGTAAATCTGTAGTATAAAATGATGATAAAGCCTCGGCTTTCTCCATCAAATCATTATCACTCAAATGAGGCAAGCTGTAGGAACTAAGACACGAAAAACGTTCTATTATAGTTTTCATTCCTAGAAATCTATCGTTCAGTTTCCGAATGAAAACATTAATTTCAAAAATTTTCTCTGGGCAGCTATGCGTTTCATCAAAACTTATTTCGTCGAAAAAAAATTTCACTCTTCTTCTTTTGTTTCTGAATGAGGGTTGAATTTGCCATTTACTCGCTAAAACTGCTGCTTCATTTTTTATAATTTGAAATGACTTTCTCATTTCTTCCAGATTTTTCACGGGTTTATATAATAAATCCACTGTAGTTGCTAAATCTGACTTTTTCCTGAAGAATCTTCTAAACAATGTTTGTTTAATTCAATATTTTCAATTGAATTGTTACATTCATAATGAATTCAAAACTATTCATCAGATCCAGCAGGGTGTTTGCTTCAGATTTCTCTTCATTATTTTTGGATGACAGAACAATTCTAGTGAGAGCTTTCATTATTTGTGGAAATGCTCGGTTTATGGCATGAAGTGCGTTATACCGTGATGACCATCTTGTTTCGTGAATCTCTTCAAAGTGGGAAGTTTTCCAAAATCTAAGGATATCACATTCTCAAGAACCTACCACCTTTTGATACTCGCACTAAAAAATACGTATTCCTTATTTAATATTTCATAAAATTTCTGTACCTCTGTTTCTCCAGATACTAAGTCATTGATTAACTAATTAAGATTATGGGAAGCACAATGGACATACGAAGCAGTAGGTTCTTTATCAGTTATTATTTTTTGTACTCCAGAATATATACTACTCATCACTGTAGCTCCATCATACCCTTGGCCTCTGCAGTTAGTTATTAGAATGTGATAGTTGTTCAAAATGTTAAGAACTTCTTCTACTACTCCCTTTGCAGTCTGATCTGCAGGACGAATTAATCCAAGGAAACTCTCAAGAATTTTAAGTTCAACAAGTAATCCTTGTACTTAGTTGATCTTGCTTTGAAATATCTTGAGCTGTGTCCAGTATAAGGGACCTTTATTAATTGTCGATATTAGTTTTAACCTTGTCTCCTGAGCTAATAGATTAATTATTTCATTTTGAATTCAAGGACTTAGATAATTTGGCTAAAATGGGGTCATATTCAGCAAAAAGAAAAATAATAGATAAGAAGACGCCTTTTCGCTGCTCATTTTCATCTTCTTTATGTATCCCTCGAAAAACCAAATTACACGTACTGAGAGTTAGAGTAACATCAATAACTCTTTTTAAGACTTGCTTCCAGAAATTTATCACTTGGCCTATTCCTTATCAAAAAATAAATCAATTGTTGATTGATGTTTCCATTTGTCAGATGCTACAGAAGCTCTGAGGTGTGCTATGGATAACTCATGAACTCATGACAATCCTTGCCAATCATTCACTGCTTCCACCCAATTCATGTTAAAATTGGAACAAATTCTATCACCAAATAGCCAACAGGGCTCACAATACGCTTTGTCCAATAACTTAGAGTAGCACAACCATGTTCAGGGCATTTCATTACCATCAGCTGTCTTCTTAGTATAGTAAGAAGCGGAAAATGAACGTTCCCTTCCATCTTTGAGATAGGGACCGCATGGTTTACAAGGTCCAAAATGAGAATGGCACATTTCAAATTATCAGAAATATTCAATGGATAATGAGCCCGATCACTCGGATATTCTTGATCATGGTGCAACTGAGAAATTTCAGCAGCAGAGCTTATTTTTAGAGTACTCGTATCTTCTTTTGAAGTGCCCAGTTTCTCAAGTTCTTTCGATACTTCTATATTATCCTGTTCTGATTTGGAAAAACGCCTATATCGATATCTTCAAAAATTTCTACTGATTGTAGATCGGAATCTCTAATACTCAAGTTCGAGGGTTGATATTGATTCGAGGGTTGATGTGACTCAGGCTGAATAGTTGAGTGACTCAGGAATTGTCTCATTAAAATATGAAGTAACCTTCCGTAGTTCAGGAACTGCATTTTCTTTTTCTCTCTGGAGTTTTCTTTTGCCAGCTCCACTCATAATTTTCTTTATCGCTAAGACATATTAGCTTATAACTGGAAAAAATTAGATAATTAGTGCCGTTTCTAATTTTTGCATTTAATAACTTTTCTCTTTATGCATTGAGGATTATTCAAATAAAGTTTGTGAAAATACCTCCAACGGAAAAATTAGCTACGCAATTTCTTATAGAACTTACCGTCAATAACACAAAGTCACACCCTCAACGTGGTTTCAAATTCGAATAGAATGGAAATAGAAATGAAAAAATTCTATAATAGTTTGCCCTTTCCTGGAAAAATATCCTGATTAGAGAATGGTCAACAATCATTTTTGAAACATCAGAGAAGCCGCCTGAATAATCCGACATCAAAGAATTCCGACAAGCTTGATGGACATAAAAAACTCTTGAAAATAGGGGAGCGCAGGGACATGCCGACTCGAAGCCTTGATATGTTTTTTTAAATATAATTTGGGAATATTTTCCCGTATAATTGTACCTTCTTTGGTTACTTTTGAATTTATATGTTTTGTTCATTATATTATCAGTTATAATATCACAAGAGCATAGACAATATTCGATTATTCACCGAGTCACGAGACGTATTTGGCGAAACATCACGAGAGCGCAGCTCGAGTGGTGTTTCGCGAAATACGTCGAGTGAAGAGGTAAATAATCGAAAAATATTGTCTATGCTCGAGTTGGTATTCGGTACGATTATATAACGAATAATATTCTAATTTTTTTTATTGATTAATAATAATATTGAAGGTAAAGCCAGTTCATAGATATAAGAAAGTGACTGACTGAATCCTATTAGGAAGTACCCCTTGATAAAGTATAGGATAAAGATTTTAAATGGGTACGGACCATAGCCTACCTGCTCTAAAACTACGAAAATCGGGTAATAAATTTCATGTCATTGTTAGTTAATAGCTACCCTTCAATAATCCGCTTAATTTACTTTCTTATAACTATGAACAGGCTTTACAATTATTATAATACATATTTGATGTATTGTTGTTTTGAAGAATTAACTGACATTTCATTGAGCTTGCCCGTTACTATGGAAATGATCACAATATGGCAGGAGGCGAAACACCAAAACGATTATATCACGTCGTCAAGGGGTATATTCACTTATCAATACGCCTTCATTGAAGATTTAAACAAATTAAATGGTTTTATTTCATCATTAGTACGGATCTTCATCAAGTAAAAGCCTCATCTATTCAACAACCGAATAATATAATCGGGGGCCCATTTACTGCTTTTTCGTTTGGTTTGGGGGCCCCTTTAGTGCCGGGACCCTCCGCGCGAGTTCTGCGGGGGCCTCTGCTACGCCATAGAGTGTATCCTAAAAAAGGAGATATGGAAAGATGATCAGATTTCTTGCTGATTTTAATGTATTGTTTATAGAGGGTATACTCAATGAACACCAACTCTGTAGCAGATGGGAGAATTTTAAAAAATCGCCAAAAGTTATAAAAGTAGGATATAGTATACAAAGAAAGAAATAAAATACAATATAAACAAACAAAAGGTTGATTTATTGAAAAATAAAAAACTGTTACTCAAATAAATATTTTATTAAAAATTATTTTACATACATACTGGAAAAAATACATTAGCTAAGATGAATAATTTTACATACATCTGAAAAAATTTTCACTACACATTTTTGCCATTATTTTTCAGCTATTTAAAAAAGTTGTATACAGGGGAATCGTCCAACGGGGAGGAGATTTTTATCGAAACGGTGGAAGTTTCAAAATTTTGGTTACTTCAGTAGTTTGTATAATTATAAAAAGTACATTCTAAAATTATTTTGAAATATACAAGATGTCCCGATAAAGAGTGGCATATCAAAGTTATGTTTCTTTTTATGGACCACCATGTATTTTAATATTTCATAATGTTAAAAAATGTCCCTTTTCGAATGGTATACAGTTAAATGTCATACTTTTTGTGCAGTTTGCAGTTTTTTTTTTGCATATGCAATACAGGAGGTTCTAGACCGAACTATACGGATCCACGAGTTTTTGACTGATTTTGCAAAAAATCGATAATACTCACCTATATGGTTGAAGATTATCCGTCGAAAAATATGCGGTAAATTTATAATTTCCAGAGAAAAATGAAGGAAAAAATGGGAGGGACCCTCTGGACCCCTCAGAGGGGACGAGTCTGGTCAAATAGGAGGAAGGGGACAGCATTGCGCGGGAAGGAGGAATGTAGGGGATGTATGGAGAGTGTTACAGATAAATTTAGGGAAATGCAGGATAGCGCATGATATATTGGATGAAGTGATTTTTAGGAGGGAAGTGGATGTAGTGTGTGGATCCGAGGTGAATGCTAGATATGTGGGGAAGCAGGGATGGATTATGGACGATACAGGAGAAGCAGGAATAAGAGTGGTGGGGGATGGATTGAGGGCGGATGAAGTGAGGAAGGGAAATGGATGGGTGGTAGTGCGAATGGGAGACATGGTGGTGTATAGTGTGTATATAAGCCCAAATGTCAGCCTGGAAGAATATGAGAGGAGCATGACAGGATTAGAGGACGATCTGAGGGTGTCAAAAGGAAAAAGGAGGATCATAAGGAGAATGGTGGCAGGGGACTTCAATGCGAAGAATACTATATGGAGGGGGGGAAGAAAACGGACAGGAGAGGGGAGATCCTTGAGGAAGTGTTAACATCCAACGGGTTGGTGGTGCTGAATGATGGACTACTGCCCACCTTCGTGAGGGGTGACGGGGGTTCATCATTCATTGATATAACAGCATGTGATGAATGGCTGTGGGAAAGAGTGTTTAGTTGGGGGGTGCTGGAGGATGAGGAAAGCTTGAGCTTACATAGGTATGTGGAGACGGATATAAGGAAAGAGAGAAAGGATTTAGTGGAAGAGTGGGAATGGAAGTGGACGAAAGCCGAGGCAGAGAGAATTAGGAAGAAAGTAAGAGAAGAGATAGGAAGGGGACTTGGACATGATGCAGATGAATTGTACAATGTGATACAGGGCTGCAAAAGAGAGGGAAAGAGGGGCAATAGGCGTGAGCGGAGGGCCAATTACTGGTGGAATGAGGAAATAGAGGAGCTGTGGAGGGAGTGTAAGGAAGAACGAAGACGGATGCTGAGGGCAAGAGGTAGGATAGAGGGAAAAGGGGGATACAAAGAGAAGAAGAAGGAACTGGAGCGAAGGGTGGAGAGGGAAAAAAGAGGGAAGTGGGAAGAGTTACTGGGGGACCTGGAAAACAATCCATGGGGAAAGGCATATGAGATACCGGTGAAGAGGATGGGTGGAAATAGGAGCGAGGTGCTAGAGGAAGATTGGGAGAAGGAGGTTATAGGCAAATTGTTCACAGGGGGAGAAGGAGTTGGAGGCAGGATTCGAGAAGTCCAGGATACTAGGGGGTAGGAAAAATGAGGGGGATAAGGCCGGTGGAGAAGTGGGAAGTACAAGAGGGGGGAAGGAACATTAAAGTAAGGAAAGCCCCGGGGATAGATGGCCTGAGGGGTGATATGGTGAAGAGGCTGTTGGATGACAATAGGGAGTACTTCTGGGAACTATTCAACAGGGTGCTGAGGGAGGAGGAGTTCCCGGAAGGATGGAAGGTAGCCAGGGTGATACTGATGAAGAAGGCGGGTAGAGAGGGGAAGCGGGCGGGGGACTATAGGCCTATCAGCCTGCTGTGTGGTATGGGTAAATTGATGGAGGGGATAATAAGGGATAGGATTGAGGAGGAAGTTGGTAGGAATGGGGGTTTTAGGGTAAACCAGCATGGGTTCACGAAGGGGAAATCTTGAATCTCGGCACTGAGCAAGGTGATGGGTTTGGTGGAAAGAGCTAGGGAGGGCAGCTGGAGGAAGAAGAAATTGGCCCTACTCGTGTTCTTCGACGTCGGGAACGCGTTTAACAGTGTCAGCAAACGGGCAGTGTTGAGCGCGTTGCTGAGGCTTGGAGTGGAGCAGGGGTTGGTTAACCTGGTGGAGGACTACCTGACGGGGCGTGTGATTGTAGACTCCAGAGGGAGGAGATATGAGATGGAGGCTGGAGTGCCTCAGGGCTCGGTTCTTGGACCGACGCTCTGGAAGTGTGTGTTTGATGAGGTTTGTGGTATAGTATGTGAAGAGGGATGTGAGATTACGGTGTATGCGGATGATGTATGTCTGGTATGTACGGCAATGGGAGAGGCGGAGATAGAAAGAAAGGCGGAGAGAATGTGCAGGAAGATTGTGGAGAAGATAGAGCGGTGCGGACTGGAAGTGGCGGAAGAGAAGACGGTGAGGTTGCTAGTGAAGGGACGGAGCAGGGCAAGGGAAGTGGGGGTGATGGTTAAGGGAAGGATAATTCGCATGGAGGAGTCTGTGAAATACCTAGGGGTGTGGTTGGATAGCCAATTATCCTTCAAAACCCATATGGTAAAGGCGGCAGAGAAGGGTAAAGTGAGGGCAGCATGGCTGGGGAGATTGATGTGTAATGTGAAAGGGCCGGGAGAGTGGAAGAGGAGGGTAATTGGTAGGACGGTAGAGCAGAGTATGCTGTACGGTGCGGAGGTGTGGGGTGAAAGAGCGGGGGTGAATGCGAGGGTTAGGCCACTTCTGCGGGTGCAGAGAGGGATACTGCTGAGGGTGGTGCAGGGGTACAGGACAGTGGGTGGACTGGCAGCAGCGGTGCTGGCAAGGTCCTACCCATTGGACGTGTTGGCTAGAGCTAGGAGCAAACGCTGGAGGGGTGCGACCAATGAAGAGGTACGGGAATGGATGGAGGAGGAAATGGAGAGGAGGTGGGAGGAGTATGAGGGCGCGCTAAAAGGAGCGATTGGGAATAGGAGAGATTGGATGGACCGGAAATTCGGGGAGGTGAACTACTTCTTGACACAAGTGCTCACTGGACATGGGTCGAGAGTAGGATACCTCCACAAGATTGGGAAACGAGAGACTGGTGTGTGCGAGAGGTGTGATGGGGAGGATGATGTGGGGCATGTGTTTAGATGCTGGAGGAACGAGGAAGTGCTGAAGAAGTTGGAGAGGAAACTAGGGGAGGCGGTGTACTGGGAAAACATGGTGGAGATAATGTTGAGGGGGGAGGAGGAATGGATGGAGGTGAGTGGAGTAGTAGAGAGCATGGTAAGGGGGAGAGAAGGACTCGATATGGCATGAGAGGCAGGAGTGATAGGAGGGAGAAGATGACAGTGTGAGCGGAGTGTGCGAGGGACCGCCGCCTGTCTCGAAGTATGCTAGGGTAGTGATTCCGAGGCGGGGGTAACGGCGAGTTTGAGGTGGGTTTGGTTGGTAGGCATCACCTTGGGGATGAGTCCAACACTGTTTGGGTCCTGGACCCATTCGAACATGAGTTTCCCATCTCGGCCCGAAAAAAAAAAAAAAAAAAAAAAAAAAAAGAGAAAAATACAATTTCGTCCAATATTTTCGGGGGTAATACCACGAGTGCTTAAAAATTACCGATAGTTTCCATGAAAGCGTGTTGTTCGAAGAACGAGCAGAAATTATTGAATGGAAATTATCCGGTTAATTTGTAAGCCCAAGCGGTATTTAGGGAGAATATTTCTCAAATAAAAATACAAATTACTGTTTATCTCCACTATATTCAGATAGATAATGTAACGTCTCTAACCTAAAAATCTCAATAAAAAACAAATTATTTATTTATTTAAACAGTAACATAATACATTTTTGTCAATTTCCCGTTCTGTTATATCTATGAATCGATTCATGACCTCTAAGAAACTCTTCTTTGACGTTTCACGTTTATTATTTTATTGTTGTCTGACAATGGTTGTCATGACAACGTGGAATTTCCGCTGAATTTCCATTTAATAATTTAGCATTCGTTGCATTGATACAACATGTATGAGTGAAATATTCAATAAAATACACTTTAAATGTGTCACACTGTAGGTACATTAAACTATTCAAAATTATATTTTGTTTTTCCTTCAAGTAAAAATTCCTTTATTTCTTTTTAACATTGTTCTAAATATAATGTTTTATGAGATAGGTATATATTATTTTTTATTAATAAATGACAAATAGTTATTTATACTTTAAGGGATGTAAGTAAATTCACTAGTCGAGAACGATTTTGCGCCCGAGCAATAGCGAGGGCTGGCAATAAATTTCGAGTAAGTATGCTAACATCCCGTGAAGTATTTTTTCTCCTTCCCGCAGAATTTATTCTTGGATTTTTATTAATTTAATTCGATACTTTTCGCATGGAATTATGGACAGCTTTGACCGGTTTCTATAGCGTCATAAGCATTCTTATTTTATTAACAAAAATTGAGAAAAATGCCATAAAAATCAAGGAATGAGGTATGAAGCAACGTATCAATAATTCAAGAACTGCTGCCAAACAAAGACTGCTACTGCAGTTTCAGAAACCGTGCTTTTGGCGTACTTTCATGAAAAATTTATTGTATTAAAGTCTCCATCAAGCTTATGGTGTGAATATTCCATGCTGAAGTCCACCCTTTTCATAGAGGAAAACATAGATATTTCCAAGAATCCTAAGCCTGGTTAGAGATGGAGAAATTATGGAGTCAGAACATTTCATACAAATTGAGAAAAAACGAGAAAACATTTATCCAAATTTTGTAAATAATGTTCATAATTGTAATAATTGTACTGTTAATATTCATATAAATAAATAAGATACACGTTTTATATGGCATAAATTATTACCACCCAAGGGTGGTGAGTTGACTTACAACCCGTTGTCAAGGGCAATCGATACCTTTTTGGTAATTGTTACTTACGTCCTTCAAAACAGGGTCAAAATGCGTTGTTTACTATACACTGTGTCCGTAAAGTATGGAACAAATTCATTTTTAGCTAAACAGACCATTTTAAGAAATAATCCTGAAACACGTCGATTTTTGATTTTAATTTACCGTATTTTAAAATAATAATCTTATATACAGGGTGAATTACTTTCGAGTAATGACGTCACCGTTATTTTTTTTAAATGGATCACCCCCATTTTGTCTCAATTTTCGGATTACTCTAGCTGAGCTGATTCCAAAAATGTATCACATGTTGATTCCAATTGGTACAGGGTGGACAAAAATACAATACACAATAAACAAGGTTCAACAAGAATTTGTACACCGTTTGGGTTACTGTCAAATACAGCAAGGGCTGCAGTTCGAACATTTATAAAGTCATGTATTTCATAAGTATTTTTGATAATATTGTTAATTTAACTAATAAAGAATGTTACGCGTTACTTTATGAGCACACACAAAACTATTGTATTTTTGTTCACCCTGTACCAATTGGAATCAACATGTGATACATTTTTGGAATCAGCTCAGCTAGAGTAATCCGAAAATTGAAACAAAATGGGGGTGTTCCATTTAAAAAAAATGACGGTGACGTCATTACTCGAAAGTAATTCACCCTGTATATTAGATTATTATTTTAAAATACGGTAAATTAAAATCAAAAATCGACGTGTTTCAGGATTATTTCTTAAAATGGTCTGTTTAGCTAAAAATGAATTTGTTCCATACTTTACGGACACAGTGTATAGGGAGGAAAAAAATCAATTTTGTTCACTCCGTAGAAATAATAATTGATGATGGAAATTTTTTTTATTTATTTATGCATACCTTGAAATTTTCGACCTCACGCCCTGTAGTCCAACATTGAACGTCCTATACCTCAAAAGTTTGTTCATTAGAAAAAAAAGTTTCAAACAAAAGTTGTAGAGAATAAATTGATCTTTAAAAATAAATAGATGTATTTAATTGATTAATCCAATATTTTAAGATTCATTGGCCGACATAGAAAGTCTAGGTATTACTTCTTTCGAGCTACAAGAACAGGAGATGACACACAAAGCAAAAATAGCTCTAATAGTGTGCCGAAGTCTGACAGGGAAAGTTGTAGTCCAAGGATCCCGATGTATATGTACAGAGCAATAGTGAGACCAATCACCAAAGAGGACCATAACAGATCTGGAAAGAGGAATAGACTAGCACCTCGTAACATAGAATCCAATTATCACTTGTGGAGCCATTGGATAGAGCCTATTGACGACGAGATACAACTTCGCCAGTATTCAAAGAATAGCTTGTATATGCATCATAGCAGCAATGAGCACATTCCCAACGGCAGCTATGGAAGTGGTTCTTAACTTCACGCCGCTACATATGGTGGTGGAAAGTATTGCAGGAAGATCGAGATACATGGTACAAAGATTCAGATCAAGTGCCTAGGCTGATGAGCTCAACCGAAATTTATGAATGAATGAATGAACGAGATACAGTCTAAATAGAGAGAGAATTATCAATCAGAAAACCTGGGGCATGCTACAGAATTGAATGATTAAAAACAATAAGTTTTTAAAGAAATTTAATACAGAATACAACAAGTAGGAATGGGATGACAATGGCATACATATGGCTCTAAAGCAAAGGAAGTTACTGGGATAGAAGAGTACGGGTAAGGAACCAAATACTCTGAAAGGTTGGCAAGCCCTCAAACATCTTTCAAGTAGAAATTAACGATATAGAAAAGTTTATTCGGTTCAATTTTGATAAAAGATATAGAAGGCTAGGGACTGACTGAGTTCTTTCGTTATCATTTCTAAAATGGTTTTGGAATGCCTAGATTGTCTTGGCAAGAATAACATTATCACCCTACTGTGAGACAGAACACACTGGAATAGACAGAAATGGAATAGCAGATGATGTATAAAATAGAAACACCACTTTCAAGGACCGGAAACCTTTTGCGGTATCAGCACCAATGTATGTTCTATTTTGTTTTGCTTTATAGGCTAAACACTTATTGTGTTGAAGATTTGAAGCTTGTATGTCTACTAGAAGTACCTTAGAATGTTGATGATCGGTGAGTGGGTGGGTGTCAGTGACAAAATTAAAGAACTTTCAATCTACTGATTTAAATTCAATGTAATTTAGGAATATACGTAGTTACATTCCCTCTTGGTCACTGAAAATTCAGGCTTCTAGCTTCATTTACAACAAAGTTACAGGAATGTCGAAAATGTCTTAAATGGCTTCGGCAAAAAGGCTAGTACGTCGGTGCCTTTTTTTGTTTAACTCGGCGCTTTTGCTGCTTTTGCTTGACTTAAGAGGGGTACTTCGCAAATAATTATTTTTATTCGAAAAAAAGTAGCATTTTTTGTATGACATTTTAATCTAATTCATTATATAAAAACCTTTTATAGACTGTACATGTTAATTGCTGATGTTGTAAGCGTGTAAGATATAATAGCGTTAATCAGTAAATATTAACATTAAATATAAAGAACATAATGTATTTACAGCAAGTACGCGACTTTGTATTAACAAACACATTTTAAAACTTAAATATAAGATTAACTGATATCATTGGTGATTGTCTCATTTTAACAACCACGCTCGACAAATCTGGATCATAAAAAATGTCTTTACAATTGATAGAAAAATTTACATCCACATTTTAGTTGAAAATTCCAGAATTTTATATCTTAATTGGCGTTGAAGTTGTTCAAACTTTTATCACAATAAAGTCAGTAATAGAATCGGTCCTACTCGAAAGGATATTATTGTTTCTGGTGATGAGCACGCTACTTGTATACAGATAGAAAAGATGGAAAGGAGCTGATAAAATTTTGGAAACCTAGTACGAGAAATTGCAGAATAATTCGAGTGATAGATACAATCAATGATGTATTGAAGAAAGACCAGCCTTTTCACAGCTTGGTTGTCCACAACATATTTAAGACGAAACTACCTTCACTTAATGCCAAATCTCGTACAACAAAATTAGTAATTAATTAAGCAAGTATTTCCCGTTTCAAAGATAGAAAAAAGTGCAAAGTATTATTTAACACCCACGGTTCAAGTTCCTTTTTTTCAGTTAGGATTTTTCACATTCTATCTATTTGAAACAAATTTTCAGTTTGGCAACCTCAATTTTTGGTAGGGATGAAACTTGTTGTTGAGCATATATCTGGGAACAATTTACGGTCTTTTGTAATGAGCGAAAGTACAATTCACAGAGTCAAGCACACATGAGTATCTATAGTCTAGTGTAAGTGAATTCTAACATAATATATTTAACACTCAGTATAACAGTTTGTATAATAATTCCAAAGCTTAATTATTAATTGATTAGTAAACATCACCTTGAGTTATTACAACAAACTAAGTAGACGTGCCGAGAGAGACTATAAATAGATATTTGTTAGAATACACGAGGTTCCTTTTCAAACATAAACTTGAGAGTCAACCTCTGCCCTAATTGTGGCCAGTCGTTATGTTTTGGGATACTACTTAAATTATATGTATGTAGATAATCCCAGTAAACAATAAAGTTATTTATAATATAATGGTTTTATATTGAAAACAGCTTATCCTATAACCAGAACTTATTACACTAGTTCACAAGT
Source organism: Lochmaea crataegi (assembly GCA_947563755.1). Classification (NCBI taxonomy): domain Eukaryota; kingdom Metazoa; phylum Arthropoda; class Insecta; order Coleoptera; family Chrysomelidae; genus Lochmaea; species Lochmaea crataegi. Next base: position 25,253,919 of record OX387434.1, read on the forward strand.
CCCTTTTTCCGAAATTCGAGTTAAGAGGCTCAGAAAATTATGATTGAGGTGTCAATCGATTCGTAATTGCATCAATAATTTTTTAGTTTAGAACCAATATCCTGAAAAAAAATTACAAAAGTTCTAAACAATTTAGTAAGCAAAAAAGGGTGGTTTCGTTTTTTGCAAATATCTCAGAAAATATTTGAGATATTTGAAATTTAAAAAAAGATCCTCAAAGTGCAGGAAATTTCCTAAAAAAACCTCTACCTTCCAGAGTTGTACCGGCATTACTTATAATTTTAATTTAGCGTGGAAAAAAGGCAAAAAACGTGTGGTTCAGCTCCCGTCCGCGCCGCCCGAATCCGACGCCTGAAGAAATAAAAATTATTTTGACAGGGTAAATATCAATATTGAATGATACAAAAATTTTGGTATCATCTAGATATATCAATAAACAAAAATTCGTTATAAAAAAAGTTGTACCTCAATGTTTCTCAATTAACTATGCTTTTGTTAATTACGGACATTGTACTTGTTGAAAGTTGACATACAATCCCTGATGATTATTAAACTAAAAACCTGAAAACTTTTTCCTTTCTTGGAGCTGTTCCTTGAAGATCCCCGTTGAAAAATAAAGAAAAATTGGATTTTTCGCTTTTTAATAAAACAATGAGAGACATTTTTTTCAATTATCTCTATTGTATGTTTTATTGATGAAAGCAATGTAAAATTGATTGCTTTGAATTTTCAATTCCAATTGTTTAAAATATTGTTATAAACATATGCATTATTTGTATGGTTTCAAAAAAAATTTTTTGCAATTCTAATACTGGTGGAAATAATGATTTGAAAAAAATCGTTTCTTAAAATAAATTTCTTAATGGTAAAAAAACCTCTTTGTTAATTAACTATTTTTTTTATTGCTAAATATTAAAATTAAGGAACCGTTTTTTTAAATCAAAATTTATATTGCTCTCTTGTATTATGGATGAATTTTTTTTCTTAATTTTTTATTTGTTTATTAAAAAAAACAATTTGTCATAAACAATTGAATTTTTCAATTATATATTTTTTTAATTCTTTAAAAGATTCTGAAAACAACCGAGCATTGTTTGTTATGAAAAAAATTGTTCTCTACATTTTATTTAATTTTTTAGATTCTCATGCAATTTGACTTGTCTTTTTCTTGCAGTTTTTCCATAATTATTCTTTAAATAACTTTTAAACTATTGATGATACGACAAAAACCTTCTTTTTTGTTCTCCGTTAATCAATGAACAAATTGAGCTTTAAACCGAAGCTCTTACTCTTTTATTTATTAACTTTTAGCCTATTATTTATAAAATCTGAAAAAATTAGTTTTTAATGAAAGTCAGAGTCCTTAACCTTTAATAAATTTAATTTCTCGTATTATTCACGACCTAAGTAGTGAGTTACAAAAATTCCAAGAAACGATAACATTGATACGATACATAGATAATAAGCAAAAAGTCAAGAAATAATAGAGTTGGAGCTTCAGTTTGAAGCTAAATTTGTTAATTAATCAAAAATATGTAGGTGTTTTGGTCGAACTATCAATAGTTTATGAGTTATTCAAAAAATAATGACGAAAAACTGCAAGAAAAAGACAAGTCGAAGTGCATGAAAATCTAAAAAATTAAATAAAACCTTGAGAAAAAATTTTTTTCACAACAAACAATGCTGCCAATAACAAAGGCGTTTTTTATCATTAAAAAATTTATTTTGAGAAACGATTTTTTTTTAGGATTTTTTAGGATTAAAATTCCAAAAAAAAATTTTTTTTAAATCATATAAATAATACATTTGCTTATAATAATTTTTTAAGCCTTTGATTCTTAATCAAAAAGTGGAAAATCAAAATTTTTTAAATTTTCCAATGAGATCTTTTCTAAAGCAAGGAACAACTCAAAGAAAGGAAAAAGTCTTCAGGTTTTTAGTTTAATCATTTATCAGGGTTTTTATGTGTATGTAATGTATGTATTATGTGTGTATAATATGTACTTTCAACAAGTACAATATCCGTATAATTAACAAAAGCATAGTTAATTGAAAAATTGAGATACATCTTTTTTCCAACGGATTTTTGTTTATTGATATCTCTAGATAATACCAAAATATTTGTATTCTTTAATATTGATATTTACACGGTCAAAATCATTTTTATTTGTTCAGGCGTCGGATTCGGGCGGCGCGAATATTACTCTAGTAAAAGTATTACAATGCATACGGTAACAAAATCGATCTATTTGAGGACCACTTACAAGGAGGTAAGAGAAGCAAGAAATTGTAAGCGAAAAGAGCTTCAATCCATTCTAGAGAAAATAATGCAGAGCTCCACGTCTTTTTGCTATAATCAATTCAAGAAACTTGTTGATACATATCATGAAAATACACTAGATGCGCTAATCATAAAGATATTTTATGTATTTTCTTACGAACTTACGTAGGGGGACAGAGAGGCGACAAAATGTATAGGTTTTTTTAAGTTCGAAATGGATAATTTTGGAAATATTACAGATAGGATAGAATACCATCCAATTTTTCCCAAAACGCTACATGGAGGCCGATTCAAAAGTGGTTAAAAATCGCGAAAACTCTAGTCAGTTGTGGCCGTTTCTTTTTAACTTCAAATTCTATCAATAATGTTTGTGCATACAAAAACTGATACAAAAATATTTGTTCCAGTTGGTCGGAATAACATTTTTACATTTACCCAGAATTCATTAAAAAGAGCGAGCTTATATTTAAAAACAAAAAAATAATCGTTCCTCAAGAGCTTCCCGTGTAACTGCTTTGGCGAAGGGCGTCAACCCAGCCCTATAGTGGAACGCCTCTGATACGATAATTACGGTGAAGCAGTGTCAAGCGCGGTTGGTACTTGGATGGCTGAAACTCCTTAGATTACTAGGGTGAGTAGCATATCACAGCTCGCAGGCATTATACCAAGGAGCACGAGGTATAATGGAGATATGCCGTCTTCCGGATGAGACGTAAAACCGAGGTCCCTAGTCCATGGATGTTGCGCTCGATAAAGATCCCTACCACTGGTTGGAACACTAGTGGATTCGGCAAAATTTCCGGTTAGGGCTTTAGTGCTCCTGGCGTCGGTTATTTGCCGAATAATAAAATACTTTGGCGAAGAGAAGAGTTGGCGGAGAACAGTTGATAAAAATAACTGGTCACGCTTCTACTGATTCGATTAAGCCGTACTTACAACTCGATGAAAAATATCATAAAAATAATAATAAAGAAAATAAGAGGACAATCAAAAATTCAGTATTTACAACTTACAACCATACACTATAATAACTGTGTTGTAATAATTTATACTGTTCAAAACAGTATTACTTACAGTTTTTTCTTCGTATGTGTATTTCGCAATTTGTAATTGTATTTACTTAATTTGTATTACCAGAAATAAAGACATGTGACTTTTCCTCATGTATGTTTTTGTAGTTCTTTATCCAGGAAATAGTCATTGAAATATATTTTTCTTGCATGTAAAATCACTAGAAAATCTTTTAGGGGAACTGTTTGGAGAACTTGGGATCATGATTTTCATGAATTTTACATGCACTTAATATATTACTCTATTGAAAATATCACAAGTTGTCTTAAGTGTCGAAAACTCCCTGAACGATATAAGACAATTCGTGAATCAATACAAACGATACTCCCCCTGGCGGTATCGTCTTTCTGGTTACGTTCGTCGTTTAATATGTTTGCGTGCTGTATTCAGCAAGTATAATCATTTTATTTAAAAACGTACTATTTAAATTTCTTTAAACGCGAACAGTATGAATTTATCTTTTAAATATTGTAATTTTGTTTCAGACTCAAAGGATTCCTAAGTTTAGACGTAGACGTATCACACTTAGAAATTAATCAGTGCGAAGCAATCAAAAATCAACAGGCTTATAATGAAATTACCATCTTCCATGGATCTCACAAATGCCACAACTTTACTACGAAGGTAATTTAATATATAATTTCCACTTCGAAAATTGGAAGTGAAATAACTTTTAATTCTGCATGAACTTAAATAGAATTAAAAAGAAACTTATTGCCATATTGTATATATTAATTTATTTTGCAATAACATAAATATTGTTTCAATCAACAGATTTATTATTATAATCAGTGGCGGCTCCTCGAAGGAGGCTAAGGAGGCTCAGCCTCCTCACCAATTTATCCAGCAAATAGCAGAAAGATTTTGTTGAAAATTCTTCATTTTATTTCCTGTTTATCTAATAATTTTTAAATTTTACAATTAATTCTCCGTTTTCAGTAGTTATTTTTAAATCTGACAACAGTGCCCTGAGGCTAGATTCTACAAATATTTCAATTCTGTATACAAACACCTCTTGCTCAACACAGTTGCCGTTTTTTGACCAGCCCAATTGCTTAAATACCGTAAAAAATAGGTGAAATGGCAACACCCTCAGGAGGCTGGCTTCAAGCGGTCGCCAACAGCGAAATACGAGTAATACACTGCTGTTGGTTCAATGTTATTTATAAAATGAAGAATTTTTGTTTTTTCTTGATACTTTTGAATTAATATTAGAACAAATTGATCTTATTTTTCAAATTTTCCAACATAAATTCACTGATATAATTTATTCAAGAGATCCTTTGAAACATCTCATTGATAAAATTTCATTTTAAATTTCATTTGAAAAATTTTCAACTGATGAGGCTCCTCCGCGAAAAGGAGGAAAACATATAATTTGGTAGAAAAGAAACTACATTATATACAAGGTACGTGTCTTTGAATTAGTAGTTAATTTTGACTTATTAGATATTCTTAAATTTTGTTTGTATCCTTGTATTCATACAAGTGATAATGAGACAATAAGCTTCTTGTTGATATGTTTATGGTAGCACATTTTATTGAAAATAGTAAAAATAATTTTCTTAGTATTAAGAGAAAAAGGTAAGTACAAAAGTTATTCGGCTTGGTTATTGTTATCATTTGGAAAAGGGTGTTGGTAAATAATGAGTATATTGGGTTTTATCAGAAGCTTGAAATTACAAAATGCTAGTTTAGTATATCGTTGGCTTTTACTGTCATGAACAACCATAAATAGCCTATCCGTTTAAGCCTCATTGTGTAGGACAGATAAAAAGCAATAAATGGTTGCAGGGTCGGATTAAAATAGGATTCAAACTGAATAAAATAAATGATATTTAAAAGCAATATTTTCATTCATCAGCCAATGAGATTCAATTGGATTTGTTGGAATTGTACAAGGTAAGCTTACCATTGAAATACTGAAATATAATAAATATAAACAGAAACGCCCTATAACACATAATTATTTTTTTTACCTATACTAATTTTAGTTCTGTGTCAATATAACTACAATATAATATAATCTACATTTATTATAAATTGTTCAACATTAGTACTCGTACACATAAGAATTTTTAACCTTAATAAACTGGTCCATACAATTTTGTCTACTGTCTGAAGTCTGTGTCTTGGTCAAAGCAGATGTCTAAGATAAAGCGTCGCTTGAAAAAAAATTCTTGTCAGCGAAAACATTTCGTAAATATTTTGTATTACTTCTTTAGCATCAAGATGTCGTTTTCTCGAGAAGGTGTCACTATAAGACTTCTCATTATCAGCACAAGCCAATGGACGCCACATTGTTATTCAACAACAAAATCTCTCTACGTTAAGCCAAACATGCATTCATTCATATATTTGGGTTGTGCTCATCGGCCTAAGCACTTGAGCTGAATCTTTGTACCATTTCCCATGTTATCTACTTCCATTCCAGAAGCTTCGTGTCTTCTATAAAGGCCATTAGTTTGACTGGCGGGATTTTCAGTAGTTGTGATGTTTGTATTAATTCCTCTCCAAAGTGCTTCCGTCTAAGTTCTTGTAAGTTCTCGCAGAAGCAGAGTATGTGAGTAGGTGTTTCATCATCAAGTTCACATTTTCTGCACAAAGCCAAACAATAATGTAACCTAATTTAACTCTTTGGAAAACTAAGTAAAACTAAAACTAACGTTATGAGAGTTTCACCTACTTAACGGGTATAAAATGTCAGAAGCCAACGGTCTACTTTGAACATAATTATACGAAGAACTAACAGTAACAAAACAAGAACACTGATTTTATTGATGTAAGCAATAGGATCTACTTGTCCTGCAACCTACAACCACCGAACATAAACAAGACAAGAAGGGTCACTTCGTGTCGGTATTTTGATATTCGGTCTACAAAAGCAAGCCGTCGCCGCCGTATTCCGACTAAACAAGACGTCGCATGTGTCTAGTATTTTAACTGAGTGAATGATACGGGGGTTAATAGAAATGAATTCGAAAGTACATATGTAATTTCTTAATATTTAATAAATTAGAAAGCAACATTTATACTAATTTCAAGTACCCAATGTCAATATAAAAGTGAAAAAGAAATAAGGCAAACATACAAATACTTTAAGGTACATAAATACATTTTCTATAAATTCTGTATAAAATTGTTAATTTTATATTTGGCTCTATTTTTTTTTCTTATATTAGTTTTTTAATTTCACGATTAGCCTATTTTAACGTAAAATATATTCGCATATTCATAGGGAAAATCTTTACATGGGTGTGTAAAATTTATGTTTTTAAGCAAATCTCTTTTTTTCCAATTTGACTTTGACATGCTATTTCTTTAAAATTGAAAAAAAGGTTCTCCAAAGTTATTATAAATTCTAGAATGTTTAGAGAAGCCACATTTAGACTGCAAAATTTTTTAAAACCAGAGTAGGCTTTCAACTAAAAGAATACAGTCGCTTCATTTGGTAAATGATGTCATAGTTCAAGCTCTCGTGACACGAATGTTGCAACAAACTTTTTTTAAGCAAATAGCCAGTAACATAAACGAACGCATTTTCGTCGATGCTAGAAATATTTCTGATGTCACTTACAAATACTTTTAAGGGCAACGTTCCGCTATTATTGTTTTATAGTTTTCTAACAGCTCAGGTTCAATAAAACTTTATCAACGTTAATATAACTGTAATTTTTAAAGCGCACCGGTATATCCCATCTACGCATAAGTGGGAGCTGCCAAGAAAGAGTTTTATCACAGATGGAGCGAGAAAAACAACATTAAGAGAGGAGCTTAGAGTGACCCTTCTTGTCTTCTTGTCTTGTTTGTGTTCGGTGCTACAACTGAGCGAAATGATAGTGCATGATGGCAACCGGCTTGAAATGATTTTAAATCGTGCGGAACTTCAAACTATAGGTCTGTTCCATCCACAATCAGAAACGATCAGAGAATATTCGACCCAATCAGTGATAGGAATTACGCGAAAGTAAACTCGTTGTTTGCTATGATCAGTTATTCTCTGGTCGTTTCTGACAGTTTCTGATTACTGTTGGAACAGACCTATAGTTTACCAAGTTGTTATATTTTTGAAAAAAAAAATTGGAAAGTTCCCTATTCAACTTTATTCATACTGTTTGTGACTATTTTATGATTTCATTCTGCGAATATCCCTTTTAGTACCCAAAAAAAAATTGTGTTTTTTATATAGTTACTTTTAAACATATATCGAACACTGGTGGCCACCATGTGGCAACCCAAAATATGTCGCCTCTGTCACTCCTTAGCTTCCATTATTGCTTTGGGATTAGTTGGTATTAAAAGTATGTTAATATGAAGGGGTTAATTTATACCAAATATGAACTTAAAAATATTTTTTATTAGAAAATACAAAGAAATTAATACACAATAATATTCTACAATTTTGCTTCGGCTGTTAAGAATACACTAGCTTCAGGATTTCCAGTACCACCAGGCCCTCCATAATGCCTTCCGTATTGTCCAGTTAAATCAACATTATAATTTTTACCTTGTGCAATGTTATACTTCAAACCGGCAGCTACATCAGTTCCATAACCAGGCGTTTTATCTGCACCAATAAAAGCTGTGGAGCCCGTAGGGTTATGAGTGTAATCTACTTTGCCTCCAAAAGAGTCAGGTTCGAGGCCATGAGACCGCCAAGCTTTAGATGCACTGTAAGCACCGTCGAATTGGTGATGGTCATTGTCACTGGTCCAAATTGTGCCTTTTTGTCCTAATGAATAGCCTCCTTGATTTGCATCCCATGTTATGTCTCTGAAATAAAATAAATATTTGTACCGAGCAGTTGTAAACAATAATAGTAAATACAAAAAGTAAAATCCATTGATTGATTGTTTGATTGTTTGGTTTGTACCACCAGTCAGAGGCTTCGAGACCTTGGCACCTCAGCCTTTAGGCTTTTTGTACTCTTGGTTGAACCGTTTATGTGAAGAGACCAGTAGCCCTCAGGCTGAATAGTCTTTTCACTAGGTCCTTCTTGGAGAAATCCTCCCTTGGGTACTCTAGTCCTAGGAGTCTATATCTCCAATGAGTCAGTGCTTCACATTCGAAGATAATTTGTGTAATCATCTTCCATGCACAACGGACAGATAGGTTCCTTACAGTACAGTAAGTCCCGTCACTTTACTTATCTGGCCCCTGCTGAGGTTTAATATTTTGTAAGTCAGCGACTTCGAGGGTTTTTTCAGCAGGAGTTTACTGTGTTCCTGTTTTGGCACGTGTCTCCAGTACGTCTGTTGTTTAGTTTGAATCCACCGGGATGTACAACCACGTGCAGCAGTTTTTTATATTCCAAATACTGGGACCAGTGAATGCAGTTTCAGACCCTAGCTTTGTTGGGGTGACTGGCGTTTCATTGCCTTGTGCCCCGGGACCCGCTTAAGAGTTATTCTATTATGGTTTGCCAGGATTAATAGTTTTTGTAGGCATTCCCAGACCAGTCTAGATCTGATCTGGGGACATGCTAAAGATATCAGTGCTGCCTGACTATCTTAGAGTATAAGGATATTTTAGCCTCTATACCCCCTTTCGATGTTCATTTGCAAACTCGTGTCGATAACGTAGATTTCCGCCTGGAATACGGATGCAAGCTTATTTAATAAAAAACTATCAAATAAAAAAAATTTGGGGAGTTTTTAAGTCAAACTAGAGCATTTTTGGACATTTTAACGTAAAAATATTACAGTAATATAAGGTGTCTCAGGAGATCGTACCAAAAATTTGGGAGACGATAGAGAGGCTGAGAATAAAGATATTGGAAATTGAAAATTATTATGTACTTATAATTTTTAAACGTCTTATTAGAAGTGAATCAAAATTTAACCGTTCATAAAACCATAAATGCACACTTGTTGGCGTTATTAACAGATCTGCTCTACTCTTGTAATCTCAGGTATGGACTAAGTTCAATGGTTGATGTTGCAATTGTTTTTCATATTTGGATTTTTCACTTCTAAACTTGAATTTCTTAATATTTTTGAAGAAAATTTCATCATGATAAAGTTAACGGCTTAATAGATATGGACAACTTTATGTCGCATTGTCGCAGTGTCGCATCATTGTCGTTTCAATAATGAACGCAGCTTTGGATTTGAACATATATCTACATCAAGTTTAATTGCAAAGGTTGACTTCAGCATTGAATGGTTGTCTCATAAAGTTGGGGATTAAATATTTGAACCAAGCTCCAAGAACCACTTTCCGGGAGACTTATTTTCATTCTTGAGATAGTCTATGAAACGAATGTATGCATTTTCGTATTTTGCTTTTGATTCTTCACTAATAAATCTATAAGGCAGTATTTACTGACTCCATCAGATTTGGAAATGAAATAGAAAATATCTTATTATTATTTCATATTTTCAAGTACTTACTTACCGTGTCCATTTAGTGTGGCATTATTCTGTTACGGCGTTCTTTGAAATGCGATGCAAAAAACATTTGGAACCTAAATATGACACCAATTAAGCTACATTTTAAAATTATTTTGGTTTCTACAGAGTGTTCCAAAAAAATAATGCCACAGAAAAACTTTTTTTTTTCAAATGGAATGGTGGGGATATTTGGCACTTTCTGAGGTCTACATTACTGTACTAAGTGAATGTGAATTTGATCGTTTTGCAGATTCCGCCTTTGAGAAATCTGCCAGAGTCGGATATCATGTATGAGTATTGTTGAAAAGGGAATTGAATAGGGTTTTCAAATATGCAATAATATAAAGGGTGTCACATTTGAAAATTTTGAAAAAATCAACTTTGAAAATTGGAAACATTGGCATTAAATTTTGGATACCCTGTAGTATGATTGGAATCAAATATACTTATATCGATGTTTATCTGGTCATTACGTAAGTTCATGTATAAAATTGTATTTAAATTACTCAACAGATGTTTTTTGTTTGTCGGTTTAAATGTGGTAATGTGAAGAGATAAATTTTGACGAATTTCGTAATAATTTGGCAACGTTGTATACGTTAGTAAAAAAAAATAGCCAGTAATGTAGAACTCAATGGTGATTCAGAAAGTGCCAAAATACCCCCATCGTTCCATTTCAAAAAAAATCTTTTTCTGTGGCATCATTTTTGGAAGCCAAAATAATTTTAAAATGGAGCCTAATTGGTGTTATATGCAGGTCCCAAGTAATTTTTGCATCGCATATCAAATAACGCCTTAATGCCACACTAAATGGACACACTATATATACTTTGAAATTTCGAAAACTAGCAATTACATTTCCATATGTCAAGTTTCAATGATCGCGTTCATCCCAACGTAGCACTACCAGAGCGATCATCAATTTCCTACTGAACTCGTATTTTGTCAACTGATCAGATGTGAGTGCTTTGGTAGTGAAAATTATTAGCTTTTCAATGTTCATTATAGCATCATATCGCGTGGGTCTTGGGGAATATCCTTATTCTAATTGTTTTTCACATTAATCTCGATGGTGAAACCGGTACCCATGTGTCATGGGCTACCGGTTTATATGAGGAATATTACTTAAAATGGGTTTTAAATATCAAACAATTAATAAACGGAAATCATAATGGAATCTTAACGTTTGTGGAAATGGCTTCATATCTATTCAACAGCTATTAAACGATGTAGAGAAGAACATCAACCAATTCTCTGCCTTGACGAAACAAGCAAAGACAAAATGATAACAATAATACACGCATGGCTTTGTTCCGAAGAGTATGTTGCTTTCATCCAAAAACATAGCAGATTCATCTTTAGATTATCACCAGGAAACTGACGTCCAACTATCTGAAGATTGGTTTGAACATCGACTTTTAAAAAATACACTATCATCATAGTCGTCAGATATATCATTTTCCTTGTTATAGTAGTACAAAAGCAGAAATTCGGGATTTTATGATAACTAATGACATATATTTTGAAGAAACATAGAAAAAACGGGATATCTTAGAAGAATTAAAGATCCTGTGCGTGATACGTTTGAAATTAAAAATGTTCATACAGTGTTGCTTCTTCCTCCCTATTATGGCACCAGGTAAAGTCTAATGCTGGAAGAAATAATACTGTTAGCACTTTAAAAACTGAATGGAATATGGAAAATTCTTATATGTGTATGAGTACCTACTAATATTGAATTCTTCATAATTTTAGATGAAGATAGTGATAGTGACACAGAACTAAATTTAGAGTAGGTGAAAAAATAATTAACCTCCAAAAGAATAATTATGTGTTGTAGGGCGTTTCTGTTTATATTTAAGATTACGTTGTACAATTTCAACAAATCCAATTGAATTCCATTTGCTAATAAATGAAAATATTGTTTTAAATATTATTTATTTTATTTAGTTTGAATCCTCTTTAATCTGACCCTGTAACCATTTATTGCTTTTTAAAGATTATGGGTCCTACACAATAAGGCTCAAAGTGGATAGGTTATTTATGGCAATAGGTAGAAGCTTTTTTTTCGGGCCGAGATGGGAAACTCATGTTCGAATGGGTCCAGGACCCAAACAGTGTTGGTTGGTTTGGTTGGCCGTTACCCCCGCCTCGAAATCACTACCCTAGCATACTTCGAGACGGGCGGCGGTCCCTCCCACTCTCTCCGCTCACACCGTCGTCTTCTCCCTACTATCACTCCTACCTCTCATGCCATATCGAGTCCTTCTCTCCCCCTAACCATGCTCTCTACTACTCCACTCACCTTCATCCATTCCTCCTCTCCCCTCAACATTATCTCCACCATGTTCTCCCAGTACACCGCCTCCCTTAGTTTCCTCTCCAGCTTCTTCAGCACTTCCTCGTTCCTCCAGCAACTAAACACATGCCCCATATCATCCTCCCCTTCACACCTCTCGCACACTCCAGTTTCTCTTTTCCCAATCTTGTGGAGGCAACCTACTCTTGACCCATGTCCAGGGAACACCTGTGTCAAGAAGTAGTTCACCTCCCCGAATTTCCGGTCCATCCAATCTCTCCTATTCCCAATCGCTCCTTTTAGTGCGTCCTCATATTCCTCCCACCTTCTCTCCATTTCCTCCTTCATCCACTCCTGTACTTCCTCTCTGGTCGCACCCCTCCAGCGTTTGTTCCTAGCTCTAGCCATCACGTCCAATGGGTAGGACCTTGCCAGCACCGCTGCTGCCAGTCCACCCACTGTCCTGTACCCCTGCACCACCCTCAGCAGTATCCCTCTCTTTCACCCCACACCTCCGCACCGTACAGCATACTCTGCTCTACCGTCCTACCAACTACCTTTCTCTTCCACACTCCCGGCCCTTTCACATTACACATCAATCTCCCCAGCCATGCAGCCCTCACTTTCCCCTTCTCTGCCGCCTTTAACTTATGATTTTTGAAGGATAATTGACTATCCAACCACACCCCTAGGTGTTTCACAGACTCCTCTATACGATTTCTCCTTCCTTTAACCCCCCTTTAACCCCCACTTCCCTCGTCCTGTTCCGTCCCTTCACTAGCAATCCCACCGTCTTATCTTCCGCCACTTCCAGTCCGAGCCGCTCTATCTTCTCCACAATCTTCCTGCACATTCTCTCCGCCTTTCTTTCTATCTCCACCTCTCCCTTTGCCGTACATACCAGACACACATCATCCGCATACACCGTAATCTCACATCTCTCTTCACATACTATCCCACAAACCTCATCAAACACACACTTCCAGGGCGTCGGTCCAAGAACCGAGCCCTGAGGCACTCCAGTCCCCGTCTTATACCTCCTCCCTCTAGTGTCTACAATCACACGCCCCGTCAGAGGTAGAAGCTAACGATATATTTTGAACGAAACAATTGCAATTTTCACAGTCGTCCGGATATGTTACACTTTTCCTGTCAGGTACATAATTTTATTTTTCATTATTATTAATAAAAAACATACCTTCTTTCTCTATGAAGAGGTACTGCTAAATATTCTTGGCCGTTTTCATCTTCAAAAACATCAACTGGTATAGCAGCAGTTACTGAAACTAATGCAAAAACGTAAAAAATATTCTTCATTCTCAGGAACTTATATAAACAATCTTGAGTTAGTTGTGTTCGTACTGATGCTAATTGGGGAGAATATTGACAATTTATACCAAATCTCACTAAGTATATAGTTTATAATTATTATTTTGATAAAACTAGGAGAAACAGTATTTCACATGCTGGGAATTACTTTTTACTGGAATGAATCAAAGTATTATAAACAGAAGTTTGTTTTTATTTTATTATCGATAAGACGTGATATACTGTGGATATTGTATTATTTGAGTTTCAGGGTTGTGATTTAGATAGAACAATAAGAAATGCAACTCCATCTTTTCTAAGAAACAGACGGGATTAAGGTAATTCAAGGACTAGGCATAACATATTGCTAATTATGTTAGCATAGGTATTCGTTTACGAACATTACATAATACATTTTCTCCATGATTATCACAGAATTTGCCAATTCTGAAATCAAATTTGATTACAGAATGCTGGAATTCTCTTTCTTGAGATTGAAGAAATATTCAGCAACATCTCTGCCCCCATGCAATTTAAATGTATTTACATTCTCTCTCTAGTGATAGAATAATATTCTCACACTGGTTAGCAATAATAGCATTAGCCTTGACGGAGTTGATTGTCATCGTAGTGGCAGAACTTAGGAGCGTCTAATTGTAGCTCTAGTTGCCGACGTTGCCAAATTTCAAGAAAGTGACATTTAAAAAAATTTGAGAATAAAATGGGGTCAAGTGTTTTTTTTCGTTTTATATAATATCTTAGCTCCTGGTAGCTCGCGGCTCTTACTTTTTCAAGAAGGGCAAGGAAAAATAACCATTCCATTAACCTTTCCCCTTGAAGGTTCATTAAGGTGAAGAGTGTTTGGAATGGTTATTTTTCCTTGCCCTTCTTGAAAAAGTAAGAGCTAAGATATATAAAACGAAAAAAAACACTTAACCTCATTTTATTCTCAAAATTTTTTAAATGTCACTTTCTTGAAATTTGGCAAAGTCGGCAACTAGAGCTACAATTAGACGCTCCTGCAAAACTTGAATAAGTGTCAAAATTATTGTTGTCACTTAACCATAACCTAATCTAACCTAACCGCCCAATTGTTGAAAATTCCTCCAATAATGCACCAGTTTTTCATTTCGAGAACTGTACAAATATATCAATTAATACAAAGTAGAATGTTTCTTGAATTATTGAGTGTTTACCTAATATAATTGTGATTGAGTTCAGTAATATAAATTATATTTTGTTCATTTCCATTTAAAAATATATATTTAAAATCTTCGATCGTGGAGAAAGCATAGTCTGCTATTCGGATAGAATGAAAATTCGTGATGCTCGTGATTTTCAGGATTTCCACTCTCATCGAATTTTCATTCTAACCTTGTTACAGAATATACTGTTATTCTAGGTCAAATCATTATATCAATTTAACAAGTAGCGTGAAAAGTAAATCACAGTTTCTTAAAAATAAAACATGATTTCTAATTTCATCTGACTTTCTTTTTTATCTACCTCAAGAATTGTCCTTTGTTCATTACACAGTTTGTAAAAAAGTCTAGTATGTATACTACCCTTGCCACTGGATGGTATGTAATTACACGATACACTAGCTTTATACAACTTAATGAGGATAGATAAAAGTAATTCCACTCAGCGAGAGATTTGAAAGGCTGGAAATATTTGTTTGCCCATTCAATTACAGGTGCTGTGATAACTTCCTTAGCGACCTTCCCTGGCGCCCTCAAGAGAGAAAGTCGATTGTTATCTACAGTCAAACCTCCAGGAGAGTGATGTTTCATCAAGCTACAACGTTTTTTTTTTCTAGAGGTCGTGAATGTGCTATCGACCGAATTTCGAGTATAGATTTCCTAGAGATAATCTTGTGAATTCTAGAACTGCGCGGTATGTCAGATATACTCTTAAAGAACTTATTCCATGGCTCCAGCTTCACTTTTCTTATTTATTTATTGTAATTTGTTGCCAACTCGTATGCCCGATTTCAAAAACCATTTCCTAAAGTAAGGTAATACCTGAATCGGATTCAGGAGTTCCCAAATGCAATTTACGTTGCACCACGCGCTAAGAAATACCTAAGAGTGGTAGGAAATACCTAATATCATCATCTTAAAATTCCTTCAAGAAATAGGTGTAAATGAACTACACCTGTACATACATACATATTTGACTCTTCAGCTTGGTCTGATGACTAAATCTTTCAAATGAGATCAGCAGACATGTCAGTCTTGTTTCCTAAGACTATCGTGGTATGGCAAAAATTAAATCAATAAAATTAGCCTCATTATAACTTCAAAAATATCCGCTGTAGACAGTGAATATGATTATTACAGTAAAACCAGTATTAAACAACCAAAAGTTTATTTTTAGTCGACCTTTACAAAATATGACATTTTACGTACCTACTAATTTCCGAATGAAAAATCGATTCTTTTTGAAGGCAAGTATTTTTCCTCTATTTGTCCGCTAAACCGTTAACATATCAAAATTTCCGTAACTTGTTGCATTTTTGAAAAAACAAAGCGTTGGGTACAAAGCGAAATTTTTTTAGTCGAGATAATATAAAGAGATTTCGTCATGATCACCTCGATGAAATTTTTACACAGCAGATGAAAAGAGTTTGCGGACGAAAAGTGTCTGCAGACGAAAAATACTTGTCTTCAAAAATAGTCGATTTTTCATTCGGAAATTAGTAATTTTTCGTAAAGGTCGACGAAAAAATGTAATAGGCACCTTGGCGAAAAACTGTATTATCTCATATGCTGCTATAGTCTCAGCGATCAATTTGCAGGCTCGACTATAATAGACAGTTTTTCGTCTTTGGTAAATAAATAACTATTTTATCATCATCATCATCAAATATATATAATTTGTAATCGACATTTAATGATAAAATAGTTATTTATTTACCAAAGACGAAAAACTGTCTATTATAGTCGAGCCTGCAAATTATAGCAGCAGATGAGATGAGACAGTACAGTTTATATATATATATATAAATATAATATATATATATATATAATATATATATATATATATATAAAAAAGAAGCAGTAGGGTAGTTACGGCTGACTAGTTGAAAAATAAACTATAAATTTTTTTATGGGGCACAGCCAAAATGATTTGTTAATGGTAAAGAAGACTCTTTTTTACTAATCCAAGCTTTCGATAATGTTTATTATCATTTTCAAGGCTAAAAATATAAATTATTTGTTACAATTTGGATAGAACGAAAACAATATATTTAGTTGGTTGAGTGAATTTTCTAATTTTTCAATTTTTTCAAATTTTTTTTTTCAATTTCTTTCCACTAGTAGGACTTTTGCAATTGGCAACTGCAAAAAGGGATTGTTTAAATCATATTAATACAAAAGTTGGATTGTTAAGGAGATATAATTCTATTTAATTAGTTATTAATTTCATTTTAACAGATTCACAAAATTAACAGCTCTCTTAATTTGTAACCATGTCACATGAATAACACGATTTTTTGTTGGTTTTCTTTAGATACTGTGTGGCAGATAGTGTTTTGATGAAATTTGCAGAATTTTCTTTTACAACATCTAAAAAATTTTTAATAATTATAAAAAAGAGGATAGGTAATTAGCAACTACCTATTGTGTTTGAATCACTTGTTTGCAATTTTTTGAGAGTTGACTCCAATTCAACAAACTGATGTTTCTTATAACCAAACTTCCATTTCACTTTGACAACTCCTAGTTTCTGATGTGATAGGTTAGTGACTGTGAGTTGGTTAAGTGATTTTCCTAATTTTTCAATTTCTTTCCACCAGTAGGACTTTTGCAATTAGCAACTGCAAAAAAGGGATTCATAAAATCAAATAATAACAAAAGTAAGAAATGTTATGTAGATTTCCAATTTAACACTAACAGATATATAAATATCTTTTTTCTATTTTCAAAAATATTGAATTAAAATAATATAAATTAAATCTTCAATTATTCAAAAATTGGTGCCTTGATTTCAGTTGGTACTAGTTTTGTTGGTAACAATGTATTTTTCTTAAAACAGGTATTTTATATTTTCGAGCTGATGACTTTTTTTATTATTTCTACACTATGAAAAACTTGGTCAGTTACTTGTTTTGTGTAGTTTATAATGGAACCAAGATGACTTAATTTGTCATTTTTAACAATTTTAGTAGTTTTAATTTTTTTAAAATATGTGTAAATTTTCAATAATAGTTTGTTAAGATTAGTTTCCATGTTTGACAAACGAATTGACATTCTCAAAGGAATTAACTCACTTGCTAGTAAGTTGTGTTATAAAAAATATATTCTTTATCCAAATTGTAACAAATAATTTATATTTTTAGCCTTGAAAATGATAATAAACATTATCGAAAGCTTGGATTAGTAAAAAAGAGTCTTCTTTACCATTAACAAATCATTTTGGCTGTGCCCCATAAAAAAATTTATTATATATATATATATATATATATATATATATTCATTGTATACTAATGAAATCATTACGCTGAAATTAAATCTCTATTAGTGCGGAAATGAAGTTCAGCGGAAATTAGAATTCGTATCCCTTTTGGGGTTTGCTTCTCGTCCTTTCGAATGCAGTTAATGAACTAAATGGTTTATACTTTATACATAAAATTGGCTTC
This sequence comes from Lochmaea crataegi, assembly GCA_947563755.1. Classification (NCBI taxonomy): domain Eukaryota; kingdom Metazoa; phylum Arthropoda; class Insecta; order Coleoptera; family Chrysomelidae; genus Lochmaea; species Lochmaea crataegi. The sequence continues at coordinate 25,271,915 of OX387434.1, forward strand.
TCGAAAATGCAGTCATCTATCAAGGGATGATAAAGTCTCTTAGGTAATTATAAAACTGATTATTCAGGCTGTAATCGTTGTATTTTGATTAAGTGTGATGTTTAAAATATAAATCTGCGGAATAATTCACACAAAAGGTCTCTCAAGGTTAAGGTTAAGACGGATCAGATGCCCTAGGATTTAAGAATTGATTTTGTTTGTTCTTTGTTGGTTATTAACCTATTTAAAGATGGGGTGGACAGTCGGTTTTTCATAATTCGGCAGGATCAAAAATAGTCTTTAGAAATTTTTGTTCTCGAGATTGTTTCGAAAAAAATCATGAGTAGGGGAGCGTCGGGTGTTGCCGTACACATAACTTAAAAACGCTATAATTCGAAATATATCTATTTCAGGAAAAGTTTTTGTGTATGACAGGACTTCAACAAAAAATTATATTTAGAGTAAGTCAAGAAGATGCTATGTACGGTATTACACGAACAGTGCATGTAATACCGTACATACTGCGGCTAATTTCGTACACGTTACGCTTGGTGTATTTTACAGAACTAAATTTAAATAAGGGCTTGAATGAAATAAAAGCAACAAAATTTAACATGAGTGAATGTTTTATTTTCTTATTAGTTACAAAATCCACAATTAAAATTATCAGCAATGTTTACTCCAGTAAATAAGGCATGAGCCCACATGCCACAATTAACACATCTATACCACAGTTCTTTGTCTTTACCACAATCACCACACACAAGGCATAGGTCTGCAAGGCCTGATCTGCCACCACCATCAATAGCCTCGTCAATATCTTCGTCGTCGCCCAAGGGTATATTTTCATCTATAACGGAGTTAGAAGAAGGGCTCTCTAACTTTTGTTTCTTAGTAGTTTTTTTTTGTCTTGTGTTTCAGTTTTTTGTTTGCATCAAAAGGCTTCTGTTGTTTCGCCTTTTTTACAGCCCGTTTTTCCTCTAACTCCTCTAAGTAAGTCTTCATGGTTGTGTTAGTTAGCACAGTCGAATGTTGCTTCTTACCTTTTCCCTTGCCTTTTACACTGCGCTGTGGAGCCGGTGATATAGTAGTGAAAGGTACTACAGTAATAGATGTATTACGAACAGGGCCAGTCAATATGCGTCTTGTGATATGCTCAACTTTTTTTATATTCCTCCATCTTGATGCCGGTGGTGGTTGCTGCTCAGTATCAGATAGAGCGCGTGATTCATTTTCTTCTGCTATTGTCTGGGTTCTGGATGTTGATGGTTGTTGATTATCAGACTGCACATTTTATGTGTTTCCTTCTACCTGGTCAGATTCTGATTCTAAAACACTGACAACTTGTTCGGCGGAAATCGTTTCAGGAGGACCATCATCCGCCTCTTCAATGAGTTGAACTCGGATCAAATGGGAATATACCCGCTGATTTGAATCCACTCATAGCCTTTTCTACATTTGAAATGCTGACGTAAACTTTTGTAAACAGTGGGATCAGTTGCAAAGGAGTAAGTTTTTCATACTTATTTATCTTCATATAGGTATCGCATTCTTTATATAAAGCTCTTTTTAATGGACCAAATGTAAGATCCAACGATTGTAATCGGTGCGACGTGTGGGGAGGAAGTGTTAACATTGTAACACCGTTGCTGCGACAATATTTATATATTCTCAGTGAAATGTGGCTGGAATGATTATCCAGTACTAACAAAACTGGATCTTCTAAGGAAGCTTTTGTATGACCTACGAAATGGGTTAGCCATAGGCAAAACAAGTCCTCCGTCATCCATCCGGACTTGGAACAGTTATAGACAGATCCAGGAGGCCCTCCTTGTTCCAGAGATGGGTGCATACTAATTCGGGGATCGATTATTAATGGAGGGATGTATTGTCATGTTGGATTTACGCACCAACATATTGTTATATTTTTTCCTCGCTCCCAACTAGTGGCGACGCCTACTTGTTTAATTTCTTCAGGAGCAAGAATTCTTCCAGGTTTGTATACACTATTGATGCCCGTTTCGTCGACATTGAAAATTCTATGTCCAGCAAAATTGTACTTCACCAAAACTGACCACAGGTTATTAAAGAAAACATTAACTTCACTGGAATTGAATGCAAGGATTCTATTAATACTAGTGGGTTCAGGACGTCTGAGGCTTATCTCCGGATGTCTTCTGAGAAAACCATACAGCCAATCTTTTCCGGCTTCCTTTTTGTCTTTATTGAAAGGATGTTTAATTTTATTGGACTCCGCATAGTCAAATACTGCACTCTTCGACGACAGCGGTATCAACCCATAAAACATTTTTGCAAGACGTAAGATTTGCTCCCGGATTTGCGTTTCCTGTTCTGGGGAGAACACTGGTTTTCTGCCCATATGGATAATAAAGTCATCAGTGCCTCTTTTTACGTAATCCGACAGAGTCATCACAGGTATGCTGTACAGTGAAACTGTTGGCCTTAATTTCTCTCCATTTCTGACATCTCTTATTGCAGCTTCCATTTCTCCACTGAGGACATCTGGAAGGAAACAAGAGAGTTATCTTAATAAATAAGTTCAGTTAATATCAAGAAACAATAGCACAAGAGGAAACATGAATTTCAATATGAAAAAGTAAAGTGCGGCTACTACGTACAACGTACGGACGTACGGACAAACAATAAACATGATGAAAGCAAATCAAGTATTATTCGTCAGTATACATACCTAGTATATCACCCAAACACACAAAATTCACAAAGCTCTTTATAAAAAAAAATATAGAGCTTATTTGCCGGAGTCGTAAAGTTATAATATATAGTACAAAAAGAAAACACGTCTACTTTTCACAAGACCTTACGCCAGACTGCTTGAAATCGCTTACTGTGTCATTGCTATGCACTGAATGGTCATGTACAACGAGGATAATATATACAGTTCTATGTCACTCACATCTCTCAAAAAACAACTGAACGGAATTGGCCGCTGTACGGCACTACCCGTCGCTCCCTATAATTAATAAGGAGACATTTTGATGAGAAATTGACTGTATTAATTTTGATTGAACATAAAAAAATTCAAATACACCCAAAATTTAATTTTTGGTCACTGGTTAGGGTAGTACGGTAGCGAAACGTTGAAACGAAAACATAAAAAAGGTTGTGGTTTTATTTTCCAAAATAAATACAGGTATGTATGATAATCCGAACCCCCTATAATCTGAACTACTCTATATAATCCGAACGCCGCAATAGCGTAAAATGATATCCATAATCTGAACACCAGAATTCCGTAATCCGAACTAATCAGTAAAGGCTTTTAAAACCATTGCCCACCACTTTCTGTGGTGGAAATGTATTTTTTGTATGGTTAAGAAAGGTATCTATAATCCGATCTAGTTCGGATTATAGATATCACTTATTATGAATTCTATAATCCGGAAGTTCTGGTAATCCGAACGGGGTCTGCCAACTTTCTGTTCGGATTATCCATACATTACTGCAACAAAAAGGGAAAATTAATATACCACAAGGATCATACAGAAGAGGCTCATCAAATATTTTGGATTATCAATGCTACCTCTAAGAAATTTAAAAATTAAATTTTCAAGTTACTCCAAGTTTTTAGAGTTTTTCCATCTTTGGAGGAAGGTTTTGTCGTTTCTCAGTACCTAGAGATTTGTAGATCTATGAATTGTTTGGGAGGAGCTGGAGTTGTCTCCGAAGACCGACAGGTAGATTGTTTTCAGGGTCGAAGTTGTCTCCGGAAAAGGGTTGAGTTGTCTCCCGTTATTGACAGGTAAATAGTGAAACTAAATTTTAAAGAAATAACAAATTCTACCTTTATAATATTATTTCACTTTCCCCAATTATTGATATGTTATCGTGTAATGTTCCTTGATAACGGTAGCTGGAACGCTACCGAAACGTTTAATTAAAAAATACAAAAAAAGAATGAGGTTTAATTTCCCAAAATAATTAACAAAAAGAATAATTATTAACTTGTTGAATGTGGAATTATTCTATCATTATAATATTATTTCACTTGCCGCAAGTATTGATTTTTTAACATGTAATGTTCCTTGCCCTCACAATTAATTATTAGTTTAGAGAAAACTGGGACATTACCCTTTTCGAAAACAGGTAATAACGTCCGGTTCGGGGGACAACTCGACCCCGACCAATTGTTTCAGATTTTTTGGTTATCTGCGCTACTTTGCAAAAATTAACAAAATATAGTTTGTGAGTCTGTTCCAAATTTTTTCTGTACTTCTCCTCCTAAATACCAAAAAAACAGCTCGATAAAATTTGTATAGCCTTAGACTACAATTTTTAAATTTTTAGAGGTGGCGTATAAAACTCAAAAATCTAAAAAGAAATGAACGGATGAGTATTGAATAGTTCTAGTAAAAGATATAGTGAAAATTAGTGTCCGAGCAAGATAGGATTTTTAGCCGAAACCGAAAACGAACCTACGGCCTCGGTGACAGTTTCGACCGAAACCGAAACTTGTAAGAATTTGTAGATATTGTATACTAGAACCTAGTATATTTTTTACACATCATATATTCTGAGTGATGACTTATGTGTTAATGAACAACAGCAAGTGAAGAATGTAACCAAAATATTTATTTATTATATATTATTAATTTAACATGAACAAAATTATAAACATGTTAATGACTTACTCTTTGTCAAAAATAAACATATAGATGATGTAAAGTAAACAAACTCCTCAATATTTGAGTATTTTGGTTGTGACCACAATATTTTTAAAACATATTTTGAGGAGTTTTGTTTAGCACTAGGAAATTGACGAATTACCCAATTATAGTCTCAACAAAGATTGCAGTATTTCGCATGACAATCAAGTACTTGATTTGAAAAAACTGTTAAGAAAACCGAACCACGGCATAAACTTGTAAAATAGGAATTTTATAAATGAAACTAACTGTTTCTAATTAATTCCACTATTTAATGAAAAAATTATGAAAATTATGAATGGATATTGATAATTATTTCGATATTGACATATCATCGTCAGAATGACAGAAGTTACATTTTATGTGATACCTACTTGATGTTTAATATTTTGGCTAGACCAAATATTAAGTGACCTATCCTGTGATTGACTTAATATATATATATATGAATAGAAAAAAGAAGAAGATATGATTTTACGAATATTAAAGCTTAGGTATTATTAGCCCTATGGGGATATCCTGGATATCTGTTTCCCATTTAAGATCAGTATAACTGTGCAATGATATAGGAAACCAAGGGAAACTATATCTGCTGATCTTTACAATTGTTACTTAAGAAGACAATTTAATAATGGAGAGCTCCCTAGATTTATCTGTTCATTAACAACTTCATATTGTGGGTCTCTTAAGTGTCTTCTTATTTTTAGTTCTTCAAGGAAATCTAGCTCTTGTTTCTTATCAGAAATATGCAGTACTTCTAGTACTGTGAATGTTTTGTGTCAAGAAGATGTTTTGCGTAATGTGATTTATCTGGCTGTTTTAATCTGTATGCTCGTGAGTGTTCATTGTATCTAATTTCAAAATTTCGAATTGTTTGACCAATATAGACAGCATTACATTCTGGACATTTAAGTTTATATATTCCAGACTTTTTAATGGGGGTATTTTTGTTTTTACATTTAACAATTTTTTACTCACATTGTTTTCTGTTTTAAAAGAAATTGCTGTATTTGTTGAACAAGATATTATCTTTGAAATATTATTAGAAATATTACCAGCATATGTGATGGTTTTGTAATTTTGTATTTCCCTAGTTTTTTCAGGAAATATTAATTGTAATGCCACTTTTTCCTCTTTTTTATTAATTAATTTATTTATTATATGTAATGGATAACCGTTGGATGTGGCTATTTGTTTAATTATATTAATTTCTCTATCAAAATTATATTTGTTATATCTGTTTATGTATCATTGAATTATATGCTGCTAATTTATGTGGCATGGGATGATTGGAATTATATGGTATAGTCACATCAGTATGTGTTGGTTTTCTGTAAATTGAAAAATCAAGTATATTATTGACTCTTTGAATTTCAATATCAAGAAAATTGATTGAGTTATTTTCTTCAATTTCTAATTTAAATTTAATTTTTGGATGTAAATTAATAATATGATTGAACAATATATCTAATTGTCGTTCACTACCTACAAAACAAGCTAATATGTCATCTACATACCTATACCAAAATAATATATTTTTTGAAATGTTACATTCAAAGATTTTTCTTTCTAAACTGTCCATAAAAATGTTTGCTAAAATTGGTGATATAGGGCTTCCCCCCATTGGTAAACCTTCATTTTGAATATATACCTTATTATCAAAAGTAAAATAATTCTGATTAATACATACATCAAACAAATTAAGTATATCTGATATTATTCCTAGATTGATATTTTTATCCTCTAGTAATTTTTTAACAAGTGTTATGCACTCTTTTGGAGGAATTTTAGAGAACATATTGGTGACATCAAATGAAATAAGTTTAGAGTTATCTTGTAATTTGTATGTTTTTAATTTTTTGATTAGTTCTATTGAATTTTCAATTGAGTATATAGATATACCTTCATAGCTATTAAGTATATTGTTTAGTTTTTTAGCTAACTTATTATTAGGAGTATTAACGTAAGAAACTACAGGTCTAATTGGTTTCGATACTTTATGTAATTTAACAGTTCCATATAATTGAGGAGACTGAGGATTTTTATTAATCATGTATTTTTTCTCATAATCATTGAAAACATAATTTGAACTATTGACAGTCTCTCTTAACATTATTAGAAAACTTTTTTGTTGGGTCAGCCCTTGAAGAACTAGAAATAAGAAGACACTTAAGAGACCCACAATATGAAGATGTCAATGAACAGATAAATCTAGGGAGCTCTCCATTATTAAATTGTCTTCTTAAGTAACAATTGTAAAGATCAGCAGATATAGTTTTCCTTGGTTGCACAGTTATACTGATCTTAAATGGGAAAAAGATATCCAGGATATCCCCATAGGGCTAATAATACCTAAGCTTTAATATTTGTAAAATCATATCTTCTTCTTTTTTCTATTCATATATATTGAGTCAATCACAAGACTTACTATTTGGTCTAGCCAAAATATTAAACATCAAGTAGGTATCACATAAAATGTAACTTCTGTCATTCTGACGATGATATGTCAATATCGAAATAATTATCAATATCCTTTCATAATTTTCATAATTTTTTCATTAAATGTGGAATTAATTATTACATTAATATGAGTAGATTCCACAAAGTAAGGGTCCAAACAGTAAATTCAATTGTAAAATAGGATTTTGACAAACTCAGTTTCATTGTAACAATAACCAACAATTAATCACGTAACAAAAACAGCAAAAATAAACTATATTGACCTAGCAAAGTAACCTAAAGACACTGCTCGAATTGCTTTCCATCCTTTTCGAATCAGATATTCAATCTCTGTCTGGTAGAAAAAATAGCAGCTTCTATTTCTGTCCTGTGAACACTGTCAATTGCATTTTGTATTCGTAAAATAAGATCTGCTCTATTTGCAGGACATATTGTTGTATCCACATATTTTGCCGTACTGCTAAAGGAACATCTAATAATATAGGCAATTCATATCTTAAGAATCTTAAGTAACGCTCGTCATTTAAATGTTCATCAAAAACAAAAGGGCTTCTAATTTTACCACCTAAAATCTCACATCGTATGTTAACTGACCAGCGACCCTGGTTAAAATATTGTTGCATCCAGTGTAGATTATGATCAGACCAATAGTGTGTATTATGTCTATTTACAGATCCACTACTGGAAAATGAAGCTTCATCGGACCACATTATATTCGATAAAAAATTTGGATGAAAACGAGTTCTTTTTGAAATAGAGTAAACACAATACTTAGAAATACCTAGCTCGCAAGCTAGTTTTCTTACACTAACTTGTGGATCTGCAGCAATGTATCCTAAAACATTTATTTCATCTATTTCTGTATTGTTTCTTCGCCATCGTGCAGAATTTCTTTTAGGCTGAACAGATTCACTTTTTGTTTAAAAAGTTTAGCAAATTTTTGAATGCCCTTCTACAAAAATGTTGTCGGAGCATTCTCAAAACATTCAAATAGTATATTATGCAATGAGCACAAAATGATGCCCATTTTGCACGAGTATGAAATTTGCAGCACGAGCCGAAGGCAAGTGCTGCAATTCATACGAGTGCAAAATGGCCATTTTGTTGCGAGTTGCATACTATACTTTTTCTATGACAACATATCATAACATAACATCATAACATACGATTTTGTCTTTTGATCTACCTTCCATTCCAAAAAACGTTATAAGCGCGTTGATACATACTCTTCGACGTTTCCGGTAATAAATTCAGTGTTGTTACCTTCGCTGCTTCTATTATATTCGGAGGTGTCAAATCTAAGTCAATATCACTATCAGTTTCCATTTTAATTAATAGTTTTTATAGAAAACAACTATGAAATTACTCGTTACCTACTAAAACTTTGACAGAAACGATCTGCTGACATTTCATCAATTTGTCGCTGGACGTCATAATTTGACAAGCCGTAGTCGTCTTGATTTTAGAGTGAACCTATACCTAACACGAAATATTCCATTTCGCATTTGTTGCTTAGCAACTTGCCTAGCAAGCGATGCAAAAATGAAATTCTGTACAAAAACTGCTTGTTTATGATTGAAGTTACGGTTATAAAATGAACATTTATCGAGGTTGTCGTAGAAAAATACATTTTTAACATCTCATAAGCTTCGCTATTTGTGTAAGGCATTACGTATTTTCACAGGTTCATGAATTCACTCTAGATTCATTTTATATTTAAGCTGTCAACAATCTATGACATCTGGACGCCTAGTACATTATGTAAAATTTTCAATTCAAAAATAGATACTGAGATGCGGTTTTTACCATTTTTTTTAATTCCATCCCCCTTCAAGTAAATGTTAAAAAAATATTGCTTCGCATTTGAAGATTTCCAAAAAAAGTTGAAAACAAAACAATTGTTCAATCACCGCCACCTAGCGACCGTTAAAACCACTGGAATAAAACGATGATACAATATTTTATTAGGCATTGAATTCCCTTTCAAATGATACTAAGTTTGTCAAAATCCATAAAGCGGAACAAAAGTTATTTTACAAGAAAGAGGAAAAGGTACTGGAGCAAACTTACCTAAAATGATCTAATGATTACGAATATTCAAATTTTGTGGTACTATAACGGTACATTTATTATAAAAAAATGATGTTTTTGTGTCATTTTTGTGAACTACGACCTCTACCGGTGGAATAGAAAACTTGAAACTTTCTCGTATGTGAGTTTGTAATACATATTTTTTCTCTCTGCTGCACGATAAATCGTTTCTGAGGTACAGCGGGCTACCTCTCTTAATCAGACACCCGGTACATGATAATGAACAGTTCAATTTAAAATGTACGTATCGTTCCTAAGCGCAAAAAGAGAATTTTGTTCTACATGCCAAATGTAGGAAATGTTACCGAACATTTATTATTCTTTACTGTGCAAAACTAATTTATATATCGAGTATTGTTCGCGTGTTTTTGCATTACTTGATATGGCAAATATTTTATTCTCGAAACGTGTTTTAAATATTGATCGCTTTATTTCCACCCTTTACAACTTATTCAAAATATAATTTCAAAAATCTGTGGATAAGCCAACACAGGTGTAGTTGTTACAAATGAATATTTTTCCCAACGGTGTTTTGTATTTTCATTTAAGAACAAAATTTTTTGTTTCTAGTGCATATATAGACCAAGTCTGAATCAAGAAGCATGGTCAAGAGGGAATTATCAGTGTGTTTGTAGACCTGGATTTTACTCAGAATATCACCAAGGTGTTTTCAATGGATCATTAGTTGAAAGTAAGTACAACAAAAATTATTTTATAGAAAGTGAAAACAGGTTTTAACTGGATTTAACCCCAAGACAACTTCGTCTCATTTTTCTTCTTAAAAATCTAAATGTAAATGTTTATGAATGTACGGCTATATTTCAAGACATATTGAACCGTCATATGATGAAAAAAAATTTTTTTTTCGCCTACCTCTCCGGAAAACTAATCAAATGAACGCCAAAAATAGGGCGGAAAATTCTTAACGCCACGGTTTTTGAAGTTTTTCACATTCTGTCACTTGAGTACATTGACGTTTCACGAAATTTTTTTAGTTAAACGACAGTGAATGTCAAAGTTTTTTGTTATATAATCATATTTTTTGTTTAATTCTGTAGGCGAAAAACAGTTGTGTGTCATACATGCAGGAAACGCTTTAGCAACCCTTAACTATCAACTGCCCTCGCTTCGCTAAGCTTGCTCGTGCATCTAATAGTCTCGGGCTGCTAAAGTTCATTTTCTGCCCTTTTGTGACACAATATACTATTTCGTCGACCTTTACAAAAAATGTCATTTTACGTACTAATTTCCGGATGAAAAATCGTCTATTTTTGTACTTTTCGTCCTCAAACACTTTTTGGCCGCTGGGTTACTATGATACGGCACGGCAGTGTCAATAACTGTCATTTACTGTTGTCAAATTAATTATTTACGAAATCCGCTAGATTTTACGTCTGAATAAGTCCGTGATGTGAATATTAATATTCATAATAATCAGAAATGGATAGTGATAGATGAAACTTATCTTTTGCACAGCAGGCAAAAAGAGTATACGGACGAAAAGTACTTGCCTTCAAGAATAGTCGATTTTTCATTCGGAAATAAGTAATTTTTCGTAAAGATCGACAAAAAAATGTAATATGCACCTCGGCTAATAACTGTCTATTGTCTCGCCTGCTTGCTAGTCTCGGCTACGCCCCGACTATCAATTTGCAGACTCGACTATAAAAGACATTTTTTCGTCCTTGGTACATAAATAACTATTAGTATTTTGGAATTAAACATAAATCACGGCGATGTAAAACCATCAAAAACATCAATAGATCAATGGTATGCAAAATTCAATCGAATCCGTAGTCCTCTCACGGAGGACCAATTTTCTGAAGATCGTATAAAATTGACTGTCGTGACTGAATACAATATCATGGTTATTGCTTTAGAGCTGTAAGAAAATCAAACAGGTTTACAGATTCTGTTTAGGTCCAAACCACATAAGTTTGCTTGTAGTATTTTGGATAAAAAATAGTGTTTAGTACGTTTATGATTATAGCACAGTATAGAGAACGTCTCTATACTGTGATTATAGTATGTATTATGGTTTTTATTATTTTCGGGAAATTGATTGTTTTGGTTTTTATTTCAACCTTTCGGTAGCATTTCAGCTGATAATATTTTGACTGCAAAAAAAATGTCAAATTTTCAAGCTTCATTCACAATAGAATATATCTTTGATAAAAATTATTGCGAATAAAGAAATATTTGGAATGTTATCTAGTGAAACGCATTTGTTGTTACTTTTTTGTGAGATATGATTATTTTTGTTTTAAAATAGGCGAGAAGTGCCATGAATGGGACATGTCATGAATGGGACATGCCATGAATGGGACAGGGCATATTTCAAATATACCGCCCAATATTTTGTTGTTATATTGCCGTGTTAGATGGCGCACGAGGTGGTATGCAGTCCCTGCGATCAGTCCCCTCTACCAAAACAGTTGGGCGTGTATTCAGTCCCCTCCTATTTATTTTAACTGTTGTGTTGCCAAATGTACTTATCTGTAAAAATTATTCCTAAGTTTTTTCTATCGTTGTTTTAAAATTTTCAACGGCATTTCAAGCGGCAACAATGTTAATTACCAATAATTGTTAAATCGAAAGCAGTGTACGGATTTTATTTATTGCAGATTGTAATTTGTCCAAATTTTTTCTTGAACTCCATCATTTTATTCTTATTTGTGTTGATCTCACTTATTTTTCAAAAGTCAATAATATTACCAATCTCGATTTTCTCCCACTAAATACACCGTTATCCGGTGTTAAAAGTCAAATGCAAAATAAGTTATTTATTACTTAGAAAGTACCAAACATTCTAAACTGGCAACGTTGCAGCAGAGACTGACTCCCCACTCTGTGAGTAGGTTCACTGTGTTCAGTAGTTTCCCAACATGAAAGGAGTGAGGTTGTTAAAGAAATAAAAAAATACACTCGTTATTACGTAAGCTGTACATCTTAAACATCATCTTTGTCAACTTGATCGTTGCTGACCAAGCTGACAATTAATTTCTAACTACAACAGGATATTATTCCAGCCATTGTAACTTGAAAATAAAACATTTATTCTTGAGATAAAAATAATAAAGTAATTGGGTATAAAAAACTAAAGATCGATTCCATTAATAAATTGAATTGAAACAATAAAATAAGTAGATACTTATTCTAAACATAAAATATGACCTTCTTGAAAAAATTAAACTAAAAATCTGTTCTAAAGGTTCTCGAAATTATTAATTATGTTCAAAATTGTTGTTCGTGAAGGAATTGGGCGATTTTCAAATGCCACAATAAACAAATTAACTATTGCATCAGCCGAATGACCTCCAAAATACCATTTTATAATTTGCACATTTCCGCAGGTTTCGTCTTTTAATGTGGGCATTGTAAAATGTTACATTTTCAAAAACAACGGCGTGTGCTAACAACCAAGGTCTGTAGCGAATAGATCACATACGCAGTGTTGCCAGGTATCAAAATCTAAATTTCCCTCTAAATCCTCTGAATATTCCCTTTTTAACAGTAAATTTCCCTGCATTTTAAGGATTTTAAAAAATAGAGTCAATTTTTTATTATACTTTTATTAACATAAATGTTGTATTAATATTAACAAAATAAAAATATTTCTTTTTAACAAAATAAAAATATTCTAACTATGACATGACATATGCATATGATATGACATAAGACATTGACATATAGTGACATGACATAACCTTAAAAGAGCTGCCAACGTTAAAAGTGCTGCCAACTACACACTCCTAAAAAATTTTATTACTGCAGTGATTTACAAAAAATGAATCTACCACTTAGTGAATCATTTTTTATATATTTTGAATGCTAAAATTTCCTGTTTCCGAGGTAATTAAGAACTGTTTTCCCTTCTTCCCTTTTACTACTAAATTTTCCTGTGCCGAGGGAAATTTCCCTGCACCTGGCAACACTGCACATACGTTTAAATGTGAGTTCTCTATGTAAAGGACACTGTTGCCGGATGAAGGTGTTTAATTTTACCTAATAGTGTATGAGCTCGAAAAAAGGTTAACGATAACGTGACAAAAATATCATTTTTACAAATTAATCTGAGCTTCTGGCAACATCGGTTGAACTAGTGGGGGGATGAAAACACGCAAAAATGTTTTTGGTAGAGGGGACTGAATACAGGCCCAACAGGTGGGGAAAACTGAAAAAAAGGTGTACCCATACAGTCTCAGGCAACCTGGTATAAGGACGGCTCCAAGTAGGTGTAGGAACCGGAATTGTAGGGTTAAAACAAAGGATAGCTATTCCAATAAGCCTATCTAAGGACGTCACTACTTTCCAAGCGGAAGTGATTGCAATTCACCACTGCGTTGAAGGAATTAAAAGGCAGGAAAGGACGTACCTTTGCAAGATCATGGTAGCCTGGGTACCATGGCACGAGGATCATAAGGGCAACGAATTGGCGGATGAAACGGCAAGACAAGGCTCATCAATGCCATTCATTGGACCGGAACCATTCTGCGCCGACACAAAGTCGACAATAAATATGGCCACAAGGAGATGGGTGGCACAGAAATCTCTAGAGTGGTGGGTAATCTCACCAGGACAGAGGCAGACGAAACAGTTCATTAGAGGACATTCGCCAACTTTCATGGCAGACCTAATAAGCAAAGATAGGAAAACTGTCAAAGCCATAGTAGGTATGTTAGAATAACAGGGCACTGTAACCTTAACAGGCACGCAAGCTAATGGGGTTGACAGACGAAGCCACGTGCATATTCTGTCACCTAGAAGAGGAAACTGCAGAGCACATCTTATGCTAGTGCAACTGCCTGGCGAATATGCGGTTTCTTGTACTAGGCGATGGGAAGCCACCGGCAAGAAATTAGATGAAAGATTCAGTCCCGAGACTGATTGGCTACTTAAAAAGAGACTGGCTGGAGAATGTAATCTAGATTTAGAGGAGCACAATAGATCTGAAAAGGTCGCAGTGGAATAGGCCGATTGGCCACCTCATCAAATCTAATCTAATCTAACCAACATCTCAATCGATTATTTCATTCCAAAACAAGGATAGAAATACACACAGCAACAATCGCAGCTTCCAGCAACAGTGCCGTGCTGTGTAAGGGAGTGTTTAAATTGACTGAAAAATCATATTAAAATTTTCGAGTAACAATAGAAATACTTATCTTAGATTTATTTATTACTAGAGGAATAAAGTTTTCACCTGGCCCAACCATTATATCACTTGAAATGATAAGGCTAGAACAAAGTTTAGCTTCCTTCGGAATATTCTCTGCCTCAATGATATTTTTACATCGCTGAAATTGATTTGCATCTCAGCAACACAAATATTGACTTAAATTAACACCAAAAATGCAAGAATACAATGCAGAACTTGAACTTGAATACAACAGCCATGAAATATTTGGTCAAAATCAAAAGAAACATCTATCAATAAATCTAAACATTCAATATAAGCGGTGTTATCACATTTACTGAAAAACACAGATTGACATCATGTACAGAAGTATAAATGAAGTTTTGTAAATTGTCAAAGATTGAATAAATCGCTTTTTATACATTTATCTCAATGATGTAATAAGAATTAGAGGACGTATTCTGAGGAACCACAAAAAAAAATTAAGTCATTGGATGATTATTACTTTTAATAATACGGCATGGCATCATCTGTCGATGCACAATACATAAATGAACTTTAACATTATTTATGCTAGAATCATATAATACGTCTGTTCGCTCTTCCAGAAAGTTCATTGTTCGGAGAAACGAACAATCTTAGCAATAAATTACATGTTTCCCATTGTTTGTGTCTTACATTTAGCCGTAAATTTTGTTAGAGGTATTAACTATGTCAGTTGAAATATTATATTCCACGAATCCAAGAAATTGTGAGAATTTTCTTTTTACTGTATAGTATCCGTAAGTTTCATTGGTTTCATTGGCAACGAGCTTAACTCTACCTTGAAAGAACCATACTTATGGTCCTGTAAATATATTCCTTATCTAATCTTGGCGTCTTATTCAGAATATGTTGGTTTATTATTCCTGTGAAAAGAAAATTAATGACACAAAAAACAGAAAAGTAGTTTTGATTTAAAAATGTAGGTGCTGTTTTGAATAAGACTCCAGGGTCTTACAAGTCTACTTAAATTTATTTTAGAACAAAATATAACAATCTCAAACAACATGTATGTAAAACCCGACTGACTGATGACACGACTCGGCGGGGGCAAAAACCTTGTCAACGTCATTTGTCATTCGTGTTATTGGCACTTAAGTCCAGTTCACACTCCTAAGACTAAATTACACTAACATACATAACACGTTCTTTGTTTTTTTTAAGAAACAAGAGTAGTACAAAATAGTATTAAACAAAAGGTACAAGATCATAACCCGGTGGTCGTCTAGCTCTTTTATAGAGGTAGTTTCATAAAAAATGTGCGAAAACTCGACAAAAGAATTAGACACGCTATCGGAGCTTGTAGACTGTGTGCGGGTACTTTCATTATTTTCATTGGCTAACGGTTAGCCACTATTATCATTGACCGAAGATTCATTATCAAACAAATTCACATTTTCTGCAGTATTAGTTGAATCATCGGATAAATCGAAAACATTGTCTAATGTAATATCATACAATAAAGAAGTGTCTATGAAAGGAATATTGGTTTTCTTTAAGAACTTCCTGTTTCGTCTTAAAGTAGTACCAAATGAATCTCTTACTAAGTAAGATCGATCTTCTACTTTTCCTCTTTCCCACTGGTTCCCTTTTTGAATTAAAATATTATCATTTTTGCCCTAAATCTAAATCTTTTGCACTTTTATCATAAATTTTTTTGTGTTTCCTGTTTTTTCAACAAGTTGTTCTGAACAACAGATTGATTAATTAAGACAGGTTTAAGGTTTTCACTTGAAACAGGAATTTTAGTTTTAAGGATCCGATTTAAGAATAATTGTGGGGGAGAATACTCCATGTTCGTTAAAGGGGTGTTGTGATACTCTAAGAGAAGTAATGGAAGGTCGTTGATAGATTCTGCCTTAGGCAGCATTTTTTTCACTTTACCTACATACCTCTCAGCATGACCATTTGATTGGTGATGATGGGGGCTACTAAATACTAACTCAAAGTTCCATTCGAGGGCAAAACTTTTAAATATCTTGGAATTGTCGGAAAAAAATTTATCTGGGACACCAAATTGGTAAAACTTTTCTTTGCGAAAATGTATCAAGTCATCGGAAGTTTTGTTTGTGGTCCGAGTTACCTCTATCCAGTTCGAATATGCAACTACAATTAGCAAATATTTTTTTTACTCGAAATACTCTGAGAATAAAAACTGCCAAGGTCGAGTTGGATTCGGGCGATTGACTAAAGTCTCTTTTTGATAGATCTGACACTTTTCACAATTGGAAACAAGATTACCAACGTCTCGAGCTAAATGGGGCCAATAAAATAACTGCCTTGCCTTAAGTTTTGTCCTTTGGATTCCAAAATGTGTCTCGTGCAAAAGCTTTAGCATATATTTTCTTAGGTCCTGAGGAACAATAGTTTTATTATTTAAAAACAATAAATTATTAGACAAATAAATATTTTCACGTAATCTAAAGTAGAATTCTAAATTATTATCTTTCACTGGCCAAGATAAGAGACAACAATTTTTTACTTTTGATAAGATTGGGTCATTATTTATGGCTTTTCTAAAGACATTTTTCTTTTCTTCTGACATTGGTATGTCATTTGATAATACATGCACAACATATTCCATTTCAGGATCATCTTGCACATAATCTTTAACAAATGCGCGTGATAATGCATCAGTAACATGCATTTGCATTTGCATTCCAGATAAGTAAGTTACATTTACCCTATACTTTAAGAGTTTAAGTAACATCTTCTGCAACCTAGCAGTTACTTTATCTAAAGTTTTGGAAAAAATTGGGATCAAAGTATGTACAAGAACATCAAAGCCATATATAAAAAAATGAAATTTTTCACATGCAAAGACTATAGCGGCCAACTCCTTTTCAATTTGTGCCCATTTACATTCTGATTTGGTCAAGCACCTTGAAGCAAACATTATGGGATGTCCCTCTTGCAACAAGACACATCCTAAGCCTTCGCTTGAAGCATGACAATGGGCAATTGTGGATTAAAAATTTTTAAAACCGGCCCTGTTGTAATAATAGACTTTAGAATCTTAAGTTCTTGATCATGAGCCTCAGTCCAAGAAAATACAATATCTTTCTTTGTTAAGTGCTTCAAATGTGTGGTTAGCTCAGATAGATTTGGTATGAATTTTCCAAAAAACTTTACTAAATCTAAAATTCTTAGGACACATCCAAGCAATTTTTAGGTATTTCAATATCTGCAATAGCTTTAATATTTTTATGATCAGATTTAACTCCATTTTCTGATATCTCATGATTACCTTGTCTAATTTGTATTGTAACTTATTAAAATTAAATTTAACATTGTTAATCTCAGCCCGTTTAAACACTTCTAGAAGAGCTTTATCATGACTTATCTCATCAATTCCACTTATAATCATGTCATCAAAGTAAATTTCAACACCTGGAATATCACCAAAAATCTCAAAGCATTTTCTTTGGAATAATTCCGGCGCATTTGAAATTCCAAAAGGGAGTCTTTTGAATCGATCTCTACCGAAAGGTGAATTGAAAGTACAAAGATCTGCACTTTTGTCATCTAACTGTAGGTGATAAAACCCATCTTTCATGTCAAATACTAAAAAAAAACGTTTTGTGGAAAGCCTACTTAATATGTCTGTACAAGTTGGAATTGAAAAATGTCCCCTACGAATATATTTATTTAGGGGCGTGGGATACAAATTCTGAGTGATTTATCATTTTTTTCCACTATCATTAAGCTATTTACCAAACTAGTAGCATAGTCAACTTTTTCAATAATTTTTTTATTTTCTAAACTATCAAGGGTGTATTTTAATTTGTCGTGTAACGAGAAAGGCACCTTACGTTGATATTAAATAACCGTTTGTAACGGTAATAGTATGCTTTTAGTTGGGCGCCAATTTGTAACGGTAAAGGCGCCAATTTGTAACGGTAAATGCTGTACCTCACAGGGCACCAGCTCGAAGGGCTCCGGCTAGAGACTCCTCTCAAGGGTGATTCGACCCCAAGTTTATGCTGCACAAGTGCTACAGGAAGGTTGTAAAAGTTGAGGGCGCCACTACCTTTTTAACGATGAAAACTACAAAAAACTAAGGCGGAAAAGGTAGAAACGCCTTGTAAAATTTAAATAAGTTAATAATTAAAGTGACCCCGGGCAGATCTCCCTCAACTTTTATAGTTGAGGATTTTAATAAAAAAAAAAGAATTAAAAACAAATTTTTAATTTATTCTGCCACAGGAAATGAATAACGGAATTTAATAGAGGAATTTGTACTTTTATAGGTACTTAGCTTAGATGAAGTGGTTTCCTGGAGAAGAAGTCAGCTCTTGATCTGAACTGTTGTGTTCTGTTCTAAGGCGGTATTTTGGAGTTCTATCCTCGGGTTGTATTCTAGGCTATATTCTTGGGGTTATATTCTAGCCTAGGGTTATATTCTTGGGTTTATATCCTTGGCGTTATATTCTTGGGTTATATCCTAGCCTAGGGTTATATTCTCGCCTAGGATTATATTCTTGGCTTATATTCTCGCCTAGGGTTATATTCTTGGGTTTTATCCTAGCCTAGGGTTATGTTCTTGGCTTATATTCTCGCCTAGGAGCTGTGCTTACCTAGAAGTACAAGTGGATCAGGGATATGTAGGAACTTGAATATAATGGCACATTATGTTGGTCAGCTTTTCAGGTTAAAGAAAAGGAAGGCAGTTATTTGAAAGTCAAAAAATTGATTTAATTTACTGAAAGCTTTCCAACATTATATGTTCCATGTTAAAACAGTAAAAATAGCAATTATCGGCTAAATAAAAAAAATATACTAATGATCCGAAAGAAACTTATGATAGCAAAAAGTTATTTATTTTGTTATATGAAAAAATATCGTGCTTAGGAAATATCTGAAACCGGCACTGGCGTTACGAAAGAATATTTTATAGGTTAACGGTAATTTATAAAAGTGTTATTTTATAATTAAAAGAGTTATTTCGCAACTGAAAAAGCTTGAAAATATTTGTATAAAAGTAAACAGTGAATTATAAAAGAATATTTGGTTTAAAACTACCATATTAGTATAAAAGAACAGTTTATGACCACGTGTTGAATTTAATTTCGTCTATCTCTGTCAAAAAATAAAGAATGCATACGAAAATTATATCAGACAGTACTTTAGAAGAAGCTTATTAATTATAAATTACGATTTTGAACTTACCACAGCAAAATTCCTAAGATAGATACTTAAGATATGAAAGATAGCGAAAGATGATCTGTCCCCTTCGGCGGACGATAACAAAAAGGGGTGTTTAACGTGGCGTTGTGCAAAAAATGGAAGCGTCCGTTGGCAAACGTCAATTGTCTTACGTTCGGGGTAGAAGAGTTTGGGATCACAGAACTATAATTGGATGTGGCTAGTGACGACGAGCGCTAATTAAAAGGATTTATTCTGTAAAATCGAAACAGGTCGATAGACATGTTACACTGTTTTGCATCATCAGTCAACTGAATTGAACAAAAACCCGGAATTTTACCTAAATCTTCAAAAAGATGTTTATATCTTACAAAAACATCTTTCTTAGTCTTTGGCAGTACTTGTAGCATATCAACTCTTTTTATCAAATTAAACCTTAGGCAATCCTCCAACCCCAACAATGGTTCAGTGTTAGAATCTACTACTATAAAATTAACAAAGTACTCAACATTTTTATACTCGCATTTTAAACTGTTTTCCCCTAACGGTTTAAATTTAAAATTTCCATAGGAAACTAAAGTTACACTAGATGGTTTTAGAGAACACAAATTTCTCAAGTTCACACAAATACTTGATGGTAAAATAGAACAATCCGCCCCTGAATCTAATTGAAATTTTCCCTGTTTTCCTTCCACTATAATGTTTTCAAACCAAGAGTTCTTTGTTTTACCTTTTGTACATTCATTAATATATATTTGTTTCTTCATCTACTTCATGTTCTTCATTCTGATGCACAACTTTTCTACGTACTTCTTCCTTACTGGTGCTCATTCCTGGACTTTCTACGCGTACTTTTGCAAAATGACCCTTCTTCTGGCATATTGCACAAGTTTTATTATAGGCTGGACATCTCTTAATCCAATGTTCATATGAACAGTTCTTGCATTTAATCTTCTGAGATTTATGTACCAAATTAACCCCTTCTTCTGTATTCAATGTTTTCAAATGTTCTTTACTTTTAAGCTAACAGACTCGCAGTAATCTTTTATTTTTGTAACATCAACATCTTGCTCTCTAATCAGTCTTGCTTGTATCTGTTTATCATTTATGCCAATAATCAAACGATCTATTATCATACGATCTTCATAGCTGGTATTACATTCCGTGGCTTTGCAGACAAAATCACATAGCTTTGCTTGCTTCTTGATCTCAGTTAAGTATTGCTCAATGCTCTGGTCAGCTGACTGAATGATATTATTAAACTTGAAGGCTTCCATAGGTACAATTTTTCTAGGTAGAAAATGGCTATCATATACTTCAAGACACTTTTCTAAAGTAGCTATTTGGTCCTGTTGGAAGGTATTATAAATATCAAGACCTTCGTCGCCTATACAATTTAAAAGAATAGCTATCTTCCTTACCTGCTGCTTTTAGGTATATCTTAAACTTCTGCTTCCAAAGATTCCAATTTTTAACGTCATACCCATTCAACGGACTAGGCGGCTTAAAAGCTTCCTTTTTTTCCGTACTTCAACTTTTTCGTGCAGCTAGATATTTAACTTCTAGGTTCTACACCATGTTTTGAATAAGACTCCAGGGTGTTGTAAAACCCGACTGACTGATGACACGACTCGGCGGGGTAAAAGCGGGGGGGGGGGGAAAGCCTTTGTCACTCGTGTTATTGGAAGAATATGAGAGGAGCATCACAGGATTAGAGGACGATCTGAGGGTGTAAAAAGGGAAAAGGAGGATTATTAGGAGAATGGTGACAGGGGACTTCAATGCTAAAAATACTGCATGGGGGGGAAGAAAACGGATAGGAGAGGGGAGATCCTGGAGGAAGTGTTGACATCCAACGGGCTGGCGGTTGTTGTAAGTCTATGGGCTATCACATCAGCAATGCCGTGTTCTAATTTGACACTTGCTTAAAATATTCTGACGTATGTAATATCATATCTGAATTATTATATATTGTGTAAAGTATATTAGTAAAATAGTTTATTAATAATATTTATTTCTTTCGTCCGTCGTTCCACCCAACAATTGGTAGCAGAGCGTGGTTGCTGGTATAAAAAATATAGTCGGTGAAACTGAAATTTTTTTCGAAATGAGCACGTTGACAGCAATCGCTTCGTCGTCGTACCATCGCATCGAAGCCCTAACAAAAGAAAACTACGATACGTGGTGTCTACAAGCGCAAGCAGTGCTAATCAAAAATGGCCTGTGGGAATACGCAAGTGGAGAGATATCCGAACCGATTTCAACCAGCGACGAGACGGAAAAGAAAGAATTTCTGAAAAAAGATCTACTAACTCGGTCAGAATTATTATTACTTATTTCACCATCAGAGTTGAAACAAATAAAAGGCTGCAAGACTTCGTACGAGCTTTGGAAGAAACTGAAAAGCATTTATCAAAGTACGGGTCCCGCAAGAAAAGCAACACTGCTGAAGCATCTCATACTGAAAAAGTATGATAACGGTGACGTACGCGAACATCTAAATGACTTCATGAATACTGTCGATAAATTAGCAGATATGGACATTACTCTAAATTCAGATCTGCTGAGTATCATGATGCTATACAGCTTACCCGCATCATATGAAAATTTCAGAATAGCGGTAGAATCTAGAGATACACTACCAAAGCCCGAAGAGCTGAAAATTAAAATTATAGAAGAAAGCGAAGCTAGAGATAATCAAGATCTGAGAAAGGAAAGAAGAGAAGGTGCGTTCTATTCCAAAAAGAAGCTGAAATACTGCCAGAAATGTAAGAAACAGGGACATAATACTAATGAATGCTGGAGTAAGAAAAATAAACGTCAACAAAATCAAACATTCCAGAAAAGAGAAGAGAAAAACTTCAGTATAACGCCTACTTGTTTGTCAATTACCTCTGCAGATACCTGGTGCCTTGACAGTGGTTGCACGTCCCATATGTGTGCACAGGAAGAACATTTTGTGAACATGAATTCTGAAACTGGAACTTTGCGGTTAGCGTCTGAAAATCACACTACTAAAGTTGAAGGTAAAGGTAAAGTACGTATAAACATCCAAAATGAAACAATTAACCTTATTGATACATTATATGTACCTACCCTGGCAACAAACCTGATGTCAGTCTCAAAGATCATCGAAAAAGGAAACACCATATTGTTCACAAAAGATAAGGCATACATTAAAAACCAAAAAGGTGAAGTAACTCTAACTGCTACAAAAGAAAACGGTCTGTACTACACAAAGGGAGAAAAAGCAAATATAGCAAAAACTGTTAACAATATTGAAATTTGGCATCGTAAACTTGGACATATTAATGAGAATGACTTAAAGTTTCATGTTCTGGTGAGAATCAAGAACCATTAAATGTAGACGTAGATGAACTCACATTTATATGTAATAAGGATTTCGAAAATGAGGAATGGCATGACGCTATTAAAGCAGAAGTAAAAGCTCACATTAAGAATGGAACTTGGAAAATTATCAAGAAAGAAAAGGATATGAAAATTATTGATCACAAAATGGTTTTGAAAAATAAATGGACTCCAGAAAAAGGAGAGATAAAGAAGGCCAGACTCGTTGCGCGCGGATTTGGACAAAGACCTGGGATTGATTTCAATGAGACATACGCACCAGTTGCAAAATTAAGTAGCATTCGAACTGTAATTGGACTAGCTGTCGAAGAAGATTTGAAACTTAACCAAATGGATGTCACGACAGCATATCTGAATGGCGATCTAGTAGAAAACATATTCATGAAGTTTCCAGAATATATCGAGCAATATATTGCCGAAATTATGGTAGACGCATGCGATAAAGATGATTTTATTTTGTATGATAAAGCAAAGAAGATGCTAGAAGATATGAGAAGTATCGAACAAGAAAAAGTATGTCACCTCAAAAAGGCTCTCTACGGGCTAAAACAAGCAGGAAGACAATGGTATACAAAATTAGACAATGAACTAAAGAGAATAGGATTTCAAGCGTCGAAAGCTGATCCTTGTGTCTACATATTAGCCAAAGGAGGAGAGAAGACAGTAATTGCCATATATGTAGATGATCTCCTTATTGCTTATTCTTGTCCAAAAATACTGACTGAAATCAAAGAAAAGTTAAGCGAAATATTTGAAATGAAAGATTTAGGACAACCAAAATGTATAATCGGAGTTGATTTGGAATACAAAGAAAATAAAATAAAATTAACCCAAAAGAAATTTATTCTAGAAACTCTAAAGAAATTTAATATGCAGGATTGCAAAATTTCTACCACACCGATGGAAGTTAATTTAAATCTGGAGCCTAATACGAAAGGAGGAGCAGAGAATTTGCCTTACAGAAACCTAATTGGAACACTTATGTATGTTTCAGTTGCTACCCGACCTGACGTAACGTACGCTGTAAATTATTTATCAAGATTCAATGATTGTTTTGGACCAGAGCATTTCAAATCAGCAAAGCGAATATTACGATATCTTAAAGGTACGATCGATGTTGGTTTAACATACTCCAAATCACAAGAGCCATTAGAAGGTATGGCAGATTCTGACTGGGGTGCTTGCAAGTTGGACAGAAAGTCCTGTTCCGGTTACATTTTTAAATACGCAGGAGCAGCTATCAGTTGGGCATCCAAGAAGCAAAGAAGCGTAGCATTATCAACAGCAGAATCTGAATACACAGCTTTGACAGAAGCTGCAA
The DNA here is from genome assembly GCA_947563755.1 of Lochmaea crataegi. Classification (NCBI taxonomy): domain Eukaryota; kingdom Metazoa; phylum Arthropoda; class Insecta; order Coleoptera; family Chrysomelidae; genus Lochmaea; species Lochmaea crataegi. The sequence continues at coordinate 25,296,144 of OX387434.1, forward strand.
AAGAAGCTGTTTATCTTAGATCACTGTTCAGAGATTTGAACATTGATTTCGGACAAATAACAATTTGGAGTGATAATCAAGCTGCCATAAAATTAGGATATAACCCCATAGTATCCCCTAAGTCAAAACACATAGACCTTAAGGTTCACTACATAAGAGATTGTGTTAATCAAGGAATCCTGAATATCACTTACAAGTGTACAGAAGAAATGGAGGCTGACCTTTTGACGAAGGCATTACCAGGACCCAGATTAACAATGCTGAGAGTCAAACTAGGTCTTCTGCATTAGTGCTGTGAGGAGGAGTGTTGTAAGTCTATGGGCTATCACATCAGCAATGCCGTGTTCTAATTTGACACTTGCTTAAAATATTCTGACGTATGTAATATCATATCTGAATTATTATATATTGTGTAAAGTATATTAGTAAAATAGTTTATTAATAATATTTATTTCTTTCGTCCGTCGTTCCACCCAACAGCGGTGCTGAATGGCGGACTACTGCCCACCTTCGTGAGGGGTGACGGGGGTTCGTCATTCATTGATATAACAGCATGTGATGAATGGCTGGGGGAAAAAGTGAGTAGTTGGAAGGTGCTGGAGGATGAGGAAAGCTTGAGCTTACATAGGTATGTGGAGACGGATATAAGGAAGGGGAGAAGGGATTTATCGGGAGAGTGGGGATGGAGGTGGACGAAGGCCGAGGCAGAGAGTATGAGGAAGAAAGTAAGAGAGGAGATAGAAAAGGGACTTGGACATGATGTAGATTAATTGTACGATGTGATACAGGGCTGTAAAAGAGAGAGAAAAAGGGGCAATAGGCGTGAGCGAAGGGCTAATTACTGGTGGAATGAGGAAATAGAGGAGCTGTGGAGGGAGTGTAAGAAAGAACGAAGACGGATGCTGAGGGCAAGAGGTAGGATAGAGGGGAAAGGGGGATACAAAGAGAAGAAGAAGGAACTGGAGCGAAGGGTGGAGAGGGAAAAAAGAGGGAAGTGGGAAGAGTTACTGGGGGACCTGGAAAACAATCCATGGGGAAAGGCATATGAGATACCGGTGAAGAGGATGGGTGGAAATAGGAGCGAGGTGCTAGAGGAAGATTGGGAGAAGGAGGTTATAGGCAAATTGTTCACAGGGGGAGAAGGAGTTGGAGGCAGGATTCGAGAAGTCCAGGATACTAGGGGGGTAGGAAAAATGAGGGGGATAAGGCCGGTGGAGAAGTGGGAAGTACAAGAGGGTGATGGGCTTGGTTGAAAGGGCTAGGGAGGGCAGCTGGAGGAACAAGAAATTGGCCCTACTCGTGTTCTTCGACGTCGGAAACGCGTTTAACAGTGTCAGCAAACGGGCAGTGTTGAGCGCGTTGCTGAGGCTAAGAGTGGGGGAGGGTTTGGTTAACCTAGTGGAAGACTACCTGACGGGACGTGTGATAGTAGACACTAGAGGGAGGAGGTATGATACGGAGGCTGGAGTGCCCCAGGGCTCGGTTCTTGGACCGACGCTATGGAAGTGTGTGTTTGATGAGGTTTGTGGGATAGTATGTGAAGAGGGATGTGAGATTACGGTGTATGCGGACGATGTGTGTCTGGTATGTACGGCAAAAGGAGAGGCGGAGATAGAAAGAAAGGCGGAGAGAATGTGTAGGAAGATTGTGGAGAAGATAGAGCGGTGCGGACTAGAAGTGGCGGAAGATAAGACGGTGGGGTTGCTAGTGAAGGGACGGAGCAAGACAAGGGAAGTGGGGGTGATGGTGAAGGGAAGGAGAATTCGCATGGAGGAGTGTGTGAAATACCTAGGGGTGTGGTTGGATAGTCAGTTATCCTTCCGAACACACATGTTGAAGGCGGCAGAGAAGGGGAAAGTGAGGGCAGCATGGCTGGGGAGATTGATGAGTAATGTGAAGGGGCCGGGAGAGTGGAAGAGGAGGATCATTGGTAGGACGGTAGAGCAGAGTTTGCTGTACGGTGCGGAGGTGTGGGGTGAAAGAGCGGGAGTGAATGCGAGGGTTAGGCCACTCCTGCGGGTGCAGAGAGGTATATTGCTAAGGGTAGAGCAGGGGTACAGGGCTGTGGGTGGACTAGCAGCAGCGGTGCTGGCAAGGACCTACCCATTGGACGTGATGGCTAGAGCCAGGAATAAACGCTGGAGGGGTGCGACCAGAGAGGAAGTACAAGAATGGATGGAGGAGGAAATGGAGAGAAGGTGGGAGGAGTATGAGGGCGCGCTAAAAGGAGACATTGGGAATAGGAGAGATTGGATGGATCGGAAATTCGGGGAGGTGAACTACTTCTTGACACAGGTGTTCACTGGACATGGGTCGAGAGTAGGGTACCTCCACAAGATTGGAAAAAGAGAGACTGGAGTGTGCGAGAGGTGTGGAGTGGAGGATGATGTGGGGCATGTGTTCAGATGCTGGAGGAACGAGGAAGTGCTGAAGAAGTTGGAGAGGAAACTAGGGGAGGAGGTGTATTGGGAGAATATGGTGGAGATAATGTTGAGGGGGGAGGAGAAATGGATGGAGGTAAGTGGCGTAGTAGAGAGCATGGTCAGGGGGAGAGAACGACTCGATATGGCATGAGAGGTAGGAGTGGAAGTTAGGGAGAAGACGACGATGTGAGCGGAGAGTGTGCGAGGGACCGCCGCCCGTCTCGAAGTATGCTAGGGTAGTGATTCCGAGGCGGGGGTAACGGCGAGTTTGAGGTGGGTTTGGTTGGTAGGCATCTCCTTGGGGATGAGTCGAACACTGTTTGGCTCCTGGACCCATTCGAACATGAGTTTCCCATCTCGGCCCGAAAAAAAAAAAAAAAAAAACTCGTGTTATTGGCACTTAAGTCCGGTTCACACTCCTAAGACTAAATTACGCTAGCATACATAACAGGTACTCCTTTATTTCAGGCCACAGTGTATGAGCCTTATTACAGATGCAGCGAATGAAGAGATATTTTTGGAAAGTTCCTTGCAGAAATAAATTCAGCAGAACCAATTTGTGTTACAATTTTATCAGAGATACTTTACTACCTATAGTCCTATAGTAACGCCATTGTTCTGCTAGATTCATTCAACCAATCTTTCTATTGTAGTGAGATTAGAATGACCTCAATTCAGAACCAATTCGGGATATGTAGGTAGAAAATAACAAAAATACGGAATTTTAAAAACTATCATTGCGTGTTTACTATACTTTTACTTCTCCACTCTGTTTGATGGGTTCTGTAACTCAAATGTACATTTTATCACCCCAGACATTAGAACACAGACTATAAAAGAAAAAGATATAATGAATGTTGATTTCGAATGACTGATTAGAATATAGAAATGTACAGGGTAGCTCCAAAAATATGATCATTAAAGTAAAGATACCATAATTTTTTTTATTTACAGTTGCTTGGTCTGAGTATTTAAAAACTAGCAGTACGTCGTGGGAATTGATCTTCCAATGCAAAAAATGTGCTCCTGGTTGTCATTTTTGTAATGATCCATCACCCTGCTTAGCTACATATCATTGGCCATTCAGGTAAATATGATTTTTTGAATAGTTTGATACAATTCATTTGATTATTACAGTTTCCTGTAAATTGTCGTATTTAGTAAAGCGCGTTACCAATAGATATCAAATAATAGTTTTATACTATTAACACCTTACAAAGTTTTGAAATTCTTTTCAAAAACGTGTCCGTTTACTTAGAAGAAACTACTACTTCTCGGGCTATATGCCCCGACAGACATTGAATTAAACTTCTAAGTTAAACGGGGTCGGTATGATCTACAAGATTCAACCAACCATTCTGGTTTGCAATAATTAGAAGTTAATAGGCGTTAATAGCATAAAACTATTATTCGATATCTATAATTCATTTTGGTTCATCAACAATTTTCAAAATCGATACCTATTTTTAATCTATAGATTAAGCATAATTTTTGTTGATACTACGATAAATGTGAAGAAAGAGTGAGATGTATTGCGAGGAAAAAGAGTGAGAGAGGAAGTGGGAAGAAGGAGAGGGTTATAAAGGGAGAGGGTGGAATGAGAATGGGATGAATATGATGAGGATGAGTGGTAGTGGGAGAGGGGGAAGGGGTGGAAAAAAGGAGCGTGAAGAGGAGAAGTGGTGGGAAATAGAGGAAGACAGGAGGGAGAGATGGATAAATTTATATGGAAGGGACAAATTTCTTTACAATTGCAATAAAATTGGATAAAAATAAAAACGGAAAATTGAGAAGACAGCGAAGACAGAGTGGTTAGACTTGAAATTGTGAGCATCAACGACAGATCTGAGAAAATTCTAATATGCATCATGTAATATAACCAAGAAACGGCATAGACTTTCTAATTTTGCTACATTGTTTAGATTAAAAAGAAAGTGCAGAGTTCCTTACAGTTTAACAAAATGTTTAGGATATCAAAAGTGTGAGTACATACCTATGTGTTTAATGAAGACGGTGGTACTCTTATAATGTGGCGGACACTGTATTGCAGAATTTGGGGAAATCTCAGAACGATGCATAGATGTGTAGCATATTATCCTCAGACTGAGCTAGAATTGAGATACGTCTCAAGGGGTTAGCAAAAAGGGGGGAAAGAACAACTCAAAAAATACGGAAATGTTAAAATATGGAGACATTTATTCCTTAGGATTAATAGATGCTAATTCGACAAAAGATTGGTGACAAATTTTGAAAGCGTTTAAGTGAATGGCAATTGTTTTTCAGAATGATCTAGAAACAGCGTAGACTATCTTTTTCTACACACTTTTTACTATTTAAAAAGAATATCTTTCTGTGTAAGTAAAGAAAAACTAAGTTTTGGTTATATCGAGAGTTAGAGGCAGATGCATTCGAAGAAAACAAGTTTTCACATAATTTTATAATAGTGTTTTATTTATTGGGACCTACACTGTGGGCCAAATTAAGTTGGAACATGATTCGAACCTTAATAATATTTTTGTTTGTTAATGGATTTTATTGCTTTAAGGATATGATATTAGCCAATATGTTCTTGTTATCGCCTGAATAAGGAGAATCAATTTTAATCAGGACCGGTCTCATGACGATTTATCGGATAACAAGTTCTGAAAATATCAATAATTTAGAACCAAAACCTGAGAAACGATGATTTTTTATGGGACGATGCTTGTCGGCTTCAAGTAATAAATTATAGTCTGACAAAATTGCTTGGCGAATGAACTTTCTTATTTATCTTTTGGAAATAATCGTTTATTAGGATATTAAGTAATATTGGGAATTATAATTCAATAATTTTACTTATAGAAAATCATTGTGGATGAAGTTTCCTTTATTATTATCAACTACAGCCTGCAAGCGTCTTCTCCTTTGGTCAATACAATGATTTATGATGTGTTGACTAAAAATATTCCAGCAATTCACGATTCTTCGTTTTAATTAATTAATTTTCGTAATATTATAATTGGTATAAACCAAGGACTGCAGAATTCCTCATATGGAGTAATCTACGGGGATAAAATCGAACCTATGCCGCCATACATCCGGCTCGATAAATTCGGGGCATTTTTCTTGTAAATATCCTATTGTGCTGCGAGACATATGGGATGGGGCACCTTCTTGTTGAAAGCAGTATGCATCATCAATATTTTCAATTCCGTAAAGCATATTCGCAGGAACATGCTTTTGGAATATTTCTTTTATATTTTTATCGATAAAGATAACTCTGGTTTTTCCCGATTTTGAAACATTTAAGGACACCATGACTGGCTTCGTAAAAGATGATCTTGGAATTAAAAGCCTCTCCAATAGAACCTCTCTCTTTTTTGCAGTAGTTGAGTAAACCCTCTTATCTGGGTGATTTTCGGTTGGCGTAAGAAAAATACCTTTTCGTCAGAAAACCAAATTTTGGAGTTATTCTCTATGCTACGAAATCTTCTTAAAAGCTGTTCACACCTTATGAACCTTGTCGGCAATAAAGTTTTTTATATACTGTATATTGATTTCAATTTAGTCAATATTATTATTTTTAATTTTTTTATGTAAGTTGCCCCAGCCAAAACTCCTCTCAGGTTGTGGTTCAAAATGTTCCTTTTATTCTAATAAAATTGTCCAGAAGATTTTTTAAACTGAATTGTATTGGTACAGTGAAAAATTACATTACATAGTCTTTATGTGGAGAAATATCTATTCAAATTTTAATATAAAAAATTATTATTGTCTTATGATTATTTTATACCCCCCAAATCGTTTTATTTGAATTTAAATTTTTTTAAATGTCCAAAATATTATTACGATTATATTTATTTACAATTCCGCAATATCGATATTTAAATTTTGCTCCGGATTTAAATAACTTTAAAGTTTTTCCTAACTCCAATAAATTAAAAATATACTTACCTCACTAATTTCTTCCTCTTACTACAATTTTAACTATTCATACCATGAAGCTCTTTATCAATTATTTTTATTTTGCCCTTTATTCTGTTGAAGTTTTATAAGTACAACTGTGATTCCACCATTTTCTGTTCTGCATCAATCCCATCTGATTATTTACAATTTTAGTTTATTTTATTTGATTTTTACTTTGATTTTAAATTTTTCTGACTTTTTTAATAATTTCCAAAAATTCCTTCCCTTATTTATTTTGCAACGCTCTTCAATTTTTTTCTTCGATAAACCTTTTTTAAATTTTTTCAATTGGTTTATCCAAAATTTGGACATGCGTTAGCAATGTGAATTTGATTTTATCTTTTTTTTTAAATGATTGGCAAAAAACTTCATTATCTGCCTTATCTAATAGATCAATTGCATGAAAGTATAATTATTTTTTAATAGTGACATATTTATATATAAAAAAGAAACTTTTATTCTCAAATTCCATATCTATACAATACTTGGCAAAAATTGAAAAAGTATCAGATTACATAAAAAATCATGGTTACTAATGTTTTGGTTTTAAATTATTGATATTTTCAGGACTTGTTTCCCAATAGATGCTCTTCTCTGAAAAAATATTAGTTGGTCTACAAGTAGCGCCATTCGGTTTTGCAACGAGCTTCAAAGCACTGATTTAATCAAATAGTCGTGAGAACGGTCCTGGTTAGAACTGATCCTCCTTATTTTCAAGTGATCACAAGAACATATTGGCTAATATCATATCCTAAAAGCAATAAAATCCATTGACAAACAAAAATTATATTAAGATTCAAATTATCTTCAAACTTAATTTAACCCACAGTGTACATATATAGTTGGACTGATTTTGTAATAAACGCTATGTAATACATTTGAAAAATATATACAATTTTTGAATTTTCAGGATTGCTTTGTTAACGTTTTCAATTGTTTGTGTGGTTTGTACAATAATATTAATTTTGTACATGTATAAACACCGGAAACTGAAAGTTTTCAAAGTCGCTAGTCCAATATTTCTCAGTATTACTTTACTTGGCTGTGCTACAATGTACTTAGAGGTAAGAATCACGTTAATTCACAACCTTTTTTATTTTTTAAATAATTGCCAATTTGTACTTTAAGAGTTAAAGCTAAAAATACATTAACGAAAATTTCGTATATAGTTAAAACTAGAGGAGTTGAAAAAAATTTACTATTTTTTCTTTCGAAATCCCCCATTGAATTCTTCGGTTAAAGGCAGTCGTTATTAATTTTCGGGTCATTTTTCCAAGATTAATTATTTTTGTACGAGTTATCCGTGTAACTAAAATGCATATATGTATATATTGCTGATGTACAATTTAGAAATCACCAGTTCCCGATTGCAATTACAAAAAAGGTAGTTTTCAATTAAAAAAACATTTACTTCTCATCAGATACAGCTTATAACTTAAATTAAATTTTTAATATTCATTATATTTATTACAACAAGAAGAACTATTATGACATTTGCTGTTACATTTTTTTTACTCAAACACAAACCCAAACTCAAACCCAAACCCATACACAAAATCACGCGGAAATGCATCATTTTCCCGACTTTATAATAACTGAAACTAATAAAAATTAAGTATAATAAATAATATAAACAATGTAAAAATTGAGTTTAATCCTCTTCCCCACCTCTAACACAGATCAATTAATAATATCTATTCTTAGGCTAATATATCGCTTCAAAAATCTCAAGAGACAAACGTTTTTGTAAACGCCTGTTTACGGAGTCCAATTGCCCAGTAGGTATAGTTCGAATCATTCTAAATTCTACTATATTTTATCAATAAATGAAAATGATATATTTCCGCAAGAAGTTTTTTGCGTGTTCAATGTGTTTATGTTTAGAAAATTGTCTAAAATATAAAACAGAAACGTATTTTCTTGTAACTGGCTTCAGCTATTCTGAAGTCGAAAAAATGAAAATGATGCATTTCCCCAAAAAAGAATCGACTCTTTCTGATAAGAAAATGCAACATATCGAGAACTGCTTATTTCTTAATTGTACAATTGACGAAATATAAAACTAAAAATAATCATCTGCCAAAATAAATTCATAATCGGCATTTGAGCAAGTCTGAATTGCTCAGTTTGCGAAATGTATAAATTAGAGTAAACAAATTCCGAAATAGAATCTGTTATCGGCATCTGATCATTTCACTTTGATCATATCGCGGACTGAGTATTAATTTCGGTGAATTGGCGAATGCGGCATCTGAGTCTAACATAATAGGCATATCTTTCGGATTTGAAAAACAAAATTTAAAAAAAAACGAATTACCATGGAAAGTTTTGGAACAATTACGTTATTTACAAGTTTTTGCCTATAATCCCATTTAGAAATGTAAGTATTTTTAATTTTATCTGCTATATAATTTATTTGACTTTATATACTGTTTTTAGTCCTTAATAATGAATACGAATGATATTCGGAAGCTCGGAAACAAATTCTTAAAAGAGTACACTCTGGTATTATTGCCACATCCCCAGAAAAATTCCTAATATTTAATTGAGATATATAGAAAGTTTATAAAACAATGTCTTCCGTCAAAATTTCGTGGCGAACGTCGTCTTCCACCCTCCCAAGAAAACGCAAAAGAAATTCATACTCGCAAGTATAACTATGCCTCACGCATAAGTAGGGACACGCCGTTCATATGGGCTAGAGATGGCTGATCCAAACATTTTTATGGATCAGTTCCTACCTGATCCAGTCCATAGTGATAGCTAGTCTTTTTGCGAGGGGTAGGTAGGCTTTTACAGCAGCAGGTAAACAACCGTAAACGAGTACATACTAGACTTGAACCGCTCGCGTTCAGCGTATCGTTAATGTTGTACGAGTGCGAGGTACGTTCATCTTGGTCCGTTTAAGATCTGTGCCCGAATCACGGCAGAATCGCGGGCGGTGCCACGCTACAATGATTGGACTAATACTCGTACCTGAATAAATTGTCATTTCGTATCAGTTCCATTAGTCCAACCTGCCGGATCTGATCCAATGGATCAGTTCCAGTACAGGTTAGCCATCCCTAATATGGGCAGTCATGCGGCGCACGATGGTGCCAAAGCGTGGAAGGCGCTGTCAAGTTAAATTTAAACATTTTTTGATTCAACAACGATCATCAAACTATTGTCTTTTTACAAATCAAAGTCAAACTGCTAACGTCTAACGAAGACAAAAACTCAACGGACGTTAAAATTTAACGTAATCATACTTTTGGCTCAATAAAGGCGCTTATCAGTATTTCGCACTACGGCGCAGAAGATGCTTGGCGCGTCTCTGGTTGGAGGTTCATTTATTCATTCATTCATTCATATATTTGGGTTGGGCTCATCAGCGCAGGCACTTGAACTGAATCTTTGTACGATTTCCCATGTTATCCACTTCCATTCCAGAAGGTTTGTGTCTTCTATGAAGGCCACTAGTTTGACTAGAGGGATTTTCAGTAGTTATGATGGTTGTATTAATTCCTCTCTAAAGTGATTCCGTCTAAGTTCTTGTAAGTTCTCGCAGAAGCAGAGTATGTGAGTAGGTGTTTCATCATCAAGTTCACTTTTTCTGCACATAGGTTCACTAACTTTGCCCATTTTGTACAGATGTTTCCTCAAGGTGCAGTGTCCCGTCACCGGGTCGGTAACTGTCTTCAAATGTCTCTTACCCAGTTTGAGTAGCCTGGTTGAGAGTTCCTTGTCTACCTTGTTCAGTAAACTCTTTATATGTATTGCCCTTGTGTCACCCTCCATTTGAATTGCCTTTCTAGCCAGTTCCCGAATTCCCCTCTTATGCAATCTTTTGGGATTCCACACAACGGTTCCGGACCTAAGAAGTCTCCTTTAGAGCCTGCTTTAGCTAACTGGTCCGCCATTTCATTACCTGAAATCCCCTCATGTGCCGGCACCCATATAAGAGACAATTTGTTGTCTCTTGCCAGCCTGTTGAGAAATTCTTTGCAGTTTTTCACCAGTCTAGATCTAGTTGTTGGATTACTGATAGCCTTAAGCAGAGCCTGGCTGTCAGTGAATATTTTAATTTTTTGTCCGGTATATCCTCTTCTGATGTTTTCATCAATACAGGCTATAGTGGCAATCGTCTCTGCTTGAAACACAGTCGTATTTCGACCAATGCTAAAGAACATTCTCTTTCTAGTTCCTTTTATACCAGCCCCAGTGCTATGGTTTGTTTTGGAGCCATTGGTGAACCAGATGATTTCTCCAGAATTACCTGTTCCCTAGATGGGATGATGATATTCACTCGTTCAGTGAATATATTCTCTGGTCATGCTATAAAAAACTCATGTGAAATATGGGTTATGGGTTCGTCTATTAATGTCCCAGTTGTATCAGTGTGTCCTTCTCGAACATTATTCGGGGACCATAAGTCTCCCGATTTCAGCCTAAGAATTGCCATCATTGCCTCCGCCCTTATAAAAAGTTCTAGAGGAAGAAGTCCAATAAGGGCCGTCCCCGTGCTGTTCAGTGCCCCGGTAATACCAAGAAGGGCTTGTCTTTGGATTGCAGTTAATATTTTAGCTGCAGAGGACACTTCTGTGCTCCTCCACCAGACTATTGTTCCATAGGTGATCGTTGGCCTACTCACAGTTATGTAGAGCCAGTGATCCACATCAGTTCGTATTCCCCAGGTTTTCCCTATAACTCTTCTGCATTGCCAGAAAAGCCTAGTTGCCCTGGTAGTAATTTTTTCAGGTGTGCCTTCCAATTCAGTTTGGAATCAAGGGTCACTCCCAGATATTTAACTTCTTTGGATATTTCTAGTTCTTCTCCGAACAACAGTACTCTATCCTGCTGGAGAACTCTAAAAGCAACTAGTTTTTTTTTTTGGATTAACTGAAAGGTCCTCTTTAAGGCACCATTCCTCCACAATTCGCAGTGCTTCCTGTAGGATATTCATAACCACCTCTGGGAATTTCCCATTAGTGACAATCACTATGTCGTCCGCAAAGCGTCCATATGCCTTGATCATTCAACCTACAGATCAAGTTATCCACAACTAGGTTCCACAAGAGGGCTCAGAAGAATACCCCCAGGGGATAGCCCACCTGTCGTAAAAGGCGACTAATAGGTTAGATTCCCAGGAATCTAGAGGAGTAAACCTCGATAAAAAACCAGCGACATAGGGAAGGCAGCTATGTTGTGGTGTAGTGTAGGCAACGGAAGCCACTGCGTCCGGAGGCAACCGTGAGAAAAAGCCTAGAGGAGTAAACCTCGATAAAACAATCCGTAATCTACGTTGTTAGCTACCGTGGCAATGGATGAATGGCTGCGCGAAAGTCAGTCAGAAACGGTGCCTCCGGGATACCTGGTGACCTCCCGGAGTAACCAGCCTTACCACCACAAGCGGGGCTCTGTGGTGGTGGACATTCAATTCCCTAGCTACTCGTGGGATGGAATATGGACAAAGAAGAAAGAAAAATAGAACAGGAGGTTATGGATGAAGAAAGGCAAGGAAATGGAATTTTTGGTAAGTCGACGAAGGTAAAACGAACGCCTGATAAGGCGGGGGAGACGAGAGGGAGGAGTGATACTGGAGTAAAGAGAAAGGAGGTATCGCCTCTGGAGGACAAGGAACAGAAGAGGAAACTGAAGGAGAAAGGAAAGAAGGAAATGGAGGATTGGGAGGAAGAAGAGGAGAGTGTAGAGAGATTGAAGGATATGGTAAGGCGACTGGAGGAGAAGGTGGAAAGGCTGGAGGAAGAGAAGGCAGCGGCAGAGGGGCGGGTCAAGGAATTGGAGAGGTTGAGGGGGGAGGACGATAGCAACGGGATAATGCAAACACGATGGGAGGTTGGGCAAAGAGACTGGGAAGGATGGCAGGAGGTTAGAGATAGGGACTGGGATGGTAAAAAGGGGGAGGGAATAGAGGTGAAGGTGGGAAATCCAATATTAGGGGATGAAAAGGTAAAGGTGGTATGGGTGACCAAGGAAGACAGTGGAATGGAGAAGGGAATACAGAGGATGTTTAGGGATAGGTACCCGATGCTAGGCGGAAAAGGAGAGGAAATGGAGTGGGTCAAGGAGGTACGCACTACGGAAAGGAATGGGGTAAGGGTGAAGACGGAGGAGTTGATCTGTCGGATGGAGGGAGATTGTAGGGATGAGAAAAAGGTGTTTGAGCTGATGAGTCGACTGTTTGGGGTAGTGGGGAGCGGGGACAGCATTGGACTCCACAGGCTTGAGCAGGTAGAGGTGGAGGTGCTGAAGAAGATGGTGGCGTGGGTGAGAGGTGGCGGAGAGGTGGCGGAGGTAACAATCTATACAGATGGGGAGAAGGAAAAGGAGGGTAGAAATGGGGCGATAATCCTGAAGGATATCGGGGAAGTCGATCAGGAGGGGATCGAGAGGATTAAGAAGGGGTTGAGGGAGATGACAGGGGAGTGGGTGGATAGACTCAGAGTCTCAAGAAATAGGGAGGTGGTAATAGAGGCAAAGAAGGGGGTTGAGGTGAGGGGAATTCTGGGGGAGGTAGGAAGGGTAACAGGAGCTAGGGTGGTCGAAGCGGGGAGGGGAACAAAAACCATTAAAATGGTAGGAATAGAACCGTGGATGGAAGATGAAAAGGTGAGGGGGAAAATAGAGAATTTGATTGGGAAAGGGACAACGGTGATTAAAGTGGTAAGGGAGAGGAACGGGATGAAAATGGCGGTGGTGAGGGCGGAATGGGAAAAAGCGGTAGCCTTTTTGAAAAAAAAGGAGATTAGATTGGGGTGGAACAGGGTAAATATTATAGAGGGTAGAGAGGATGACAGATGCTTTGGATGTGGGATAAAGGGCCATAAAGTAACAGGGTGTAAGGTGAAGGTAGTCAAGGAGAGGAGTAAGTGTTGGCTTTGTAAGAGCGAGGATCACATGGCGAGAGACTGTCGGCAGGCTTTCCTTTGTAGGGTATGTGGGGAAAGGGGACACAGGCCAGGGGAGATAGAATGTAGTAGGGGAAGAGAAGAAGTAGAAGGAGACGATGGAAAAGGTGAAGGAAAAAATGGGAGGGACCCTCTGGACCCCTCAGAGGGGACGAGTCTGGTCAAATAGGAGGAAGGGGACAGCATTGCGCGGGAAGGAGGAATGTAGGGGATGTATGGAGAGTGTTACAGATAAATTTAGGGAAATGCAGGATAGCGCATGATATATTGGATGAAGTGATTTTTAGGAGGGAAGTGGATGTAGTGTGTGGATCCGAGGTGAATGCTAGATATGTGGGGAAGCAGGGATGGATTATGGACGATACAGGAGAAGCAGGAATAAGAGTGGTGGGGGATGGATTGAGGGCGGATGAAGTGAGGAAGGGAAATGGATGGGTGGTAGTGCGAATGGGAGACATGGTGGTGTATAGTGTGTATATAAGCCCAAATGTCAGCCTGGAAGAATATGAGAGGAGCATGACAGGATTAGAGGACGATCTGAGGGTGTCAAAAGGAAAAAGGAGGATCATAAGGAGAATGGTGGCAGGGGACTTCAATGCGAAGAATACTATATGGGGGGGGAAGAAAACGGACAGGAGAGGGGAGATCCTTGAGGAAGTGTTAACATCCAACGGGTTGGTGGTGCTGAATGATGGACTACTGCCCACCTTCGTGAGGGGTGACGGGGGTTCATGATATAACAGCATGTGATGAATGGCTGTGGGAAAGAGTGTTTAGTTGGGGGGTGCTGGAGGATGAGGAAAGCTTGAGCTTACATAGGTATGTGGAGACGGATATAAGGAAAGAGAGAAAGGATTTAGTGGAAGAGTGGGAATGGAAGTGGACGAAAGCCGAGGCAGAGAGAATGAGGAAGAAAGTAAGAGAAGAGATAGGAAGGGGACTTGGACATGATGCAGATGAATTGTACAATGTGATACAGGGCTGCAAAAGAGAGGGAAAGAGGGGCAATAGGCGTGAGCGGAGGGCCAATTACTGGTGGAATGAGGAAATAGAGGAGCTGTGGAGGGAGTGTAAGAAAGAACGAAGACGGATGCTGAGAGGAAGAGGAAGGATAGAGGAAAGAGGGAGATATAAAGAGAAGAAGAAGGAACTGGAGCGTAGAGTGGAGAGGGAAAAAAAAAGGAAGTGGGAAGAGTTACTGGGGGAATTGGAAAACAATCCATGGGGAAAGGCGTATGAGATAGCGGTGAAGAGGATGGGTGGAAATAGAAACGAGGTTCTAGAGGGGGATTGGGAGAAGGAGATCATAGAGAAATTGTTCAAAGGGGGAGAAGGAGGAGTGGGTGGCAGAATTCAGGAAATCCAAGATACAAGGGGGGTAGTGAAAATGAGGGGGATAAGGCCGGTAGAGAAGTGGGAGGTAGAAGATTGGGGGAGAAATATTAAAGTGAGAAAAGCCCCAGGGATAGATGGCCTGAGGGGTGATATGGTAAAGAGGCTGTTGGATGACAATAGGGAGTACTTCTGGGAACTATTCAACAGGGTGCTGAGGGAGGAGGAGTTCCCGGAAGGATGGAAGGTAGCCAGGGTGATACTGATGAAGAAGGCGGGTAGAGAGGGGAAGCGGGCGGGGGAATATAGGCCTATCAGCCTGCTGTGTGGTATGGGTAAATTGATGGAGGGGATAATAAGGGATAGGATTGAGGAGGAAGTTGGTAGGAATGGGGGTTTTAGGGTAAACCAGCATGGGTTCACGAAGGGGAAATCTTGCATCTCGGCACTGAGCAAGGTGATGGGTTTGGTGGAAAGAGCTAGGGAGGGCAGCTGGAGGAAGAAGAAATTGGCCCTACTCGTGTTCTTCGACGTCGGGAACGCGTTCAACAGTGTCAGCAAACGGGCAGTGTTGAGCGCGTTGCTGAGGCTTGGAGTGGAGCAGGGGTTGGTTAACCTGGTGGAGGACTACCTGACGGGGCGTGTGATTGTAGACTCCAGAGGGAGGAGATATGAGATGGAGGCTGGAGTGCCTCAGGGCTCGGTTCTTGGACCGACGCTCTGGAAGTGTGTGTTTGATGAGGTTTGTGGGATAGTATGTGAAGAGGGATGTGAGATTACGGTGTATGCGGATGATGTGTGTCTGGTATGTACGGCAAAGGGAGAGGCGGAGATAGAAAGAAAGGCGGAGAGAATGTGCAGGAAGATTGTGGAGAAGATAGAGCGGTGCGGACTGGAAGTGGCGGAAGAGAAGACGGTGGGGTTGCTAGTGAAGGGACGGAGCAGGGCAAGGGAAGTGGGGGTGATGGTTAAGGGAAGGATAATTCGCATGGAGGAGTCTGTGAAATACCTAGGGGTGTGGTTGGATAGCCAATTATCCTTCAAAACCCATATGGTAAAGGCGGCAGAGAAGGGTAAAGTGAGGGCAGCATGGCTGGGGAGATTGATGTGTAATGTGAAAGGGCCGGGAGAGTGGAAGAGGAGGGTAATTGGTAGGACGGTAGAGCAGAGTATGCTGTACGGTGCGGAGGTGTGGGGTGAAAGAGCGGGGGTGAATGCGAGGGCTAGGCCACTTCTGCGGGTGCAGAGAGGGATACTGCTGAGGGTGGTGCAGGGGTACAGGACAGTGGGTGGACTGGCAGCAGCGGTGCTGGCAAGGTCCTACCCATTGGACGTGTTGGCTAGAGCTAGGAGCAAACGCTGGAGGGGTGCGACCAATGAAGAGGTACGGGAATGGATGGAGGAGGAAATGGAGAGAAGGTGGGAGGAGTATGAGGGCGCGCTAAAAGGAGCGATTGGGAATAGGAGATATTGGATGGACCGGAAATTCGGGGAGGTGAACTACTTCTTGACACAAGTGCTCACTGGACATGGGTCGAGAGTAGGGTACCTCCACAAGATTGGGAAACGAGAGACTGGTGTGTGCGAGAGGTGTGAAGTGGAGGATGATGTGGGGCATGTGTTTAGATGCTGGAGGAACGAGGAAGTGCTGAAGAAGTTGGAGAGGAAACTAGGGGAGGCGGTGTACTGGGAAAACATGGTGGAGATAATGTTGAGGGGGGAGGAGGAATGGATGGAGGTGAGTGGAGTAGTAGAGAGCATGGTAAGGGGGAGAGAAGGACTCGATATGGCATGAGAGGCAGGAGTGATAGGAGGGAGAAGATGACAGTGTGAGCGGAGAGTGTGCGAGGGACCGCCGCCTGTCTCGAAGTATGCTAGGGTAGTGATTCCGAGGCGGGGGTAACGGCGAGTTTGAGGTGGGTTTGGTTGGTAGGCATCTCCTTGGGGATGAGTCCAACACTGTTTGGGTCCTGGACCCATTCGAACATGAGTTTCATCTCGGCCCAAAAAAAAAAAAAAAAAAAAAAAAAGGTTCCACAAGAGTGGTGAAATTACTCCACCTTGAGGACATCCTTTAGTTGTCCTAACGGTGTATGTTTTATCATGCATATGTGCGGATATTCTCCTATGCTCGAGCATGGATCCTATCCATTTGCATGTGGTGCTGTTAATCCCTTTTTTTAGGGATCTGATAATCGATGACATCGATGTGTTGTCAAAAGCACCTTCGATGTCTAGAAATGCTGCAAGGGCTACTTCCTTATAATTCAGGCTCCTTTCGAGACCTGAGACCAAATTATGCAGGGCAGCTTCACCTGATTTCCCTGCTTGATAAGCCCATTGTAGTCTATGTAGAGGGATGCTCTTAAGCGCTCCTTCTTGTAAGTACATTGGTTGGAGGTTGTCTTCCATCACGGAATAGCAGACGAATTCGGCGTTGAGGAAATAGGTATACGGTACAGCAGTACAAACTGGTGGTCGGTTAGTATATGATTATTATACAGAAAAAATATATTCTTGCATTAAAAAAGTTGAAAGCTTCACCAGAAAAATTTTAAAAAGCTGGTAACGTTTGCAAATATTATTTTTAAATTCGGCACTATTCATATTGATAACCACCGCATACCAAATTTTATAACATTATGTCCAGCCGTTGCTGAGATATTTGACCGTTCAGGTTCTGTAAAGTAAGTTTGATTTTGAAAAATTTCTATAAAACCTTAACTATATATACCTAATACATATTAAGCATAAGCCGACATATGCAGATCAAAGGAAAAAGTCGGCACATGTGCTTGTCGCTTCTGCAATTTTAACCGATTTTTGCCGGATACTGTATAGCAAAAAGTTTCAACATCTTGCAATAACCAGAAAAATAAAGTTGAATTTACTATAAATTTAACTTTGACTTTGAATAACTTCTGGAAGCACTAGATTCATCATAAAATGATGAGTCCTGTTTTATAGAGCGTTTACTTTGGAAAATGGTAATGGAAATATGTTCATCTCGCTACGTTGATTTTCAAAACAAGCTATAAAATTCCAAAGTTTGAAATAATTTCTTCCTATATTATTTAAACGGGTTGTATTATCTTTGGTTTATGATGTTATGACACTTATTTACTTAACACCAATAATTGTATATTATATGTATATTATATATTTATACCGTAAACAGTTGGATACGGTGGTTGCAAAAGTACACCGAAAGCGGTCGACGAATAGTCAACGAAAGTGTAAAACAAATCAGGCGACGTAACTATAAAAAGTACACAGAAAGCTGTCGAGCGTCGGCTACAAAAGTGTACAGAAAGCAGTCAGATCCAATCTAGGAGGAGCACCTTCGACGTTCGACGATCAAATTGCACTTCTCAGTGTATTGTCTCGGGAAATTTTCAGTTTACGAGGCAATTCTTCGATATGGAATACTTAACAAAAATAAATTTTTTTTCGTTTTTTACATTATTTTTCCCTGCATCTTAATTTCTGCAATGATCGGAACCGCGATACATTGCGGAAATTAACCAAATGGCCATCCTTTGGATGCACAGCCATAGCTGTCCCTACCGCGACCTTTAACTTCTCTTGATATTTTTTCAAATTAAACCCTGAAGAGGACTTAATCCTAACACAGAATAGTATTAAAAAATTTTGTTGAAATTTCTTTTGAAAATAGTTAAATGTTTCATGAACTTTCATTTATTCCTTAGTTTTGTAAGAACAAAATAAAAAACCTTTCAATATTATATTAACATGTTTATAATCTGTATTGCAGAACTTGTTCCAACTTTAAAATCCTTTATAGGTATGTTTTTAAAATTCACCTGTCTATGAGTTAAAATTTTTGATATAATTTACATTTATTCAAACGAAACATTAATAATTCACATGATCTAGTCTATAAAAACGTTTTTCATAAAATAGTTTAAATAAACCCTTCCGAAATGATACACTAGCCTTGATTTATGTTGAGACCAAAACATTGTGTAGGTAATAATGTATGAACGCTGGTCTATCTTTAATATGTCATTGGTGTAACTTGAATAAAACAAAAAAGGAAACTACCAACAAATAATAAATCCCATTCAATCAATTTTGACAGCTTCGACATTCTAACCCTTAAAAAACAAAATATCCTAAGGTTTTTATCAATTCGCTACAGTGTGAAAATGGAGGAAGTTAGTAATAAGAGGCTACTCCACAATGTTTAAACTAAAAACTCAAATATTACTAACCGTACAAGGTTAAAACCCTGTATCTCACAAACCAATCCCTTTATTTAAGGTCATATATCCAAATAAATCAAGTTACTAAAATTACCTGATTAATAACAAAAAAAATTAATATATACTATATACGTTTGTAGAAATAACAATAATTCAAAAAAAAACGAAATATACAAAAAAAATAAAAAATAAATACAAAATGTTTTATAATCTTACTACTATACATTGCTCATTAAGTAATTGCAATCTGTTTTCCGTTACTACCAATGTCTTATTTATCTTGTTCGGTTATTTAAAAATTTAGTTAATTTTATTTGATTCAATATTGAAAAAGTTTGTGCGTTTTTTCCAAGTGTCTTTCATAATTCCTTTACAAAAATATTATTTAAAATTATGACTCCTTTTTTTGCCTTTAATTTCCATGGCAGTCCCAATTATACTTCACCTGTATTTCCAAAAATACCTTCTTGTCCCTTAGATCAAGGTTGTCATTATCAGTTTACAATATCTTTCTTCGATCAGCATTTTACCCTTTTTGCCACGATCATTATCATCAATTATACTTCACCTGTATTTCCAAAAATACCTTCTTTACATATTTTTGCATCTCTTTGCATTTTTATTCATAAATTTATTTTTTAAACTGCCGACCTATCTAGTCGATACAATGCTTGTCCCTTGGGAGAGAAAATTAAAATCTGACTTAAAAAAAAATTAATTAGATCCATAAATAATTAATTTAGTATCTCGCACATAACAAAAAATATAACTTACTTAAAATAATACATATAAAACAAAAATAGCGTGAGTATTGAGAGTAAAAAATTTGAAATTAAAAAAAATTCGTTAGTTAAGATAAAATTAAAATCGTTTTGCAATGATTAAAAAATTAAAAATGCCACTAAACATGATAATTACAATTTAAGACATTGTATCAATAAATAAAAGTAAAATCGTGAAAACAAATTACAACAAATAATGAAGTTATCAAAAATATAATATGACTATTCATATTTTCTGTTCGGACCATTTTCCCGTTCCTATTTTGACCATCTCCATTTTTAGTAACCAATAAAACAATTCTTCATCTTCCATGATAAATCCATAATTAAAATTCCATATATTCAATAAATAATAATTGCATAATATCCATTATAATAACTCAATATTCCATCAATAATATCCATAAAACATATTTCCATTATCCATATAAGTTTCCCATTATAACTATGTAAAACTAAATCAATCTACCATACTATTCCATTCTTCGTCCATCCCATGTTGTTCCATGAAATTGAAAAAAAAATAACACTTTTTTCTCATTGCTCAGAAGGGTCCATCCATTTAGTCACTATCAGAAGAGTCCAGTTGGCAGGATCGCCATGTAATGTTCGGTAATAACGGGTGATAAGTAAAACACAAGTTGAGCTTCAGCTTGATCTATTTAGACTTCAGTCAGCCCAACTGACCTCAATCAAAATCAAGTTATAATTATATTTTTAAAATGTCTAGTCATGTGTCGTCTTAATCAAAACTATATATTTATGCTTACTAACACTTTTATATAATTGTTGATAAAGCTATTTCGTGAATGACCTACTAAATTATACGAGGGGCACTACAGAATGCTTAGCTTCAACAAATATTATTTTATGGCTATAACACTTAAGGTACAATTCGGCAATTTTCAAATTTTGAAAACTGCAGATAATTTTTCTTTGCAGATGGCTGCGATTTTCCCAATTCTAGATCAGTATTCTTGCATAGCTACTAAATGGTCTCGACATTTAGGTTTTTGTGTTACTTACACTGCGCTCTTAATGAAAACTTGGAGGTATTCAATTAAAAAATTCTTCTTACTCGAGAACTGAAAAAATATTTTTTTCAGAGTATCTTTAACTTACCGAGTAAAATCTGCTCATAAAGTGAAATTGACTGATAAACAATTATTACAGTGGATGGTACCCATTTTACTCGTAATGCTCATATATCTCGGTACATGGACTGTGTCAGATACTCCAAATACGGAAGAAATCGTAGATAATGCTGGCTTAAGATTTAAACAATGCATGTATAATTGGTGGGATCACAGTTTAGCTATAGGTAAGTTTTTTATCGATAGTCACTTTATTTTATGTACCTACACATTGCACCATGTAGCTCAGGGCTGTCCAACATAAGGCCCGCGACTTCATTTTTCGTTGCCAGTGACACTGTCGATGGATATAAGTTATAGGTCGACCAGAACAGCTAGAGTGTTGAGAATTGTATGCGCGTCACCCAACTTCTTGTTACGCGAGATACGAGATAAGTCGGTAAAAGTTTGTCAGACAACGCACTTCGACAAATTTGCAGTGGCGTAGTTACATTTTTAGTATTATTTTTAGTTAATTAATTTATTAGTATTTAGGTTTAATTTTTGAAGAGCATTTACAATGACATTTCAGACTAAAATTAATAACAGAGTTTTAAGTGGCCAAAGTCGTGAACAAATTGGAAATGTGATACAATTTATGCAGGAACAAGTGAAGCAGGAAGCACCCACGTCTCTGAACAAAGAATACCTACTATAAAGCAGGTTGACGCAAAATTTCATTCCGAATATGATTATGAGCGAGGACGGGAGGAAATACGAGCTCTTTGACTTCGCTGGAGAAAAACTGAAAGCGATAGAGCAATATTATTAGAGCGTGTTTCAATCCGGCACTTGAGATTGGCAGTTTTGAGAAAAATGAAAACATTTAGAGAAGAAAAAAAGCCGATTGTTTGTACTGATGAAACCTATATTCACTCTACTCACGCACATGAGAAACCTTCGTTGGAAAGCAGAGTGTAAGTTAGGTGATTATCACGATCAAATGAATTACCATAATTACGAAAAATGGATAAAGGAAAGTCATACCAAATTTGCCAAATCGAAGTGTTATGGTATTAGATAATGCATGCTATCACAATAAATTGGTGGAGGAGATGCCAACTTCGTCCACAAAAAAGAAGGATGTGCAAGATCCCAGGTAGCAAGGTGTTGTCGTAATAACGTCATTTTCAAGTTATAAGTCGTCGCAACTCGTCAGTCACCTAGAAATGACGTCAAAATGACGCGAAAAAATTACGTCATAATGACTCTACAAAAATAGCGTCATAATCACGACGCTAAATGACTTGTTTTTTTCTCAATAAATATAATAGTAGATAATTTCATTCACCGCTTATTATTATTTGACTCCTGCGCCAAAGACTACCCAATTATTCTTTGGTCTATTTGCCCAGAGACGGGATTTTTTTAATGTTAATGTAATATTTTTAATATAGCAGCTATGTCTGCGAATCAGAAAAAAGTAAGGTTTCATGATTGTTCAAAAATGGTTTGAGGAATGTGATGCAGAATTTTCAGACCAAGATGGTGATCCTGAGAGCAGCAACCCCATCGAAACTTCCATTATATGTATATATCCATCAGTCCTGTGCCAATGCCAATAAGCTAGATAGAATTGATTTTTTTTAATTATTAGCCAAGCAGTTGTATGAACTGGTTCATGAAAGATCCCAAAAAACAAATTTATCAAGAGAACTAAAAGAAGGTGATTGTAGAGTTTTGAAGGTGGCTCCCGAGGCACCACCTAATACTGAAGTAGTTTTGGCTAGAAATCAGAGGAAGTATTGTTTTATCTGTGACCCAAAATTGAAAATAAAGACTGGTTATTTATGTGTTCAATGCAAAAAACCAATTTGTTTGCAATGCTCTGAAAAAATGTGCGCCCAGTGCATTGGAAATCTGAAAGAGTTCTGATTAAATTGGTTTTTAGTACTAAATAAATTAGTATTTTGGTTTCATGTTAATTTTTCACAGTTTTAATTTAAAAGTTAGTATGTGCTGTTTTTTTCTTGGTTATTCCTTAGACAACAACGTTTCAGTAGTTTTTAAATATTGAGAAAAACGAATACAACTGTTACAGTCGACGAAAAAGCTTTGTAACTAACACGTGTATTGAAAGGGCAATTAACAATCTTGAACATTATCTCGATTGTTATTGGCCCTCATTAATACACTAGTTGGTTAAATAACTATTATCTCGAGTTACAGACGGTTAATTGACTTCCAATTTTAATGGTGATTGTATTAGAATATCCCTAATAAGTACTAAATGTTTTTTGACCCATCGGATGACAACTACCTTGAATAAAAATTAATTATTTTTGTAGGTGAAGTATTATTCTTAGCTTGGGGCATAAGAGTATGTTACAACGTAAGAAACGCGGAATCGCTTTACAATGAAGCTAGATTAATTAGCTATGCTATATACAATATTGCCATTGTCAACATAATGATGATTGCGTTTCAGTAAGTACTTTATTTATTAATATTAATAGTATTTTAATAAAATGTGTAACGCTTAACCCATTTGGAAGCTTTTCAAGATTTAAAAAAGCACAGCAAGTTTTATAGCACAAGTCCTTCGTGACAAACTTTATCCATTAGAATATTGTGTTCGATGTAAAACCGATTTTGAGTTTGAGGTTATCAAATGTAATGACGTCACTGACAGGTCGGCCATATTGTGCTGGAGGGCACATAGTAAGACTTTAATTAACCACTAGTTCTTAAAGGTATCTAAAATGGTAGTGTTGTTAAGTGTGGATTGCGGGGAGAAAGTGATAAGGTATCTTTATTTCGATTTACGGCTGTTTTAATGGAGCGAGGGGACTATTTAATTGATCTCTCTGATCAACGCCTCGATCCTTGGATCAGTGCTTTAAAACGGGGCCCCCTCAGCGAATCACAACTTTAAACTTGGCGTGTGTGTTCTCAGCATTTTATCGAAGGTTAGTTAGTGTACCAATAGCAGTCAATTTTTGTTCATAAAACACAAACACACAAGGTTCAACTCCAACCTTGCCCTCCAGCACAATATGGCCGACCTGTCAAAGGCATGTATTCTTTTTTGGTCTATAGGTTGTCAAAATAGAGCCTATGTCTAAAAGTTGCATGTTTGACAACCTATGGCATTTGATAACCTCAAACGTAGGCTGGAATACGGTGAGTTTCTTCAAGTTTCCTGTGCCTCACGAAGGTTTCCTAGGACCCTCCAATCCTCCATTTTCAACCCCGTGTTCTGAGTTTCCAGAAGTTGGAGGGTATTGGAGGGTTTTTTATTCTTCTTCCCTCACACTACGACAGCATTTTACTTCACTGCCATACATACTGTACGTTGAGAGGCGTTATAGCTGACCTTAAAAAAGAAATAAATACTTCAATTCCCCAAACAACAAAATGGGTTTTTTCTTATCACCTGACTCTGATTACAGACAATATTCTAATTTAGATTTAAAATTCAGGCCCTGGAATATCTGTAAAGATAATCTATCTTTATCGTTTTTTGCCGTCATCGGACGGTTAATCGAGTTGGTCCTGCTTCAAGTTACCTTTCCGACGGATTCCGGAATTTCATGCATTACAAGGGTTCAGCTGAAAAATATTTTTTATAGGAAAGACTCTTCGTAATATTTAACAAGGAACCTTCCTCTTTCACATTTCACATTTAATAAATGTATCTTATATTTCAGTTTATTCATCTTTCCACGAGCTGGTCCAGATATCAAATATTTACTCGGCTTCATACGTACACAACTTTCCACGAGTACTACGATAGCATTAGTGTTCGGTCCAAAGGTAAGTTACCAAATTATTTTATAGCTTGTTATTGAATTCTTCCACATGGTGTCTTGGACTTAGATGATAAAAACATAATTTCGTTTTTCCACTTATAATGTGTATAAATCTAAAATTCTCCTAAGCCTTCAAAGCTGGGGATACCAAGGTATCGTACTAGCTTTTGTCAAAAACTTTCTTTCAAATAGGAACTTTCAAGTAAAGGAAATGGAACAATTTTCAATTGTAAAACACAAGAAAATGGAACTCCCCAAGGCTCGGTTTTAAGACCCTCATTGTTTCTTAATGCAATTAACCACATTACACAAAATATTGATACAACCATGCAAGCTCGACTGTATGCAGATGATTTGATTTTATTTATGAAAAGAAAAAACTTGATCAGTTCAGCTAATCTGCTACAAACACAACTTTTTAACCTAGTACTGTGGTCAAAAACATCTGGCATGACCTTCAGTGCTGAGAAAACAAAATGCATATTATTCTCGAAAAAAAAACAAGGCAAAAACCATCACAAAAATTTGATGTACGCTGAAGAAATAAAATTTCTTCTTATGATATACGACCAACATCTAAACTGGAAAAATCATATTAAAAAAAAGTTAATTGATTTATTTTCCTCTACTTCTAAGATGAATTCAATGTTTGGGTGTGAGTTATTGATAAATTGGAAAAATATGAATATTTACTAGAAGTACCTACAAAACATACTAGAATATCATCAACATATCTCTACCAAAATAAAACATCCTTTGCCAACTGAGATTTAAAAATAGTAGTTTACAAATTTTATCCATGAAAATGTCTGCTAAAATTGGTGATATAGAACTTTCCATAGGTAATCCTTCATTTTGTAAATAAAATTTTTTGTTATAAAAGAAATAATTTTGATTAATGCAAACTTCAAATAAGTATCTGTTGCATTATTTATATCTATATTTTTGTATTAGAAAATCTTTAATAGAAGGGTTGCATTCTTTTGGTGGAATTTTTGAAAACAAACTACTTACATCAAAAGAAAGTAATTTTGCATTTGTGGGAATATTAATATTATTTAATTTCTTTGTTAATTCAAATGAATTTTTAACACAATGTTTTGAGGAAAAACCATAGTTTTTTTACTAGTGAATTAAGGTTTATGGCTATTTTATGATTTGATACATACTGGTCCAATGGGTTTATTTTGTTTGTGTTAAAACATCAAAAAATAAATAAAATAAACCGACAGTGACATCAATGGGATTCGATCCGAAGAACTAGCACTATCAGGCACGCAGGTTTCTGTTACACCAACAAGGCCAACGCTTTATGTATTCCAATACAAATTGAGTTTTTACAATACTTACCTATGAAACAAATATTCCTAGTTTTTGAAGATTTAGAAAAAATATACAGTTTGGATAGTCGATGGAAAAGTTTTTTAACTAACACGTGCATTAATAAGGGCGATTAAAAATCTCAAACGTCGATAGTTAATCGTCTTTGTAACGATAATTTTTTATACAATTTCAGGTAAAATCTTCTTTTTCCACGTAATTAACTAATAAAATATTTATGTTAATGTTTTAAGATTATTCGAGTACTGCGTGGTCAAGGCGACCAATGGGACAACAGAGCTAGATCACGTGGAGTAACAGCTTCATTTTCGTTAAATGGAATTGGTATGGTTCCTGAAGAGACACCTGATCTTTTCCAAGAAAATGAGGAACTCAAGGTAAGTTGAATAACAATCTTACAATCACTACCTACTATCTCCAAAAATTCTTTCTCAAATATTGGGAGAAGGTAAGTATACCTACCAAAAAATCTGACAAAATTTCATGAACAATTACCCCAAGTTAGAATAGTTTAAAAATGTGAGACGTTCCATATAAGCCTGTTTTGTGCATTTGGAGATATGCGTAATTCTTTATGTTGTCCATCTAGCCTCTCTTTCTACAAAGATGTGGAGAGAAGGTTTGTTTGGGACGTCCGCTCTAAAGTTTTTGACCACCAAACAATAGCTCCATATATGATCAGCAATAATCAGTCTAACAACCATCACATATCCAATGGATGTGTTTAGGTCCTAAGCCCCATAATCTTCCACAGATCCTATAACATGTTCACAAGGATAGTCTAGCCTTATGGAGAACATTTTCCAAGTGAGCGATCCATGTAAGTTTTTAATTTGTGATAATTCCTTTTGAACTTTAGTAAGGATCTTCGTGTTAGTTCCTTTTGTCATGGCTTCTTACCATGCCACGGCTCCATATGTAATACTGGGTTTCACGATTGCTGTAGGTTCTTGTGTTCTTTTGGAAAACCCCAAGTCCATTCTCCTTCGCCCAATATACGAGTTCTCTTAAAGTAGATCCTATGATGGTGATGATGTTAAATAAACTGCTCCACAAAAGTTCGGAGATTGTCTTTTAACAAATTACGATGTTTGAACACTTAGTGTTTTTATGCTATAAATTGTATGCTTTTTCTTTTATGTAACCATTTGTTTGCCCTTTTGCGCAATACGATTCCAGTTTTAAACAACAAAAATAACAATTTGAGTTTGTGTATACTTTAATTTTATTCAAAAATAAAATACATTCGTTAATAACGAGTATGGTTTCCTCTAATATCAATGATAGCCAAACAACGCCTCTGCATACTTTCAATAAGGTCGATCGATTTGTCTCCAAAGTTGGAGTAAAAGCTGTCTGAGTTCTTGGAGTGTCTCTGAGGATGGTTCATGATAATTCAAGGCTCTTTTTAGCTGGTCCAGATCATGTTCGATGGGATTGAGGTCGAGCGATCGAGGGGGCAATGCCAAATGCGGGATATCATGAAACGTCTCGTCTCGGTCGAGCATTATCGTCTAAAAAGAGGAAATTTGGTCCAATATCAGCATGAAACAAACTAATGACATTATTAATAACTTGTTCGTAAATCTGCGCAGACATGTTCCCATCAAACACTAACAATTCTGTACGCCCATTAAAACAAATTCCTCCCCAAACAGCAACTGTTCCTCCTCTGAACGGATGAACTTCCTGCTCTGCTCTTCGATTTTGGAAGAGTCCATACACGAACACGTTAACTATCATAAAACCGTCCATACCTCGACTCATCTGTGTACACTGCGGACCTCCATTCAGCACTCACTTGTTCATTCGCCCATGCCAATCAAGCATGCATATGAATGTGTCTCTTCTCTTCTCAAAAGTCGTCGTGAAGGCAAGTTAACCTCGACTAATCTTCGATGCACTGTTTCAATTGAAACCGAAGCACCAGAAGCATTCAAAATACTCTGTTGTGTGGGGGTGATACCCTTGGTAGTTTACTTCTAGGTCTTTCTCTCACGTTTCCAGTTGCTCGACATCTACGGAGAAGCCGCAAAATGACACTTTCACTGACTTGATAAACGTCCGCAGCTTCTTTCCGAAGACGACCCGCCTCAATCATACCAATAGCCCTACTAGCTTCATCCGCACCAAGTTTACTTCTAGGCATTATTCAAAACAAAATTATGAATTTCAAATCACAGTTGACTGAAAGTGGAAACAATAACTACTGATGTGAAATTCTTGAAAATACAAAATAAAACAACTTGCCTTAATCTTGAAAATTTATCAACTTGGAAACAAAAAAAACTAGTCAGATAAGCAAGTCAACATACTACAGAAAAAACCTTGGTTGATAAAACAGTAACTTCCCCCACTTTTGTGGAGCAGTTTATTTACCTATTATTAATATTACCAAGTTGTCTGCATACGCAACAACCTTTATTCTCTGTCTCTCAAGTTGGTAGGATCTTGTTGATCACAATTAACGTAGCGGAAATATATATATTCCTTGTGGGGTGTCCCATGTCGTATTCTCTTTGCATGAGTTGTCACCTAGAACTGAGCTGACTTCTCCTATTTATAGACCGGTAGCCCATGACACATGTAGCTTTCATTATTTCGAATGGAAGCCGTTTTACCATCGACTTTC
The DNA here is from genome assembly GCA_947563755.1 of Lochmaea crataegi. Classification (NCBI taxonomy): domain Eukaryota; kingdom Metazoa; phylum Arthropoda; class Insecta; order Coleoptera; family Chrysomelidae; genus Lochmaea; species Lochmaea crataegi. The sequence continues at coordinate 25,324,621 of OX387434.1, forward strand.
ATGTTAAAAACTAATAGAATAATAACTGGATAATCGACGTTACTCAGTGGACATTGAAGATCTTAGAATTTTCACGAAACTAGAACAATTAACTTATGGATGCCGTGTACTTGGATGCATTCCTTTGGTACTATTTTATCATCAAAAACAACATACTAAGGGTTGATAAGCGTTCCACATTGTTAAAACTGTTTTATTGTTTGGTTATTGTTATTTATTTAATTTTTTAATTTATGAATAAACATTTCCTGTGCTTGTTCATTTCATCCCGATTAAAATAATTAGACACGATTTTTTCCTCAAACAAATAAGAAAACTAGGTTATTACAACCATTTTTTATCTGTTTTTTGTCTATTACGGGTGGAAAAGGTTACTTACAGGGAGAATTATTGAGATGAACCAGATATGCCAGATTTTTAAATCCGGCCCTGTAAATCAATTCAAATTATGGTATTTACCATACTGGAGCACAGTATGTATCGTTTCTGTTTTTTTTTTAAAGATTTCTTCAGTAAGATATTTCACTAATGCCATTTTTCAATTTGACTCTAAAATGAATCTTTAATTGGAAATGTGAGGTGAGTGTAACAAAAAATTCAAATACCCAGGTCTAACTGTCTATTTATGCCCTCTGAAAAAAATTATATCAGATTTTAGAAAAATCATATACAGGGTGAAGTGTTGAATATGAAGCAGTCCCACTAATTTTCACGAATACGGTCCTGGATTTTTCAATTCTGAATATGTCAGTTAGTTGCGAGACACACTTTCACCAAAAAATGAGACAAATCTTCTTAATCATTGAAAAGATATGACGAAACATTGTTTTGGTGAGGATCCATAATTCACCCTGTATATTAATAATAAAAACAAGAAGACTTTTTTTAATGGTCATTTGATAATCCCCTAACGTACCTCTACTTATGGTAAAAGTATGTACAGTTCCTCGTAACTCACCCTGTATAAGCGTGAGCGTTGAGTTTCAATAACCACGTAATGTAGCAGTCACTAGACCTGTAAGCTGTGACTACTTAGGTTGTTATGGAATTTGTTTGACGTTTTTAAGTTGAATTATCAAATTGGTCAGAACTCGTGTACCTATAAGTATATCTATAATTATATTTTTAATAATGTGCTCTGTATAGAGAGGCAAACTATAGTTAATTGTTGTTATTACATTACCAATACCATGGGTGGCAACGGTGCGTTGAAATAATAAAGTGTTTATAAAATTCGCCTGCATTTATTTCGATATATCGGAAAGTGCAGCGAAAATTAATCAAATAGAATTTGAATTGTATCAACAAAAGGAAAAGTACGTAGTGCTACAAAACAAAAAAAACGTTAGATTTTGTAAAATCAATTAAATAAATAGGTTAGTGTTAGGTTATTAAAATAAAAAGCAATTGATTTAAGGCGAGTCCAAAACAATATAATTTGCGACGTTGTCAAATTTAAAAAATAAAGGACAAAATAAAGAAAGAAATTAGATATATATATAATAAGTGGCTGGATAGATCAAGTATCTCCGAAGAGTAGATCTGGGTATTTTGGTCTTACGCTACCACGAAAATAATATAATTAAATAGTAATTGAATACAAAATATAAACAAAATGGATAGTGATGATTATTCTACAGAAGATTCAAAGAAAAGAAAAATGGATGCTGTATTTGAAGTTAGCAAGAGGACTAGCAGAACCCCAACTAAAAGTAAAAAAGATGAAAAGTTAGATCAAATCATAGCGTTAATGAAGGAAATGTCTGCAGATCAAAAGGATATGAAATGGGAACAACAACTGATTAAAAACGAGATCAAAGAAACCAAAGATCAACAGGCTCTGTTTAATGAGGAAATATTAAAGCCGAAAGTTGAAAATGAAGTATTGAGAAAAGAAAACCAAGCAATTAAAAAAGAAAATGCAGAAATGAAAACAGAAATGGAAGAGATTAAAAAAACGATGGAAATTATAGATAAAGAAAGAAGAAAGAATAATGTGATGATAAATGGATTAAAACTTGATACTAATGAGCCGTCGAAATTGGTAGAAAATGTCAGAAACTTTTTGAGTCAACAACTAAAAATAAATATCGAGCCTAAAGCAGTTAACAAGATAGGGGAGAAAATGTGTATAGTGGAATGTCAAAAAGAAGCTGATAAAGAAAAAATTATGGCAAATAAAGCTAAATTAAAGGAGAGGAAAGAAGAAAGAGTTTTTATAAATAATGATATGACCAAGAAGGAAAGAGAAAAACAAAAAGAGATAAGGATGTTTGCAAAATTAGAAAGTCAAAAGGGAAAAGACGTAAAAACGGGATACAATAAGGTAACGGTAAATGGGCAAGAATGGAGATGGGATAAAGAAACAAATAGAATGAAAATACTGGAAAAAATACATTCAAAAAACTAAATAAAGAAACAGATATTCATGGTAACAGAGAAAAAGACACAGCAACGGAATTGGATGTGAATAAAGTAAAATCAGCAACGGAAATGTGGAGAATTGGAACATGGAATGTAAGAAGTATTTTAGGAAAAGAAAAAGAATTAGAAGAAGAGTTTGAAAATACAAACTTGAGAATACTAGCTATAACAGAGACAAAAAAAAAGGACAGGGGATAGTGAAAATGGATAATGGCCATATACTCATATATAGTGGTATTGAAAATGAGAAAAGAGCGGCAGCAGGAGTTGCATGCATAATACATAGAAACTTAGAAGAACAAATTACTGGATGGAGGGGATGGTCGGAAAGATTATTGGTGATGGAAATGAAAGATAAAAATATGAACACAAAAACTATAATAATTGTATATGGACCAAATGAAGACGATACAGTAGGAAATAAAGATAGGTTTTGGGAAGATCTAACTATGGCTATAGAAAATGCAAAAGGAAAAATAATTATACTTGGAGATTTGAATAGCAGAGTGGGAACAAAAGATGACATTTATAGAGCAGTAATAGGAAAACATGGTGAAACATTTAGGAATAATAATGGAGAACGGCTGCTGGATTTTTGCATATTACACAATTTTATTGTAACTAATACATTTTTCCAACATAAAGACATACATAAATATACACGTGTGATGGAAAGCAGAAATGAAAGGTCAATAATAGATTATATATTAGTGGAAAAGAGAAATAGAAAGGAAGTATTGGATACCAAAGTTAGAAGAGGACCAGAAATAGGAAGTGACCACTATTTACTTGTAACAAAAATAAGAGAACAAGTTGAAATTACAAACCATAATAGACAAAAATTAGAAAAAACAATAGAATATGAATCGGTCAGATCATACAAACTACAAAACAAAGATATGGCAGAAAAATACAAAATAGCATTATCAGGAAAGTTCTTAAATAAATGTGATATACTGAAAAATGGTAATTTAGAAGAAATGTGGGATTATTTCAAAAAAACCGTATTGGAAACCGCTAAAGAAATATGTGGTTGTAGCAAGAAAACTAATAAGAAAAAACAAACAGCTTGGTGGACGGACGAAATTAAAATAAAAGTAAAATTAAAAAAAGAAGCGTGGAAAATGTATATAAATAACAAAACAACGGAAAACTATGAAATGTATAAAGAGAAGAGGAAAAATGTAAAAGAGATGGTAGCAGTAGCTAAAAGAAATCAGTGGAAAGAATTTGGCGAAAAAATGGAAAGCAATAGTAAATCAAATCAAAAACTGTTTTACAAAACATTGAAGTCATTAAGAAAGGAAAAAACACAAGAAATAACCTGGATAAAAAATAAAAAAGGAGATATACTAAGAAATGAAAACGAAGTAATTGATAGATGGAAAGAGTATTTTGAGGAATTACTAGGAGCAGACAACCAAGTTCAGGACATTAACAAAAAAAAGGATGCAGTAATAGAAAATAAAGACATTGTAACATTAAAAGAATTACAGGAAATAATAGATGAGTTGAAAAATGGAAAATCTCCAGGAATTGATAAATTAACATCAGAAATGTTCAAGAATTTAGGGGAAACAGGAACAAAAATATTATTGAAAATATACAACACTGCTTGGAGTGAAGAACAGATTCCAGAAGATTGGAAGACAGCCTTAATAGTTCCAATATATAAAAAGGGGGATAGACAAGACTGCAATAATTATAGAGGAATAAATCTACTTAGTACAGCTATGAAAGTCTACGAGAATATTATAGACAGTAAGCTAAGACCACTGATAGAAAATACTCTCGAAGAATCGCAAAGTGGATTTAGAAGAGGGCGAAGCATACAAGACCACATATTTACGGTGAAACAGATAATTCATAAGTTCTCACAACAAGAAAAAGAGGTATATATGGGATTTATAGATATGGAAAAAGCTTTTGACAAAGTACCAAGGGAGAAGTTATGGAAAGTACTAGAAGGAAGGGGGGTAAACTACAAAATAATAGACATAATCAAAAACATTTACAAAAATAATAGAAATTGTGTAATATACAAAAATAAAGCATCAGAATCATTTTCAACACAAGAAGGATTAAGGCAAGGAGGGGAACTAAGTCCATTATTATTTACAATTTTTATTGATGAAATAATTAAAAAATCGTCAATCAAAATGGCAAAACTACACGTTGGATACAGACATTTAGGAAGAGTGGATATATCAGAAGCAGCTTTTGCAGATGATTTAATAATTATGGCAGGGAAAGAGAAGGATTTACAAAAGAATATGGAAATATGGAGCACGGTATCTGAAGAATTTGGAATGACAGTTAATCAAAGCAAAACCAAAGTTATGGTTATAGGACCGCAACAAAAAAATTTGAATATACAATTAGATGGAATAAAAATTGAGCAAGTTAGAAGATATAAATACTTGGGAGTAGAAATAGAAGAAAATGGAACGCAGGAAGTCGAAATTACCAATAGAGTACAAAAAACGATGAATCTTTATCACACGATGAATTCGACATTTATAAATAAAAAAGAAATTTCCAAGAAAACGAAGTTAAATATATTTAAAACAATTTACCGGCCAATATTAACATTCGGATGTGAATCTTGGGTATTAACAAAGAGACAAAAGAGTCGAATACAAGCAGTTGAGATGAAGTATCTTAGGCGAGTTAAAGGAGTCACAAAGAAAGACAAACTAAGAAATACGAAAATAAGAGAAGACCTTGACATAGAATCAACACTTAAATTCATTGAAAAGAGACAATTAAGCTGGTGGGGACATTTACAAAGAATGAACGATACAAGACCAGTTAAAAAAGTATGGCAATCAAAAATACAAAAAAGAACGAAAAAGGGAAGACCAAAACAAACATGGGATGGTGTTATGGTAGGCATACTGCAAGAAAAAGGAAAAACATGGACAGAGGCAAAAACAATGGCAAAAGATAAAAAACAATGGGCTAAATTTGTACATGAATAAAATTCTATCTGGACCAAAGCATCGATGAAAAAATGGATATATGTCTTAAGCATAATACTATGTAGTTGAAACAAGTATAATTGTAATAGTATACCCTACACCATACACTATGGTAATTGGGTTTTTGATAATATATATATACATTACCATTATACATCGACGTAGGGATCCGCAGTCAATATCACAACCTCACACACACATTATACATCGAAAACGTATGCCACTTATTTTTCAGTTATTTCTTACTATAAAATTGATTAAAAAATTAATGGCATCCATTAGTTTATTGTTCTAAAAATTAATAATGTAACGTGCCTCCCTTCTTACACGTGGCTCCAGCCACGAGAACACGTCACTATGGACACCCTTGATGCAAAATTCGGTTTTAAATCTCGGGCGCCAGATTATTAACGTGGTTTGCTCCACGGCCCCTTGACCCTTAGCGTCAAGAGTTCCAGATAGCCTCAGATGGAGGTTACGGAAAATTCCAGGGGTCTTGTTGAACTAACTTTATTTACCTAATTACAATCAAATATGGATCCTCCAATTTATAAATTACGGGTTAATGAAGGAAACAGAGGGTTCAGCAGAATTGTATACTACCTACGGTTTAGGGTATACCTACGATCACACAATAGGTCGGTATATAACAAAATAATCAAAAAGAAACTTTAGACTATTAATACTCTGTGGTCTATTTTACGAATAATTCTTTAGTGACAAACAAATTAACAGGGAAAAGAAAATAAGCTATCTTTACCATATACTTGGTACTTTGCCGGACATAACGGTCAGGTTATCAAATACGGTTCAAATCTACCGGATTTAACGGGGTCCCTAATGCACGATTTAGATCTGCCGGGTAATCAGACAAATTGTGGCTAAGCCTCTTCCAAGTCTGATTAACCCTTGAATCCAAATGAAACCGGCAACTATTATTCCGACAATTAGAAAAAAAAACAAAATATAAATAATGATTCTACGAAACGGGAAAAGAACGATTTAGATCTGCAGGGAAATCAAACAAATTGTGGCTAAGCCTCTTCCAAGTCTGATTAACCCTTGAATCTAAAGGAAACCGGTAACTATTATTCCGAAAAAAAAAATTCAAGAACGAATTAGATCTGCCGGGAAATCAAACAAATTGTGGCTAAGCCTCTTCCAAGTCTGATTAACCCTTGAATCTAAAGGAAACCGGTAGCTATTATTCCGAAAAAAAATAAAATTCAAGAACGAATTAGATCTGCCGGGAAATCAAACAAATTGTGGCTAAGCCTCTTCCAAGTCTGATTAACCCTTGAATCTAACTAAAGCCGGTAACTATTATTCCGGAAAAAAAATAAAATTTAAGAACTAATTAGATCTGCCGGGAAATCAAACAAATTGTGGCTAAGCCTCTTCCAAGTCTGATTAACCCTTGAATCTAAATAAAGCCGGTAACAATTATTCCGAAAAAAATAAAATTTAAGAACTAATTAGATCTGCCGGGAAATCAAACAAATTGTGGCTAAGCCTCTTCCAAGTCTGATTAACCCGTGAATCTAAATAAAGCCGATGACTATTATTCCCAAAAAAAAAATTTTCCCACGAGTTAAACAGCTATCGACACACAGAGTAAAAATATTTGTACTAGCATAAAATTAAAATATTATAATCCACATTTAACAATTCAATATTAAGCGGCGATACGGAAAGTTTAGAATACACAGTTTATTTGTTAAAATGATTTACCTTATTAAATACAGCTTACACACAATCGGAATACACTAAATTTTCACACTACGGTTTTTCGGTTTTCGGAAGAAAATTCAACGGAGAATCACGAAAGACTAATTTAGAGCCGGAATAAATCAGAGCGCGAATGAATCAGAGCGAAAATGAATGCTAGACGGAATGAATCAGAGCCAATAATCGATTGCGAGCGAATTTATATCCAAAAATTCTAGTTACATTTTTCGGCCGTAGCCGTGGTGAGGGAATTAAACATGAAATGTATCTATTCTCGACAAAAAGTTGTACCTATACTGGATGGCTCCGGCTTTAATTAAAATGGTGTATATTCCGGGCGTCCCTTCAGGTGAAAAATTTAAATATCGGAAATGAATAAATTGTGTATAGTAGAATTTGGATTTGCGTAACTCGGACTTACACTAAAATATACAACGGTAATAACAAAAAAAAATCAATGCGGTAGAAGAAAGGGTTGTAAAGTAACGAGTTATATACACCCTAGTGGTAAAATAAAATATATTACGGAAAAAAAATAAAAATTAAACTTGCAAAAAAAATAACTCGTTACACTAAATATCAACCTTTTAACCGTGACAGCCACTAATTTACACCCAAAAAAACATCCGCCATTGAATATTTGAAGAGTATTCGATAATGTTTACTTATATATCAAACGGCATCCATTAGTTAATTGTTCTATAATTATAACTTTTACATCATATTTGTAAAATTATTAACAAATGAAGTATCGCCGCAAAATGTATGCCTCTAATATTTTTAACATCTACTAAGATAGCAAAATATAAACTGACTTCGGCATACATAAGTTAATTGTTTTTTTTTGTCCACCTTTTTATTAATTTTTAACCCTCGCTTATCAACTTGGATTTGTATGCCTTGTTGTATTTGATGATAAAGTAATACCCAAGTTTCGTGAAAATTCTAAGATTTTCAATGTCCACTGTAGCGTCGATTATCGAGTTTGGGCCTTGAGGAATAGCCTCCTTCTACTTGTTTTTCACATGAATCTCGATGACTTCCATTCGAAATAATGAAGCCTACATGTGTCATGGAGTACCGATCTATTAGTTTTATTATCAACCATCTGGTAACTATGTCATCTACTCCAATTTCCTCTATGGCTTTTTCTATGTACTCAGTTTTAACATTGTTCAAGGCTCCCTCTATGTCGAGAAATTCAGCTAAAGTGTATTCCTCATCGTTTCTTCTTGTACTTGAAAAAATTTTAATTTGTACCTGATTTGATCTTGTCAGAATAACCCCTTTTATTTTATGTGATTTTTTATTTATATTTTGTTCTCATCTTATATATTTTTATCAATAAACGTTAAATTACGTTTGTGTTTGAATTTGAGAAAAAATAAAGCACTGGTTTGTGAACTGATATAAATTATTGAAAAATGCTTAGAAAAAAAAAACATAAAAAGGGACAGGACAGGCTGCAAAAATTATTAAACGTAGGGCTCAAGATCCACCACTGAGATTCGGCTTATTCCTACGACGACGTTATATCAACTTCGATACGTCAGGTATAAACTCTCATACGTCAACTGTCAACAGAGGCGTATATTAAATTGTGTCCATTGTCGCAAGCAACTTGACTCAAAACCCCCCATGACGTTACGTGGCTTAAAAAATTATTGTTAACCCGAATAAAACCATTTTACAATTTTTGTAGTATGAGTATAAGTTAAGGATGCAATGTTAATTTAAAGGATTAATTATAAAAAATATTTGATCAACTCGACATATACAACTGTAAGATTTTTTAAACAAACCATTTTTCATATGATTCGCGCGAGTTCCTTAGGGACAGAACAACGAAAAAATTACAGAATTAAAGAATATAATGATTTATTAATTTTCAATTCGTTACAATGTACAAAAATGTATTAAAACTAATTGATGAAAAATGATCTGAACTATTTTATAAAACTCACTTCATATGGAAGTGTGCTTCTATTTACCCCCTCCAAACCCCCCACCTCCGCCAAACCCAAATCCAAATCCACCACCACCGCCTCCTCCTCCACCGCCACCACCTCCTCCACCAGATCCACTACTCTGCTGACAAGTATTACAAGAATTAACTGGCTGGGGCCGTGTAACAACTGGTTGACGCTGGACGTAAACTGGTTGGCGCTGGACATAAACTGGTTGTCGCTGGACATAAACTGGTTGACGCTGGACATAAACTGGTTGTGGCTGAACATAAACCGGCTGGCAGCAAACTGACCCACCCCCATAACCTCCGTTTCCTCCTTTCCCCTTATTTTTAAAAGTTGGATTGCAATTAACCAACAGTACCATGGTCATTGAGATGAGGACTACGACAATCTAAAACAAAATACGAAAATTATTAAAAATAGAAAAATAATTTTTCAAGATTAGATGCATACAGGGTGCCCGGAATAGATTAGCTACCTAATATGAGGAGAAAAAGAGTGAATTTATGCAATATGCAATATAAGGAGTGCACCAATAAAAACTATCGTATTTTGAGAACGGTTTATAGCACAGGTTTGGAAAAATATAGGAATTATTTACAGCATCCTAGGACCACCGCTAAATGGCGTAAAACAAAAAATCAGGAATAAATATTTACCTAATAAAGAGGTAAAGGTAATTTAGTTTAGATGGACATAAGATAGTTGGAAAAAAACATTTAAGTAATTGAGCTTTAAATTAGTTATTTGTGCTACTGTCTACACTGTCAAACTATTGGTATTTATCTATTATGACGGTTAACAATTCTGTATTTTTAGTTAGTTCTCATTGTCTTTCTGTAACTTGGAGCATCATATTATTATTATCAATATATTCCGTTGGACCCATACTGTGGTGTTCTACTGATTTAACAAAAATCACATCTAGTATCTGTAGTTTCTGGATGCCCTGTGAAACGGGTGATCCATTTGAGATAATTTCCATTAAAACGGAAGATCTGGCAACAATGGTAATACTAAAATAAGTTTGACCATAACAAAAGCCTGACAAATTTATAAGAATCGTGCTAGTGTTTCCGTAATAATTGATGCGTTCCATTCTTAAAACTCACTCTGTATAATCACGATTTTGTTCACAAAAAAGTGTATTTTTTGGAAAAAATAGCAATAAACCTATTCACATCTATATTATTGTTCGTCACATTATAATCATTCAAAAAGTTTATTGACTACTTACTGAAAAAACTCACCACTTTTATTAATACAAACATGTTAAAAAAATCACTCTCTGAAAACTACATGATTTTCAAATGTCAGTTATATATTCGCTTTTATATTATATAAAAAAAGGGGAATTAACTTTTCGCATATTTTTCACGGGTTATTAAATCCTGCAAAATAATGACTACCTACACGGTTACCAAACTATAAAGATTATTAGATAAGTTTGTTTTTCTTAAAATGATAGTGCGTAAGATTAACATGGATACCCGCGGAAAATACACATCCTTTAACGATTCACAGAAATGAGGAGATCCAAGGATTTACTTTTATATTGACGCTCACAAACGGATAAATAATTACACCGACACGCTACTATTATAAGTTATGAATAACAATATTGTTAACATAAATAACACTGGTACACAAAAAATCCTTTTATCATGAAAAATTTCGAGTCTTAAACAGGGGCAATTGATAATACTCCCGTTCCCCACTAATACTAAATAAATAGATAAGCAAGAAGCGACACTTTCATTTCGCTTTAGAAACGATATGTAAAATGTAATTAATGCAATCTGCTCATGATTATGTATTTTAGCCTCTATCTAGTCTACTACCTCTACCACTGATACAAACCAAGCAAAACCACACGATACCCAAGACCGGGCATGCTTTATCTTATGTGAAGTGTTTGTTTTGCTCTAAATTAATGAAAAAGATATATGATCATCAGTCTAACAATCATCAAATATTGATTGATTGGTTGATTAGTTCGGCACCACTAGGCAGAGGCTTCGAGTCCTCGGCACCTCAGATTTCAGGATTTTTGTACCAATGGTTGTACCGTTTATGTGAAGAGACCAGTAGTCCTTATCAGGTTCTTTTCAGTCTTTTCATTAGATCCTTCTTGGAGAAATCCTCACTGGGGTGATCTAGTCCTACGAGTCTATATATCCAATTAGACAGGGCTTCGCAATGGAAGATAATGTGAGAGGCTTTTTTTCCATCCAATCTCTCCTATTCCCAATCGCTCCTTTTAGCGCGCCCTCATACTCCTCCCACCTTATCTCCATTTCCTCCTCCATCCATTCCTATACTTCCTATCTGGTCGCACCCCTCCAGCGTTTATTTCACGTCCAATGGGTAGGTCATTGCCAGCACCGCTGCTGCCAGTCCACCCACTGTCCCCGCTGCACCCGGTGGAATGGCCTAACCCTCGCATTCACTCCCGCTCTTTCACCCCACACCTCCTACAGCATACTCTGCTCTACCGTCCTACCAATTATCCTCCTCTTCCACTCTCCCGGCCCCTTCACATTACACATCAATCTCCCCAGCCATGCTGCCCTTACTTTCCCCTTCTCTGCCGCCTTTAACATGTGTGTTCTGAAGGATAATTGACTATCCAACCACATCCCTAGGTATTTCACAGACTCCTCCATACGAATTTTCCTTCCCTTCACCATCACCCCTACTTCCCTCGTCTTGCACCTTCCCTTCACTAGCAACCCCACCGTCATATCTTCTGCCACTTCTAGTCCGCACCGCAATCTTCCTACACATTATCTCCGCCTTTCTTTCTATCTCCGCCTCTCCCTTTGCCGTACTTACCAGTCACACATCGTCCCTCACATCTCACAAACCTCATCAAACACAGACTTCCATAGCGTCGGTCCAAGAATTGAGCCCTGGGGCACTCCAGCCTCCGTCTCATACCTCCTTCCTCTAGTGTCTACTATCATACGTACCGTCAGGTAGTCCTCTACCAGGTTAACCAAACCCTCCCCCACTCCAAGCCTCAGCAACGACCTCAACACTGCCCGTTTGCTGACACTGTTCCCGACGTCGAAGAACACGAGTAGGGCCAATTTCTTGTTCCTCCAGCTGCCCTACATAAATGATTTTCCCTTCGCAAACCCGTGCTGGTTTACCCTAAAACCCCCATTCCTACCAACTTCCTCCTCAATCCTATCCTTTATTATCCCCTCTATCAATTTACCCATACCACACAGCAGGCTGATGGGCCTGTAGTCCCCTGCCCGCTTCCCCTCTCTACCCGCCTTCTTCAGCAGTATCACCCTGGCTACCTTCCATCCTTCTGGAAACTCTTCCTCCCTTAGCACCCTGCTGAATAGCTCGCAGAAGTACTCCCCACTGTCATCCAACAGCCTCTTCATCACATCACCCCTCAGGCCATCTATCCCTGGGGCTTTCCTTACTTTAATGTTCCTCCCCCCCTCCTCTACTTCCCACTTCTCTACCGGCCTTATCCCCCTCATTTGCCTACCCCCCTAGTATCGTGGACTTCTCGCATCCTGCCTCCAACTCTTCCTTCTCTCCCTGTGAACAATTTGCCTATAATCTCCTTCTCCCAATCCTCCTCTACCACCTCGTTCCTATTTCCACGCATCCTCTTCACCGCTATCTCATATCGTTGATGTTATGTGGGAGGCTGTTTCCTCCTCTCCCACGTAGAACCGACAGATAGGTTCATCCCCATATATGCCAATAAGGAACATTCAATTTTTTTCTATATTTTATTATAATAATATCATTAAATGGCGTCTAAAAAACCTAATCCCCATGGCTTTTTTTAAGCAATATTAACTTGGAAAACACAGTTTAAAGTTCCGTGTTATTTAAAATCATTTCAAACGACTTCAATGGCGCGCCAAAGCTGCTGACGTCAATAAGTATGATGCCCAGGGCTGAGTTCGAAAAGTACGCTCCGATCAGATTCGTAATAGGTATATTTCTAGGCCAAGCAATAAAGCATACAAGTAGAAACCGAGGAAATTCGAAAAAGCAGCAAAATGAGTAATTTTTTCGAAAATGCCATTTTTTTATTTTAAGAGTTGAAACTTTGTACAAAAGACATTCTTCATATGCACTGTATATGTGCAAAGATCAGACGCCAGGCGACGGTCACTGCAATTTTTGATGCGATAATTTGCAACGGTCTGGATTCGTTATCGATAGTCCGATATTGAATTTCAAATAGGTTTCGAAAAGTATAGATGTAGAGCAACAAAACTTGTGTTTTTTTTGATTGGTAATAAAATAATGTGAAGTCGGCCAAAAATGCTCGATTTATCTATACAAACCATTGAGATTGATCCAGTACTTTTTACGTTATATGAAAAAAAAATACAAAAGTACGTTTATTCCACTTTCAATGTTTATAACAAATAACTGAAAACAATTTGCGTCCGCAAAATATATCAAAATTATATTACGTAATATATTATTATATTACGTAAAGTTTATATGATGGCAAAATCCGTTTTCTACAAGGATTTTTGTCAAAAATATCTACACATTGGTTGGCCTATTCGTTTCTTTTACGCTCTTAAAATTGGTGTTCTGCTGCTGTTAGTTCTTTGTGACATTTTGTATATTCCGTTATATTAAGAATATTAGGTATGGACACAAACAAAATTTCACAAAGTCTAAAAAAAATCAGAATTCACCGAAAATACAAGGAAATACGTGGAAGCACTGGAGTAAACGATGGGATATTGGCTGTTTTAATGATATACCTTCGTTAGTTGTCGCATGGACGCACGCGCAGTACCGAAAACATACTGTTCGACGTCACAACCAATAGCAATGCGTTTACAAAAGCCTGAACTAATTTGAATTTTTCGGCAACAAAAAAAATAGTTTTTTTCATGTCAGTCGTTTCCATGCAATATATTCTTATGATTTATAGTACATTTTTGCTAATTAAAATTTTAGTCAAGTTCTCTATTCTAAGCATATGTCTACTTAGGGTACAGTGACCGGTGAGTTACCCCGTCACTTTCCATATCTGGCCCCTACTGAGGTTTAAAATTTCGTTAGTCAGCGGCTCCGAGGGTTTTTTGACCAGGAGTTTGCTATGCTCCTGCTTTGGCACGTGGCTCGAGTACGTCTGATGTCTTGTTAGAACTCACCGAGATGTACAACCACGGGCTGCAGTTTCTGATATCCCATCATCACATATATACAATGGATGTGTTTGGGTCCTAAGCCCCATGATTTTCCACAGATTCTACATGTCCACAAGGATAGTCTAGCCTTATGTTAAATAACGTTTGTGTTTGAATTCGAAAAAAAAGGAAACAGTGGTTTGTGAATTGATATGAATAATTGAAAAATTGCAGAGAAAAAACATAAAAAGTGACTGGACAGGCCACAAAAATTATTAAATGTAGGGTCCCAGAAATTATTCATTCCACCACTGAGACTCGGCTTTTCGGCTTATTCCATACTTCAGGTGTAAACTATCATAAGTCAACAGTCAAAAGCCGTTTTTATTTAATTTTGCTTAATGTCGCACCATGTCGTTACGTGTCTTGAAGTTAGTTTTAAATTAAATAAAACCATCTTCAAGTTGTTATAGTGTGAGTTAAAGATACACCTTCAATTCTAAGGATTAAAAATAGAAAATATTTTATCAAGAAGTCTACATATACAACTTAGGTAAGATTGTTAAAACAAACCATTTTTCATAAGATTCGTGCGAGTTCCATAAGGAACAGAACAAACGAAATAATTATGGGATTAAAAACTATAATTATTTATTAATTTGCAATTTGTTACAACATACAAAAATATATTAAAATTAATTGATAAAACATGGTCTGCACTATTTTATAAAACTCACTTCATATTGAAACATGTTTCTATTTACCCCCTCCAAACCCCCCTCATCCGCCAAATCCATATCCACCACCACCTCCTCCTCCTCCTCCGCCACCACCTCCTCCTCCTCCTCCGCCAGATCCAAGACTCTGCTGGCAAGTATTACAAGAATTAACTGGCCTGGGTCTTGGTTGAGGCTGGACATAAACCGGCTGGCAACAAACTGACCCACCCCCATAACCTCCGCTTCCTCCTTTCCCCTTATTTTTAAAAGTTGGATTGCAATTAACCAACAGTACCATGGTCATTGAGATGAGGACTACGACAATCTAAAACAAAATACGAAAATGAATTAATATCGAAAATGTTTTTTTTTACAAGATTAGAGACATACATCCGGAAGAGTTTGACTACCTAATATGGTGGATAATATTTTATGCAATATGCAATGTACCGAGTGAACCAATAAAAACTACCGTATGGTCGTTTCCCGAAAAATTGCAAGGTTTAATGCACTTTTTAGCATTTTGCTGATACGTTTAGTGATACAAACAAACTTGGCCTGAATTAGAGTGGTCTCGAGTGCAAGATTTACTCTTCTGTCTAAAATTGCGGTTGCTTTTGTAGATCAGCAATAGCATTTGAAAGTTAATTTTTTGTTCCTTTATCGTTAAGCGCTGCACTTACAGAGAAAGTTGGATTTCTCGGAGAGCAATTTTATCAGCTAGTTCCGCAAGTTTATCAAGCGCCAGCTCCGACTGCGTTGTGAGAATAGTACGAACGTTGGGTGGAAGTTGTTGTAGTAACTAAATTTATCTTGAACGATGGTGGCTCCAGCGAGAGAACAAAGATGACGAAGAAACTGCAACGGTTTCCGATCGCCGAGTTCTGCCTCGCCAATCAATTGACGAACTCGTTGTTCCTCAGATTCAGACAAACGTTCAATTAATTTTCTGCGCAAAAATGTATATGGAAACTGAGTGGGAGGATTTGATATGATATCCTCGACTTCCAATGCAAAACATGCTTCTGATTGAGAAACGATGTAATGAAATTTGGTTACCTCATTCGTGATATTAGACAACATAAACTGATAATCAGCTTGTGCGAACCATAAGCTTAGTTTGTCGGTCCAAAAAGGTGGCAATTTTACAGCTATTCGTTGCACTGCTGGATGATTTTCCGGGGGATCGACGACTGGAGCTTGCTGTAGTGGCCGCTGCTGTTGTTGTTGTAGGTTGGGGTAAAATAGCTCAAATTTTTTTTTTCAGCAAATTCGCTCATTGAATTTACTTTTCACGTTGTGTTTTTATTGTCGTACCGTTAAATTAAATATGTCCTATTTATATAAAAGTATTATATTTGTGGATACAATGGTACGTTACAAAATACATGTTGACAGCTACTTAAAATAAAATCTAATTGTCAAAATATAATCGATTTTGAATGTTCATTGATGTCACTCACTTTTGTTAATCCCTATCGATTTTAGAATCTAAACCGTCACAGATCTGTCAATAATTTAAATACTACCATAAAATTTACAATAACAAAAGCCTCAAAAAACAAAATTTATAAAAATCGTGCTAGTGTTTCCGTAATAATTGAGGCGTTCTATACTTAAAACTCACTCTGTATAACCACTATTTTGTTCACAAAAAACTGTATTTTTTTGGAGAAAATAGCAATAAACCTATTCACATCTATATTATTGTTCGTCACATTATAATCATTCAAAAAGTTTATTGACTACTTACTGAAAAAACTCACCACTTTTATTCCTACAAACATGTTAAAAAAATCACTCTCTGTAAACTACATTATTCTCAAATGTCAGTTATATATTAGCTTTTATATTATATAAAAAAAGGGGAGTTAATTTTTCGCATATTTTTCACGGGTTCTTAAATCCTGCAAAATAATGACTACCTACACGGTTACCAAACTATAAAGATTATTAGATAAGTTTGTTTTTCTTAAAATGATAGTGCGTAAGATGAACAGGGATACCCGCGGAAAATGCACATCCTTTTACGATTCACAGAAATGAGGAGATCCAAGGATTTGTTTTTATAGTTAATTAAGTACAAATGGATAAATAATTACACCAACACGCTACTATTATAAGTTATAAATTTCAATATTGTTAACATAAATAACACTGGTCATCAAAAATAGTTATTTGTGTATTTAGAGCGTAAAGTAAGAGATTGCCGCTTGAGAAAGAATGTTGCCGAGCGACGCGGAGCGGAGCGGTTATAATAGGAGTGCTAGAATAATCGTCATTTTCACTATTTATCATAATTATCCTTAGAAAGATCTACTGACTAGGGATGTTTAAAAAAATCGATTTTTATATAAATCGATTATTATTTTCTTATAATCGATTTTTAGTTAGGTATCGATTTTTATAGTAATATTAATCGATCTTAGTAAGTAAATTATTTATTCAAAATTTTGACATCTTTTGACGATTATTGACCATTTCTCAAAATTTTGACAATTATTGACCATTTTTCAAAATTTTAACAATTATTGACCATTTTTGACAATTATTGACCATTTTGACTGTTTTTCAAAACTAGTGACCATTTTTCCAAATTTTTGATAATTTTTGACCATTTTTTAAAATGATGACAATTTTTAACCATTTTTGACAATAATTGTCCATTTTTAACAATAATTGACAATTTTTAACCATTTTTGATAGTTTTTGACCATTTTTAACAATTTTTCAAAATTTTAGACTATTTTTCAAAGTTTTTGACCATTTTTGATAATTATTGACAATTGTTGACAATTATGGACCATTTTTCCAAATTTTTGACAATTATTGACCATTTTTGACCATATTTCAAAATTTTTGACAATTTTTCGAAAACTCTAACAATTTTTGACAATTATCAACTATTTTTCAAAATTTTAACAATTATTGACCATTTTTGACAATTATTGACCATTTTGACTATTTTTCAAAATTAGTGACCATTTTTCCAAATTTTTGATAATTTTTGACCATTTTTCAAAATGATGACAATTTTTAACCATTTTTGACAGTTTTTGACAATAATTGACAATTTTTAACCATTTTGATAGTTTTTGACCAGTTTTAACCATTTTTAACAATTTTTCAAAATTTTAGACCACTTTTCAAAGTTTTTGACCATTTTTGATAATTATTGACAATTGTTGACAATTATGGACCATTTTTAAAAATGTTTGACAATTATTGACCATTTTTGACCATATTTCAAAATTTTTGACAATTTTTCAAAAACATTAACAGTTTTTGACAATTATCAACTATTTTTCAAAATTTTGACAATTTTTAACAATAATTGTCCATTTTTGACAGTTTTTGACAATTTTTGATAGTTTTTGACAATTATTGGCCATTTTTGACAATTTTTCAAAATTTTTGACAATTCTTCAAAAAATTTTGACCATTTTTCAAAATTATTGACCATTTTTGATAGTTTTTGACAATTATCGACCATTTTTCAAAATTTTAACAATTTTTAACAATTATTGACCAATTTTGACAATAATTGTCTATTTTTGACAATAATTGTCCATTTTTGACAGTTTTTAAAAATAATTAACAATTTTTAACCATTTTTGACAATTTTTAAAAATTTTAGACCATTTTTCAAAATGATTGACCATTTTTGATAATTATTAACAATTGTTGACAATTATGGACAATTTTTCCAAATTTTTGACCATTTTTGACAATTATTGACCATATTTCAGAAACTTTAACAATTTTTGACAATTATCAACAAAAATTTTTCAAAATTTTGACAATTATCAACTATTTTTCAGAATTTTGACAATTATCAACTATTCTTCAGAATTTTGACAATTTTTAACAATAATTGTTCATTTTTGACATTTTTTGACCATTTTTTATAGTTTTCAATAATTATTGGGCATTTTTGACAATTTTTTAAAATTTTTGATCATTTTTGATAGTTTTTGACAATTATCGACCATTTTTCAAAATTTTAACAATTTTTGACAATAATTGACAATTTTTGACAATATTTGACCATTTTTGAACATATTTCAAAATTTTTGACAATTTTCATATAATTTTATTTGATTTTTAATCTGATAAATATTCACCAATTGAGTTAATTCGGAGGGCGTCGTTTGATTAAATAAGCGAGCAAAAAAGATTCCTTTTTTGCGCTAGAGCGTAAAGTAACAATCCTCTGCATTTGTCGACTTTACGATTTCATTTGAATATAGTAATTAGTCATTTTACGCGCGACTGTAGAAAAAATAATTTTTTCTGTGTATCATGAAAAATTTCAATGTTAGAAACATAGTGAAGTATTATACAGTACAAGTCACTCAAGTGCGTAAACGAGACTTTAAAAAAGGGGCAGTTGATAATTCTCCCGTTCCCCACTAAAGGCGGAATCCCAAGGCACGTGGTTTGGCGAACCAGGCTTGAGGTAGTAGCTCGTCTCAAAAGTCCTATGTCGTGCGATAAGAAGCAAGTTCAAAAAATTATTTTTTAATAAAATGGAATGGTCGAACGAACTAGTGTTGGAATTTTTATCGGCTTATGAAGGGGAGCCGGCCATATGGAACCCTAGGGATCCAGATCACAAAAACCGAAACCTGGTTCACGATGCCTGGAATCGAATTGAAACCAAAATCTCTATGAAGTTTTTGTTACGTAACGATAAGGTAATGCCACTTTGCAACGCCTCCAACAAGGTTGGGCGACAATTTGCTACGGCTACTCAGTTTAGAGAGCACCTCAGGTGTAGATTCTGAGACCAAACTAGTACAAATTCAGAGAGTAGTCTTACCGGTTCTCGGGTAATCCTACTTGAGATTTATTTAAGGTGAAATAAAGGTAAATTATGAAAATTAAGAAAGGTAAGTGGGCGCCACTCTGAATAATACTAGCTTATTTGTTATTCACATCCGCATTATATCGACAAATCCTGGAAGATTGGAAGGAAAAAAAACTATATGAACAACGTTATTAAATTTACAAGTTGTATATTGACTAAAAAAAATGAAATAAAATTCTATTGACTAGTTATTCACGATGTATGACGACATATGTTGTGTTGGAGAGCAATTCCAGAAATATTGTACTTTCCTGTTCTTTCTTTAGTTCATCTTGTTCCTGGTGAAGTTGTAGATAACGTTGTAGATAAGTTGTAGATAAGTTGTAGAGAAACTTGTAGATAAAGTTGTAGAGAAACTTGTAGATAAAGTTGTAGAAAAACTTGTAGATAAAGTTGTAGAGAAACTTGTAGATAAAGTTGTAGATAGATTTCCAGTCCCAGATAAAGTGGAGGTAGCTTTCTGGTACCAGATAAGTATCCCAGATAAAGTGCTGGGGAACAAATATAGTATCAGGAACAAATTTAACCAATTTAACAAAATCCAGGATGTCTGAAGTATGATATTACAGTACAGATAATATTTGATATTAAAGAAAATTATTTGACAACGTGGTTCATACATCCTGTATTTTTAGATAAAAGAAATACTCAAAGAAAGCAAATGAAAAACGATAAAATCGAATAACCGATTCTGCACCGGTAAATACATACATATTTTAAATATGTATATATTTTTAAATAGGTTTGAAATATATTCAAAGATAATATGAAAAAAAAAATCTGAAAGAACAAAAAAAAACAAATTCATATCGATATATATTCCTGGCACTGAAATGACATTGCTACATAATAAAGATAGGAAGGTAGAAACTATTAAGAAAGGAGAGTTAGTTATACATTTAAGCGAAATGACTTACCACCCAAATGAATGCACTTCTTAGAGATAAGATAAGATAAGCCATAAAGGCTTCAATAGCACATGTTCGCAGGAAAGAAAGAATGAAACCCTTTTGCCACTTGTTTAAATACACGAAATCATGTGAAAGACAACAGACTTACGTCTCATGTTCGTGTCTCGCTCATACGCTTTGACCAGGAAAGGAATTTACATTTCAGTAGTGAATTCTTGATTCTTATTTGATTTATAATTGGTAGAACAAGAGGCACGAGGTCGAAGTGGGAATCTCAAAATAGAAGTGACTATTTTCCGACAGACGGACCTCGATCAGCGCGCATAGAAACGTTGATTTCTACTCTCGTCGACAGTAAATATATTCAGCCTTGAAACATTTCTCGGTGTTGGGTATGAGAAAGGACTGGCTATTCGCCGCCCATACAATAATTTATTAATTCAATAGAGGGAAGTAAAGTGAACGAAATTAACGTTACATTTTCAATCACCGAATTAAAGAAAAAAAAGGATGGCCTGATGGCTTCTTTTCGAAAGCTCCTACAAAAAATGAAAGCAGCAACTAAAACTGGGACTGGATCTGAGAATGTGTTCAAACCTGTTTTTACATGGTGTTTATATGCCGAAGGAAACAACATAGTCAGAGGTAAGTTAGTCAATTTATTTAGGTAATTGCTGTGTAATGTAATCTCAGGTTTAGTAATAAAAATATATGAAAACGTAAATAGAGGTAATGAAGTATTTAAAGACCGAATATTATTCATCTTTTTTGAATTGAAAGGACAAATGAACACACTGAAGTGTGCGACACCACTGATGAAATGAAATAACTAATAAAAACAAGATATTCCAAGCCGGCACGAGCCTACAGTGCGAACTCACACATGTCGTGGGATCGCATCAACTTGCCAATCCTCGATCAACAAGCCGATCCCGGACGAGCTACTACCACAAGCCAGGTTCGCCAAACCACGCGCCGTGGGATTCCGCCTTAATACTAATTAAATAGACAAGCAAGAAGCGACACTTTCATTTCGCTTTAATTAGCGTTTATAAACGATAGGTAAAATGTAATTAAAGCAATTTGTTCATTAGCATGTATTTTAGCCTCTATTGATCCACCACTGATACAAACCAAGCAGGGATACCTACTGCATCCATAGTCAACACCGGGCATGATTTATTTTATGTGAAGTGTTTGTTTTACTCTAAATTAATAAAGGAATGTTTTGATATAAGGACAGTTTGTGAAGCGTTATAATACCGGATGTCTCAGAAGTTTCTGACCCATTTTAATTGCAAAAATCTCGTACCTCAGAAACGATATGGAGGTGCGGTTTTCGATTAACAATTTATTTTCATATAAAGTGTTTTCAGTATAAATGTTTAATTAGTGAAATTTTATATAGGGTGTTCTTAAAAAATAGTATTTTTAAATGCAAATATCGTCTATTTTTTCAATGAAGCACCCTATATATTTTTATTCTATATGAAAGCTGAACTGTTAATTTATTTTCAATAATATGGTCCGATTTAGTTTACCTGGAAAATCAAAAACTGTGTTATTGTTTATTGTATGTGTTATTGTATGTAAGTTTGAATCGATTTTTAATACCAAAGGAAGATTTCGTGGGGTATTTAGGAAAAATCCACCTTCAAAAAACAGTGGTACGCTGCATTTCTGCAAAGTGGATTATTGGAAAGGAAAAAATATCAAACACGTGATGCTGATATTTTTTTAAATAGACTCCTATGTATTCAGGAAAAATTATAAGAACATAATAATCGAATCTCGCTCCGCAAAATATCATGCGCAACAGGAATTTCAAAGAATGAAGATATTAAAGTTAACTTCTTATAAAATTCAGATGCACCAAAAAATGTATGCAAGAGATTCTTAAACCAGAATACTTTTTTCGGAGACATTACTAAATTTATTTAGAGAAGTTCCAAATGTTCTACTTATAATGTCAGATTAGGCTGGTTTTCATTTAAATGGGCAATGTAATAAACGTAATTGTCGCATATGGGGGTCAGAAAATCCAAGGGTAATGGAAGAATACGAAAGAGATTCACCGAAGTTGAACGTTTGGTGTACCGTTTCTAAAGAAAAAATATATATGGACCGTTCTTTTTTGAAGAAACTACAATTACTGATGATGTCTACACAGACATGTTACAAAATTACTTATATCCAGGAAACTGTAATTAAGTAGGTACAGGGCAGCTTGTATTAAGACACGTTACAACCGACATCTGGGTTGTACAATTATAATATTAATCATATTGTTTTGATGAATAAAGCATTCAACAATCATATGTACAATTTGGGAAGAAGAAAAAACAAATAATAAAGTGGTATCATATGAATACGGTAAAACAAATTCATGAATTATTTTCTGTAACATTTGATGCATCTTCAACACGTTGCACGTGCATGCACGATTCTAAATATTGATCCCTCGCCTGTTTTCTACTGTATTATCTTACCTTTGCTTAATATACACGTCTTAACCAAAGACTTTGGAAGTTGTTACCTTTTTCTTCGGAATAGAAGAAAAAGGTAACCTCTTGGATCGTACCTCAGGAAGATCCATTAAACATTTTTTATTATTGGTTTGTTTAAATTTAAAACCCAATTTATGTATCCAGTTAATAATAATAGTTCTTTTGCTACATAGTACATCAGGCATTTGTTTGTAGAACCTCTCACGAATTGTTTCTGCCGATACATGCTTTCCTTCGACGTACATTTTATGCACCACTTGTCGTAAGATACTTAGAATAAAAGGTGTACATCTAGTTTTTATTACAGTAACTTCCTCAGTGAGCGTATGAACCTAGAGACAATTTTTTTACATAATGTTACGCGAGCTACTGCAATAATATTCTCACTTAGTGCCCCCAGTGAAATCCCCGTATGAGACGACTATGGCTCCTCCGCCCAATTTTCGAGAAACATCGAGAATACCCACCGCACCCGGCGAGATCCGCCAGCATATCGAGAATATCCAATGCGCCCGCGAGAACGCCGAGATACTTCTAGAATTACGGCGCACGAGTATAAATAGGCCACAAGCATCGCTGCAGTAAATTAGTCAATCAGTCAGTGTTGATACCGAAGGAAAGTAATCGCGCATCGATAAAGTGTTTATTAAGTGACTCTCATATAAATTATAATTAGTGTGTTTAGTGTATTACATAAATTATTAAATAAGGACTGAATTACATATAAATCTGTAAATATAAATTAACTGTAAATATAAATTAGAATAAACGTTACATTGGTGTCAGAAGTGGGATTAAAAAATAAATAAATAAATAAATATACAGGAAGATGGCGAAGAAACTTTGTGAATTAAAAGTTTCAGAGCTTCGAAGAGAGTTGGAGGATTACGAACTGGACACAAGTGGGGTCAAGTCAGTCTTAGTGGAACGACTAAAAAAAGCTACGATTAACAATGGATTGGACCCGGAAACGTTTGAATTCACCGACGAAGCGTCCGCCTCTATAATTTCATCCATGGAAAACAAAATGTCGGACATAGAAAATAAAATTTCGACGGATATAAAAAACGAAATTTCAGCCATGGAAAGTAAACTCTCGGCGGACATGGAAAACAAAATGTCGGACATGGAAAACAGAATGTCGGATATAAAAAACGAAATTTCATCCATGGAAAATAAAATTTCGACGGATATAAAAAACGAAATTTCAGCCATGGAAAGTAAACTCTCGGCGGACATGGAAAACAAATTGTCAGACGTGGAAAATAAAATTTCATCCATGGAAAGTAAACTTTCGGCGGACATGGAAAACAAAATGTCGGACAAGGAGAATAAAATTTCGACGGACATCAAAAATGAAATGACATCCATGAAGACTGATATTTCTGCCGTGGAAGAAAAGATTAAAAGAATGGAGCAAGAAATGAAACAAAAAATCAAAGAAATCGAAAGGAAGACTAGTAATAAACCGGATATTACAACTAGGCAAGCCCCGAATAACGACGAACTGGCAGAGAAAGTAGAGTTGAAACCGAAAATGGAAAACGATATTAACAGCCGAGTGAGGCTGCCAACATTCGATGGTAAAACGTCATGGCCGAACTATCTTAAGCAATTCGAGGCGGCATCAAAGGCAAACAGCTGGAGTGAGAAGGAAAAAGCGTTAAATTTAACTCTTGCCCTTAGAGGAGACGCTATGGATATCCTCCAGACCATTCCAGTGGAAGAGGCCGAAGATTTTGAACAACTCAAAAAGCGATTGAATATGAGATATGGCCTGGAACACCTGGAGCATCTGTACCAGTCGCAGCTGAAAAACCGCAAACAAAAACGCGACGAAACTCTGCAAGAATTCGAAGCAGACATTGCGAGGTTGGTGCGGTTTGCCTATCCATCGGCACCGGAGAATGTCATGGAATGTTTAGGGGTACAGACATTTATCGACGGAGTTCGTGACCATGAAATGCAGAGAACTCTACGCTTGGCTCGGCATAAGACACTGATCGACGTACTCTCTGCAGCCTTGGAGTACGAAGCAGCTACACAGGCTTCCGGACTATACGGCAAGGTGAGGGCGGTAGCAGGCGAAGAAGTTGAGAACAAGCTCCACCAGATTGTCAACATGATGAAAAGCATCTCAAATGGAAAACTGAAAGCCGTGAGATGCTGGAATTGTGGAGAAATGGGACAGGTACGCAGTTCGTGCAAGCGACCGAGAACTGCTACAAACAAAGATGCCCAGCAGGAAAAACTAGGAAGGGTCGACCTTCAGAGGGCAGCTTCGACCCGAAGACCTTCCAAAGACTCCCTCTCTAGAAGACCATGCCCTGCAGAGTGCTCTCACTGCAGCAAAACAGAAGCTAAGGAAGCTGCGATTCGAAGAACCACGGTGACCAGCGACGAATGGACACCAGAAAAGTTGGAAGAGGAACAAGAGAACGATCCCGAGTTGAAGAAAATCCGACATTGGAAAAAGGAGAACTGTCGACCTACTTGGCAGGAGATTTCAAGGTACTCGCCAACGATGAAATCGTATTGGGCCCAGTGGGACTCGCTGGTTTTGGAAAACGGTTTGCTACTGCGAGTAATCGAGAACGATGAGGGTTCCGAAAGTAGAAGACAGTTGGTGATTCCAAGAACAAGGATAGCAGCAGTACTGCGGAAATTACACGACAGTCCGTCAGGAGGACATCTAGGTGTGAAGAAGACCCTCCAGAAAGTGCGAGAACGGTTTTATTGGATGCACAGTTCCGAAGATGTGAAGGACTGGTGTAAGAAGTGCACTACCTGTGCTACGACCAATGGACCGCACGGGAGAAGAAAGGCCCCTATGAAGCAGTACAATGTCGGAAGCCCTTTTGAACGCATTGCCCTGGACATTGCCGGACCGTTTCCACCGACAGCAAATGGCAGCAGGTACATTTTGGTGGTGATGGACTACTTCACAAAATGGGTAGAAGCGTTTGCCATTCCAACCAAGAAGCCGCAACGGTTGCCGATGTGCTTGTGAATGAGTTCATTTGCCGATATGGAGTGCCCCTGGAAATACACAGCGACCAGGGCAGAAACTTCGAAAGCCAGCTGTTCCAGGAAGTTTGTGAAAAGCTCGGCATGAAGAAAACGAGAACTACGGCTTTGCACCCACAGTCGGACGGGATGGTAGAGCGAATGAACAGAACTCTTGGCAAATACCTGTCTAAAGTGGTATCTAACCATCAGCGAGATTGGCACCAATATCTCTCGCTATTCGCGATGGCCTACAGATCCGCCATCAATGAGTCCACCGGCCAAACACCAGCAAGAGTTCTGTTCGGACGCGAAATGAGATTACCCTGCGACCTCGAATTTGGATGCCGACCCGGAGAAGACATAGCTGGTGAAGATTACGTGACCCAGCTGAGAAAAAGAATGGACGACGTACACGAGCTGGTTCGATCGAATCTTCAGATCGCTAGCGATAGGATGAAGAAAAGGTACGATACGCAAGCTACGGAAGGAGGTTTCCACGAAGGAGACAAAGTCTGGCTGCATAACCCAAGAAGACAAAAGGGTTTTTCTCCAAAGTTGCAGAAAGCTTGGGACGGTCCGTACCTCGTAAAGAAAAGATTCAACGATGTCATCTATCGTATCAGCAAGATCCCAAATGGAAAGCCAAAGGTGGTACACCGTAACCGATTAGCGCCATTCGAGGGTGACCACGATGAGGAAGTAAACCAGCTTCAGGAAGTAGCCGATCCTGCTTTTGTAGAGTTCAAGGGTGCTTATGGTGGTACCGGAAAAGCAAGATTCGGCGTCACCACTGAGAGACGACAAGACCTGCTTACCGTTCCGGAGGAATACTCACTGGCAATAAACATCCCTGCCAGCGTAACCGATGCGCGCGGACTGGCATCTCTGTTTATAAAGAAGAGTGGTGCACGACCTTTGGTAAACCAGTTACCAGTACCAGGTAAAGCTTTGAAGCTGCAAAATGGCTCCCGCTACAATTTCCACCTAGTGACGAGGAACACTTTCGACGAAAGACCAACGTATGTCTGGGAAGCATTACGAAGCCTGAGGGAGCATGTGCTTGAATTGAACGTGCATAGGCTAGCCATGCCCAAGATTGAATGTAGGCATTTAGATTGGCGAATAATCCGTAACATGGTAGAAGTAATCTTCCGAGACACCGAAGTGCAGGTACTGGTTTGCGGCCATGCTCGGGAGACACAGCCAACAGAGAAGACGGTCGCATGTTACTTCCATACAAATGGAAAATGCAACAAGGGGACCAGTTGCCGATACAGTCATCTCGTTCCAGTTTCCTAGCTAGTTCCAGGAGAAACTGTCTCTTAAGGAGGGGGCAATGTTACGCGAGCTACTGCAATAATATTCTCACTTAGTGCCCCCAGTGAAATCCCCGTATGAGACGACTATGGCTCCTCCGCCCAATTTTCGAGAAACATCGAGAATACCCACCGCACCCGGCGAGATCCGCCAGCATATCGAGAATATCCAATGCGCCCTCGAGAACGCCGAGATACTTCTAGAATTACGGCGCACGAGTATAAATAGGCCACAAGCATCGCTGCAGTAAATTAGTCAATCAGTCAGTGTTGATACCGAAGGAAAGTAATCGCGCATCGATAAAGTGTTTATTAAGTGACTCTCATATAAATTATAATTAGTGTGTTTAGTGTATTACATAAATTATTAAATAAGGACTGAATTACATATAAATCTGTAAATATAAATTAACTGTAAATATAAATTAGAATAAACGTTACAATAACATATTTTTTCTTCTTCGATTGCTGCAAACGATACAAATTTGCAAACTATATCAACATTTATTCAAATAGAATGTTTGAGACAGTTCAAATTATTCTGACAATTCAAGTTTCACTGTCAATTAGTAATTAATAAAGAAAGAAAAGAGACTTGGGGTATTTCTCAGACTGTAGCACCTTTTCTGTTTTATTGAATCTTTCGGTGAGTTATTGGATGGAAGAACGTATAATTGTGGGTTATTGGATTGAATAACGTATAATTGTGGTTTTTTAGTCGTGTTCTCGTGTAATACCGAATGAAGTATTGTCCAATGGCACGATTTCTGTGGTATATATTTGGTTTTGTGTATTATTGAGTGTTCTCGTGTGCCTTTTGGTGAAATTGGGAGATTTTTCTTTTTAAGAGTTTTCTGTCGAATGAAGAGGCCATAGCAACCGTAGACGTGTGAAACCGAACTGGTTGTAATAGCCTGTTTCCTTTGAAAATTTGAAAATAACCAACCAGTAGCCGCACTAGTGGGGAGTACATGTTTTGATTTTCCATTCGAGAGCAACGTTAAACGTACCCAATAAAAATGGAATTATCGCAAGATGATGCGCGAGATTAAAATTTACAGAAGTAAAAGATTATCTTGTTCGGGATTTCAAGTATATTTTTATTACCTGAAACAGGTAAACCACGACATGCAAACGATAATTTTAAATCCCGATCAATTTACTTCTGTAAATTTTAATTTCGCTCCAGGTACATAATCTTGCGTTCATTCCATTTTTATTAGGTACGCTTAACGTTGCTGTCAAATGGAAAACTTATACCCCCCAACTAGTGCGGCCTCTGGTGGATTATTTTCCAATCTTAAGAGGAAACAGGCTAATTGAGCTTTTAATGGAATTTATACTAAAGAATGACTCAATTTTTAGAATTATACATATTTGTTTTTTATTCGATTGCATAAACTTTTCAACCAACTTGTAATAGAAATTGGCTTTTTCTAAGAAATTAATAGTAAAATTGGCCAAGAGAAATCGCTCGTGAAACAACCACTAAGGGGTGTAATTAAGAAACACTGGTTTTATTTGAATTATGGCCAATACTTTTTTTAATCTCCAATCAATTCGAAATCATTCCGTTTAAAAAAGTTCACTGAAGCTCTCCAAAATAATTGGTTTTTGGCACGGAGAACTTTTCAACCAGCTTATAGATGAAACGTTAAATCGATATTTTATTGAATAGATGAGGCTTTTACTTGATGAAGATCCATACTAATGATGAAAAAAAAACAATTTAATTTGTTTAATTCTTCAATTTTTATTTCATATTTTATTTATTATTTATAAAAAATGAAGATTTAAACAAATTAAATTGTTTTATTTCATCATCGCTATTTTATTGTAATAATTTTTTCTAAAATACCGTTTTTTACAGAAACGAGGTAAAATATTATATTATAATATTCATACAAATACTGCCTCACGATTCTTTTATATTTCATCTTTTCTGGTATCGTTTTTCTATTATAGAAATGTGCTTTCTTTTTTTCTTCTATTTTTCACAACCTGAAAATAATTTTTTAATACAGCTTGTCAAACGAGACGCGAGTTTTTAAATATAGCTACGCCCCTCTAGAGCGCAATGGACAGCAGCTGAATTCATCAGTTGTTAGAGGTATATCGATGAGTGAAGATCGCAGAATACTGTCAGTGAAAGTATGGTTGAGTTAAACTGCGTTTTATGAATAATAAGTTAATAATTATTAATAATGGCTTTCAATTCCAAAGTGAGAGGCAAGGATAACAAGCCAAACTAGGGAAGTGGTCGCAAACGTTATATTTTTCAAGCAGCGAGAGGTAAAATATAACAAGCCAATTAAAGACTTTAAAAAAAGGTGCAGCAACGTGCAGCTATGGCAACAGGTGTAAAATTGTCCAGAATTAAAAGGATTTCTGAAGAATCTGCTGAATAAGGCGATTCCTCAAGTTATTTAACGCCAAATAAAAAAAGAACATCCAAATATCACAGAAAACCTCCTCATTTATGCCGCATGCCCATAAAATTTGTTCAAAATAGTGATTAAAAGGGATCTCATGAAAGTGTGAGAAAAGTAATAAAATCACTGTAATTACGTTGGAGGAAAACAAACATAATCGTTGAATTTACTGTTTGGACCCTTACTTTGTGGAATCTACTCATATTAATGTTATAACATTAAAATAATCGTTGATTGCTTTTGGAAAAGCCCAAAATTCAGCACCTCAGGAAAAACTTTCTTAAAAGCATCAGAGATTATCGCGCATAAAACCATCCAATAATTTATATAAATGAAACGTATATACTCTCATCGCATACAAACTCAAAAATTTGGAGTGACAATATTAACGAATACTTAGCCTGTGGTCAGTGAAAATGGATTTGTAGGAAACGCATATTTGAAGTTTAAATTAAATCCAAAATCAGGTGACTATCATAGTAAAATGAACTACAATAATTATTAAAATTGGCTTCAAGAAAAACTTATACCTAATCTACGACCAAATAGCGTTTTTGTGATTGATGACGCTCCATACCACAATTTTCAGTTAGACAAATATTCAACTATGGGCTGTAGGAAACAAATGAGAGATTGGCTTCGGTAAAAAAATATACCTCTTACAAAAATTTATTTATATAACATTTTAAAAATATAAACAGAACAAGTACCAACATTAGATCTAATAGTCAATGGTTTGGTTTGGTTTTCTCTTTAGAAACGTGCACTGCGACAATACTGTGTCTTGTGTCCCAATCCAAATTAGACTACCCCTTCGATTTCAAGTTTCTCAAGGCAGTTGATGATCTGCGAAGGGGTGTCTATCTTCATCCTCAGGGCGCACAAACACTTCTCCTAGGGTCTATAGTCTGACTAGTTAGGCAGCCACGCAGTAGCACAAAATGTGTTCCATCGATTTATCTTCAACTAGACAGAGACGGCACTAGGTGTCTTCCACCAGCCCCATTCTGCCCAGATTATAGCTTAGGCTGCAGTGTCCAATAAGGATTCCAGTTACAGACCTGATCTCCTCCATGTTCATGTTTAGCATTGCTTCTGCTTTGAGTTTTGTTCTTTGATGAATGCCTTGGCTTGTCATAAGCCTAATACCTCAATCCAGTAGGCACTTGCTTTGTGTTCTATTTAGTTCGATATAATTCTCTTTCCAGATTTAAAGGGATCCCCAGTCGAGGCTAATAAACTGGGACTGATCTACCCAGGCAAGCTGATCCGCTACTTCAATATCCAGAATCGCAAGTAGTAGTTCAGACTCTGAAAGTGACCTTTCGGAGATTAAGCCACTTTTAAACATATTTGAATTTAATTTAATTATGAGTTTGTTATTTTATTACTGATTAATTAGATTATTATTCGAATTTTTAATCAATAGTGTATAATTTTTATAATGGGGTTCCTACATTTACATTGAATTTCCTATATGTCCTAAACCTATGCATCTCCCGGTATATTGAACTGGAAGCAGAAAAACTGACGCTGAATGTCATTTCATCAACGCGTACCGCCTATCTTTCTTCCGAATACTTTCTCTCTTGTACGCAGCCAGTTATCCGTCTCTTTCAACGCCTTTAAAAATCATTAGGGTTTTCTTCAAGCATTTGATCCTTCAATGGGGGACTTCGGTCCAAGTTGCCAATCCAATAATTTCGGAATTTTTTACCACCGGGGAAGGGAAATTTTAGAACGAATTTGTCCTGTTAAGGTTTGCAATATTTATAAATATCCGCAAATATGGGCAATATCGCAGCTCTTAAACAAAGTACATCGACAAGCAACGTGGCTCTGTTTGCTAACAATGATGGGGATGATATATCATATACAAGTAATGAACAAAAGGCAACAGTGTTCAGTGGCAATACGTATTTAAATTGTACGTTTAATTTTTGCTGTAAACTACAGTAATTTTCAAATAAAAATGTAAATAAAACTTTATTAATTTCATTTAAATAAAAATAAATAATAAATAATAATAAAAATATCCGTAAACTGAGCCTCGGCTCTTCAAACCAGGTAATTGGATACAAATATCCATATTTGAATAAGTGATATGACGCCAATTGACATTTTTGACGTGAAATCAGGAGCTCCAGCATACATTCCAACTAATCAGACATGATATTTACAAATTCGATATTTAGATTCAATTACCTGGTTTCAATAGCCGAGGCTCAGTTTGTGGAAATTTATAAGCAGCGCGAATCTAAACAAGACAAATTAGTTCTCAAATTTCCCTTCCCTAGTGGTAGAAAATTCCAAAATTCTTGGATTGGGAACTTGGACCGAAGTCCCCTATTGCCTTATTTAAGACCCTACATTTTGACAGTTACCGACACTCACCGATAGGTGACGGATGAAAAATGACAATTATTGACTGTGACGACCCTGTTGAAAAGGGGCGTGGCTGACAATGCGATTGAGATAGAAAATGTTACCAGGCCCAAGTGCCCCAATCTCTATTACTTTCTTTATCTTCGGCGTCTCTAATTTTTGGAAATTAGTCTTTGAAATATTAAAGTCTATTTCTATTTCGTTCCAATGCCTTCACGAAGATTTTCTAAAGGCTATGTGTTTGTAATAAATGGAAATTGTAATCTCAAAAAAGCAACAATTATTAAATCTAATTGTTTTGTTTTTTCACAGGAAGAAATTCAAAAATTGGCTGCTCAAATCGAATTCATGAAAATAGTACACATGGAAAGCAACAATCGACACGTGAAACCGAAAAGTGGCGGTTATTTTTCCGTTCAAAACGCCTCGAATATAATTCACAGCCCAATAACGAAACCTGGTCTCAATCAACCAACAAAACCTCCTGATGAAATGTGACATCTTAAGGCTCCACACGGCCTCAAGGATGCAACGCACATCTTAACGGAATCTGCGCCCTTCCTGAAAGAACAAGTAAGCGGTGTTGATTGGTTTAAAATGAGTTTCAAAGCAAAGACGAAGTTCTCAGAAGAGGGAGAAATTGTTCCTTTGTAAATAGAGATGTAATCAATATTATTTTACTTGACGTGCAGTTGGTATTTTTTTATTCTTTTGAAATATTTCGTGAAGAGTTATTTTTTGAAAATTATTACAAGCGAAGAAACAATATTTAACTGAAAAAGTATCGTGTAAACATGAAAGTATATTTACGAAAGCGGAGAAAGGACACACGACATTTTAATTTCAGTTTAATCTGTACATTTCCAATTGAACAAAATTTGCAGCTAAAACTGTAAATTTCGTTCTTGTTTTTTTATATAAAATTCTCTAAATTCCCAATTTTAACTTCATTTTTGATTAATTCCCAGTTAAGACTATAAGTTTGAAGAAAAATATCTTGAATTTACAAATTAAACTGAGAATTTAAGAGCTTTATTACAATTTAAACTGTAAACTTCAGCTTTGACTGGGTAATTAACCAAATTGTGAGCTTAGAGAAATTTTTAATGAAAACCAAGAAAATTAACTGAATTACATTTCAAATTGTACACTCGGTTAAAATACGGATCAAAGCTGAGAATGTTGTAAGATTTACATTTTATTTGGCAAATTTAATAAAATACCCAATGTTAACTGTAAATGTAAGGAATTTTACTAGTTTATCAAGGAATTTACAATTAAAAGGATAAGCCAGTTTTTATTGAGAATTGAACCAAAAGTATAATTTAAACAGGAAATTCAGTTGAATTCCCAGTTTAATCTACACTCCTAAATTCCTATTTTAATCTCCAAATATGATTAAATTTCCTGCTTAAACTGTAAATTTGGTTAAAACTCCTGATTAAACTGTAAATTGACCAAAATTCTCAGTTCAAATTGTAAATTTAACAAAATAAATAGGTAGGTACTTAGAATTGTAAATTCTGTTGAATTTATATATGAAACTGTAAATTTATTTATTTAATTACATAATAATAATTGTCATATTTTAGTAAAGCGTGATCTATAGACGTCAAAAATAATAGTTCAATACTATTATAACGTTCACTAAGTGAACGGTCTGTTGTTTGAAAATTATTTTTCAAATTTGTAAAGCGTTATAATAGTATTGAACTATTATTTTTTGATGTCAACTGTAAATTTGTTTCAATTCAAAAATTTAACTGTAAATTCACAAAATTCTCAGCTTAAGATGTAATTTTTGCAAAATCCACAGTTAAAACTGCAAATTCCATTAAATTCCAAAATTAAACTACAAATTTAACAAAATATACCTACAGTTGAAACTGTAAACTTGTTACAATTACCAGTTTAATCTGTAAATTCAATAAAAAATACTGTGAAAATGGTAAATTTAGCTAAATTTTAAGTTTGAAATGTAAATTTTGTTGCGTTTCAGGATTAACTTATGAAATTCCCAAAATTTACTTAATCTATGAATTTGAGAAACTGACAAGTTAAATTGAAAACTTAAAATCTATAATAAAAAGTTATCACTGGGAATTCAATCGAATGTACACTGAATTATAAAAATAATGTACTTTTTACGCTCTCGTAAATGTATCACAGTGTATCACACCTATGTGTTTATAGTCGAGCTGTATAGAAATTTCGGTTGTGGTAAGAAATAAAACATTGGTTGAAGTGGGGATCAACAAATTTGCTCTAGGAAATGGATGAATTTTTTTTTGTATTTAAAAAAAATGAATCATATTTATGATATCATTTTATAGGTTTTAGCAATGCTTAGTTATTTCTCAAACTTGATGTTTCGTGCTCTCGCAGCTGCAATAATCATCAAATATTTTTCTTTAATAAGATCCTTATTCTTTCAAAAATTTCATTGAATAACTTCTTGGTTATTAAATAATTTAATAGAATAAGAAAAAAAGCATTTAAAATGCACTCTAAAAATCCTTATTCTAAAAGACTGGAAACTATAGCTTCACCACGAGCTTTTTAACCAAACTTTGATCAGTAAATGCGTATTCACAAAATCTTGGTTACCCTTAAATCCCGAACCTTTGTTGGTGATAGTTGTTGTCATATGGCATCACTTTCTTAGAACCACAGAATTTTCAGTCCAGTGGTTGGATTTTACATAAAAATGTCATTTGAAACTCAAACTTATGGAAAACCGTGTTGTCCATACATTTTTAGTACCTAAGATAGCTATCACGTAGTATCAGTCATGTCGGCTCAAGACCACTCTAAAATATAGCGGTGTAAGTTCGGTTGAAAAGTTCGTCACTTTCCTCCTCTATCTGTATTAGTGATGCAACGAAGGCAGGATTTTGCAGGAGACTAGAGACAGTGAATTCGGGCGACAAGACGGAGCTGGAGCCATGACCTGACGTGCACTGTCAGATGTCGTCCGATATACTGTTAATACGTCATTGTATAACGGTTATACTGTGACCACCTTCATAACAAAACACCATTTTCTAACATGTCCGTCTTCGGTCATGTACGGCGGAGTTAAAAACTCTGCCGGTACTCCGTCAGCAGCTTTACTGCCATGGAGGCTAAATAAGGAGATCGAACTCATGCGGAAAAATTGACAAAACCTGTCCTCAAAATCGTCTATCTAAGCAGTTTGTTTTTTTACCGCGGCGTCGCCACTGCAAATCCAATACCATCTAGCCTTAGTTTCCATAAATGACAGTAGTCAAATTTTAAACATTATTTATGATAATGAATAATAAAAACTCAAAGTGAGAACTAGAAAGATTAAAATTGTTTAAAATAAAAAGTGGGCAGGGTGTTGTTAAAAATTACTGCAATAATGGTTGGTAGTGCAGCTGATTTAAAACGAAGACGCGAATTGACCTTAAGAAAACCAGAGTGTTTTCAGTAAAGGTGATTAAAAATATTCGAAGATAAATAAAATTCTAAAATTCCATGGCGAAGAGAAATGTTTTTGGCAAGACAATTTTCGATATTTTTGAAGACGACGACATAAACGGATTTCTTACTCACAAAAAATTCAATTTCTGTTTTCTAACCTCACTTACCGCACATACTGTCAAATGTGCTAGCAACCAATAAAACACCATGAGCTCAAAGTGTATGCAAGGCTTATGATTGGCTGTTATTGTTCTGCAGTCAGATTTTTTTGTTATTGAATATAAGCTGGCGCCTTCTGCCATAACCAGAAATGGGAATACATGAAGGCCGATCTCCTTAAGTAGTCTCCATGTTTACTGGCCTGGACTGGAGGTTTAGTGCTAACAAATTGCGATTTCTAAAAGTAAAAATACTCAAACCTCCTACCATCCTCCGACCATATTAAGCAAAAGTCAGTAAATTGGCCGGACGTTCGGAGAATCACTAATCTATGTCTATGCTCTCAATACACTAAATATATTATGTTTTCGTCATTTGGACTGCACTGTGATATAAACTTTCTAAAAGTTAAATAAAATTCAAAAGAAAACAAATCCACTTTTGTATAAATCCAATTTCTTATGTTTTATGATAATAGTTGTCAATTAGAAAAAAAATATTATTTATATTAAATGGAAATATTAACTTCTTATAAACCATGAGTAAATGTCAAATGTTTGTCGTTTATATGAATTTTAATAGCGACAATGAGTACCTATAAAATTTGACACTACTACCACAATCTAACGAAGTTTTTCGAAAGTGACCCCCTTTTTTTATTCTCAACTGAAAATAGTAATTTTTATAATGTCCGTATCTCACGAGGTGAGGACAGTATAATCAAGTTTTATCCTATATTTTTTCAATAGACACACAAAACTACTATTAAAAGAAAAAAAGAGGAGTTTTGAACGCACAACTTTCTGTCTATACCTAAGAACAAACACAACATACTTTTTATTGTACCATGATACTTCTTTTTTTGTTTGCAGGGATTTCTATTTTAAAATTTTTAAGCTTACTTACTTTTTAATAAATATTTTAATAAATATTCAGAATTTCCAAAAATAATGTATTCGTTTTATTGGCAGTAAGGATGTTTTAGTCTCGTAATCTGACAATTTCAGTGTTAAAATCATGGTTTTATTGTTTTTCAAATAATCTAGAGGTAAAGTGCATGTTTGCATGCGAAGTTCTTCTTCAATGCACTTGTCGAGAATTTAGTCCAAGGGCTTTCAGCGGTGGAATATACAACGATAGTTTTATCAGATGCACTGCTTTTGTCGTTCTCTAAAATGAGAGGCGTTAATTGAATTGTTCACATTCATATTCTTCAACGCTTTAAAGTTATTCGTATAACAGTGCTTTGATGTCTCTCGAGCCGTTTTGTTGCCCACCAGAGAAATACAGACAACAGAGCATCCAAATTGGCTTATTGTATTTTTTGCTCGTGATTTTTCATAACACCCAGTCCAGCACTGATGCAGGGACAAACTGCACCAGTTTGTAAGAGTTTTCTGCTATATAGTTCTGCGCCACCTTGCGGTTGGTCAAATAGTAACTGTCAAGTTTCTTGCATGTACACTCCCCGTTTCCTTACCGTATAATCTGAATATAAGGTCTCTGCTATATAGTTTTAATTTATTCAGGAGTTTTTTTACTAGTTCATGACCAGTATGTATGTATATTGACTGTTCCTATTTTCTGAAGGAATTTTAGGATATCCCTCTTCCATCTAGGTCTATCTTCTATCTATCCTAGGAGCTGTGTCCTAGGATTTTGTATTGCTATGCATTCCGCAAGTATGTGATTGGAGGTTTCTTTTTCCATTCCACATAATCTATATTCTTCTTAATCCATCAGTTTCAGGTTGCAGTGTCCTGTTATGTCATCTGTCAAAACTCTTAACGCAGTGCTACCTTGGCTTAGGCATTCATTTGTTCTGACCTGCAGGTTGTAGTTTCTCAGGATTATATTTGGTTGTCTTAGCCCTACTAAATGCATTAATGGTTTCTTTAGGCGTCAAAAAATATTCCTAATGTACAAGAATAAAAAATTGTTCGGGGCTAAATCAAGGCTGTGTGGAGAATCATACGTGGCAGGAAAAATAGGCGGTTGTTTCAGCCGATGTGTCGGAGCTCAAAGTGCAATCATGAATAATGAACCTTTGTTGGCGAATATTTGACAGCATTGACAGTTCTACGTTTCACATGTTGCCACAAGTCGAAAAACCAATTTGCGACTGAACTTTTCGGTTTGATTTGTAGGATCTCCCACACTAGATTGCTATTATACGATCAAAAATACAAACATTCGCTGGACAAATTTTTGAAATTGTAATAATTACATTCAGAAAATAGTACAGAATACAACTTGTGGAAGAAATGTGAATAATTTTTCAGAAACAAAGTGGGTTATTTTTTTAAACACATTTTAAAAAATCGCTTTTTGAACATCTGTCAACTTTTGTATATACAAACTTCGTACCTAAAAATTACATTTTTAAGTGAAAAATTCAACATTCCGGAGTCACTTTATAATAAATAATAAAAACTTGAATCCAGAATTATACATTATATTGTGTACTTCGTAAAAAAAAGAAATATATGTATATCTGACTGATTTTTATATAGTAAATATACTAGAGAGTATGTGCTTAAAATTGTGTGATAAACAATATTATATAGACATGATGTTAGTTATTAATTAATAAATAAAATTTAAAGCAAAGTAAGATATAAAAGTTGATCTACTTCAAGTTTATTCAATTCCAAAGTATACCGGTCATGTTATGATGATACACAATAAACTCAAAAAAATTTCTCATCCATTTTAGCTGCCAATATCTTCGAAAATTGGATATATGCAATTTTTAATGTTCAATTTTTTTGATTCAAAGATTAACGTTTTTTCAGTAAAGTTTTATACGGGAAGTTTAAAAAAGTTTCTTGTCAAACGTATGTGTTAATTTTTTTATAATTTGATCCTATATAGTCATACCATTCTAAAAATGTATAATTTGTTGCAGATTAATTAAAATATGATTGAGGTATTAGAATTTTACAAGGATAATCACGGGGTATACCTATATGAAAAGGAAACTAAACTAAATTTTTGATAATGTTAGTGTTAGAAATGACAAAGTAATTAGTTTCGATTTAGAAAGCTGTTATTTTGCTCGGATTCTGGTCCTATCACCAGCTACACCTTGGTGTATTCCGGTTTTCACAACACCCCCTCCGTACCAGTCTGTACAGGTTCTTCACCGGTTGAATATTGCATTCTTCAAGAGTTAGATTAAGTTGTCCGAATATTACCTATCTTTTGTTGTAAAATGCCTCGCATTCTGACAATATATGTTTGGACGTTTCTATCCCCTTACCATATTATCTGTAGGAAATGTATTCGTTATACAGTCCCATTTTGTGATTAGACTCTGATTACTCTGATTAGACTGTGACCAGTGAAAAAGCCGTTATTGTTTCCTGTCCATCTTGAGTAGTTCTCCAGTTTTGTATTCTGGCGGTTCTTTAATTAATTTTTTCCTTATCTAGGTGGCAGATTCTGCACATGGCTTCATTTCTATTAAACTTAGTGTCCTGTTAGCATACCTCTTACGGATTTGACAGTTTTCCTATCTTTGCTTATTAGGTCTGCCGTAAGGTAAGCTCTAATGAATTGTTTACCTGTCTCTGACCTGGTGACATTTACCACCGTTCTAGAGATTTCTGTGCCACCCACTTTTTGTGGCCATCTTTATTGTCCATTTTGCCAAGCCGCAAGAAGGGTTCCAGTCCAGTGAATGACATTCATGAGTTTTCTCTGGCCATTTAATCCGCCTCATGGTTGCCTTTATGACCCTCGTGACATGATACCCAGGATACCGGGACCTTCCAAAGGTCTTCGGGTACGTTTGAGGCACGTACGCAATCTTATACTAGCTTGGAATTGACCTTTAGTGTAGCTTAGCTGTCTGTGATGATGGCAACTCGACTGTATGTTCTTCTCTACCTTTTAATTCCTTCAACGAAGTAGTGAATCGACTTCCGCCGGTTGTAACATCCTCACATGGGCTTATTGGAGTATCTATCCTTTGTTTCAGTCCCACAATTCCGGCTCCTACACCTACTACTGCCTTGGAGCCATGCACACATTTTCTTCAGACATTTCTACTTCGTATAGTTACTCAGAATGGCTGCCCCATTAATTCATCCACTCCTCCTTGTTAAACTCTGTGCGTTTGGCTTAAGTATTGTTGACTTAGAAGTAGTATGTGCATTACAGTGATGCATGAGGGGCTTCACTCCACCTCTCTCTTTATTTTCGTTTGACCTAGTCCACTTGCATCCTTAGATTTAATAGCCCCCCGCGCGATTCCTTGGCCAATATATGGAGATGATTAGCCTTCTCTTGCTAGTCCATCAGGTTTTTCATTACTCTCGATGCCACAGTGTCCTTGAACACAAGTTATTTTGTTGTGCTCTGGTGAGACACCGAGCTCATCCCACCATTCCCATGCCAGTCTTGATATCACTTTTCAATTCATGAGAGCCTTTAGCGACGTCTGGCTGTCTGTGCATATTTTGATCAGTAATAATTTAATGGGAATATAATTGAATTTAAAAAAAACAACGTAAAATCATCAGAAGAATTTAAAAAAGTCAATCAAATGTTATGTTATGTTATTGCGAACTACACCCTCTATCGGAGAAGTAGGAAGCTTGGAAATTTTCTTTAAAAAACGGACCGATTGTTGAATAAAGGGGGGTGGCGGGCGGGGTGGTCAATCGGGCGAAAGACCCTGATCAGTTATATGTTCTACATTTCTGTCACGTAACATTGGGCCCTAAAGGTATCTAAAAACAAAAGGACGGTCGGCTGAGTTGGTGAAGGGTAGGTAGTGAATTAACTACTTATTTATGCGTGTATTTTACATCTGGATTAATAATCCAAAAATTCCTCTTTTTCCTTGAAAATTTAGGTATCTTAGATCTCTACCGTCTCTTTTCAAAACCGGAACCAAGCAAACGAAAACTTTGGCCAGTTTAGTGAATTATGAAAACATTAGTCGTTGACGAACCGAAAGGGAGTCGCCTTTATACAGAGTGATTTATAACTTTTGAAATATAGGCTAAGGTCGGATTATTTGGACCAAAATGTGGAGATAAGACCAAATTTGCTTCAACAAAATATTGCTGTGGAAAAAAATACAGAATATTATTTCTTGTATTTTTTTATATTTTGTTAAAGGGGGCGCCACGTGAATAATTTCTGTTGGCGAAATCAACTAATAACTTTTCAGTAATTTTGATTAGAAATTCTACGTAATACCCATTGGTATTTCAAATTAAATGTTATACGTGACCCTATTTTCTAATCTATTAATAAATTAATGATTTTGAAAAAAATATATTAATCTTATTTCAAATTTGGAGGCAGAAAATATGGCTCTAGTAGCTGGCCGCCTATGATGCAACACCATAATATTATTAATAAAATTTCGGTGATCGTTATGCTTGTTGAGAATAGGTTGGCAGAACTGTAACCGTCGAGGGAGATCTCTTGGAAGCAAATTTTGAACAGGAGGGAAAAGATTATTTTTTTAGAATTCTAATAATTGACGAGTGACTTACTCCTGCTGCTGCTGATAGATGATGTGAACTAACTACAGAATTTTCATCTAGTCGAACCAAAATTTCATTTTCTTGATTAGGTGTGATTTGTTTCGGATGCACACCCTGATTTTTATTGTGAAATGACCAAGTTCACCCAAATGATTAAATATATTTGCAATAGTTTTAAGATTTGGTTACCTTCTGTCTGAATGAAACAATTCATACCTACCTACTGGATGCAGAGCGACCGCAAAAATTTTCTTTTGTGTGTACACAAATCATATCCCACATTTCTTCATTTGTAAAATGATTATGACGAGACATTTCAATCAAAAAAGTATATTCTAGCTTTAAAAATATTCAACAACAGACTACAATCTCACAGCAAAAATAAAGACAACATTTACCAACACAAATTTATCTGACAGTCCAAAGTACATTCTTCATAAATGATATAATATCCCCATGAAATTATTTTATTAAAAAAAGAATAATAATATTACGTAGAAATTATGTTTGTCATATTTTCTAACCAAATTCTGTAAAAATATATCGTGAAAAAAAGTTACCAGTTGATTTCATCACCAGGAATCATTCACGCGTGGCGCCCTCGGTAACAAAATGTTTAATGGTACATAAAATAATATTCCTTGCTAAAGTTATGCCTTTGAGCCGATTTTGATATACCTAAAGTGAAATTATTAGCACAAAGTGAAAAAAAAATTCAAATATAATGACCTGAATCTTTTTCCAAAGCAATATTTTATCAAGGCATATTTGGTCCTATCTCCATATTTTCGTCCAAATCACACGCCCTTATCCTATGTCCCAAAAGTTATGAATCATCCAGAATCCAACCGGGGAACAATCCATTATGGATTCGAAAAATTGCAAATTTGAGGTTGAAATAAACTTGAAGAAGAGTCAATTTTTCAAATGCTCGATGTCAATACATGTTAAAATATATCAATTATATCATAGATTAATGTGTTATATTTATAATTTACAATAAAAGCTACAAAGTAAAGTAAAAAAAATTGTCAGTATATCGATATCTAGCGTATAACATTATGAAAGTTCAAAAAACACAAACACAAAAAAAGTGTAAGTTTATGTCCTGAGAAAGGTTTGTAATTTGTAATAAATTGTCTCATTTCCAATTGATTATTAAGTATTAAACTATTATCTTTGACATCTTTTGATAACACGCTTTACTAAAATATGACAATTTTTACAGGAAACTGTTAAGTAAATCACTTCCAGTTATTCATTTTTTTATCAAACGTGATAAAATTTATCTAAAAAATCAATTATATAATGAATAATCCTAAGTACTTATAAATATAGGTTTGTTCCAGCTGACATGTATGAACCGTTTTGAAATCTCATCGAGTACTGTATAGTGCGCAAACTGGAATTAGGGATGGGATGACACTTGTCAGCTCCGCCAATGTTAGGTCCAAGCACCCCCTTCCAGTTGGTACGGTTTTTGACTTGCGTCTAGCCGGAGAGTTTAATTTTGGAACCCTCAGGCACGCTTGCGCATTTCATTTTAGTTTGCCTCCTCCTAATTTATCGAGAAGGGCAAGGAAAATCATTGAAGAAGCTATACAGAAGGGAAGGGTGAATGGAATGGTTATTTTTCCTTCCCTTCTTCAAAAATTAACCAATAGTCTGTTTTAACGAAGAATAATTATGAAACTTATTAGAAACAAAACCAAGTATCAGTTTCTAATTATTCTAACCTAAAAATTTTATATGTCAAGTCGAGGCAAACTGATCATGAAATGCGCTTGCGTGCCTGCGAGTTCCAAAATTAATCGCTCCGGCTAGACGCAAGTCATATTTTGTACCGTCCCAAGAACGATACATAATCAGATGGAACGCGAAATAAATACAGCACTTGCGCGAACGATACCTAAAACGGTTCTATCGCCAGTTGGAACAAACCTATATAAATAGCAAATTTAAAAGATTTAATTGAATTTACTGTTTGGACCCTTACTTTGTGGAATCTACTCATAACATTAATTAAAAGATTTACCTTACCCTCCACCTTTTTGTATTCATATCGTTCTCTTTCAGCCTCCCTGAAACTCAAATAAAGTTTCGTTGGCCTTAGAATAGATCATCTACTGTTTCAGCACCACTGCTCTACCCTATTCAACTACTGAAAGTACCAGAAGTTTTTTATCCATTTTTACTGCAAATATATATATTCTGACTGTTCTTAAAAGCCTATACCTATCTTCCAAACGTTTCTTGATACTCAGATGCGGTTTTCACAGTTAGGTTTAAAATTAATTTAAGTTTCCCGTAATTTTTGCCAATCATGATCCGGTTTGTGACACGTTGCTGTTGTAGCTTGCATAGAGTTGGAATTTGTATTAATTTATTATACAGTATGTACTAACACAAAAGCCCGAAAACATAAAAAAAACAAATTTAAATTACAAAAAAAACGTGTGGAGTTGATATCGGTAGCTGAATTTTCTATTTTCTTGGGTACTACAAGTTATAATTTATTAAATTACTACAAAAATAATGTTATATCTAGTTAGAACTAATTTACTTTACTTTGTAATTAAAAAAAGCGTAGCATACCTACCATTCTTGATATTTTAGACAAACATGTTTGTGATAGATTATTATTAGGTACAAAACTAGTCGATGAAGACGACAATACCATTAAACATATACTTTAAATGTCTAATTTTATTTTAAAAATGTATATTTAATTGTTACATCTAGTATTGTTATTATTTAAGAGAAACTATAATATATTGTGGATGAAAATGTTGTCAACTGTTTTAAGATCCAAAAAAAATACTAATTAGAACCAACACCTAAAATATCTCAAAAACGTTGCCATATTTAAAGATTTCT
The DNA here is from genome assembly GCA_947563755.1 of Lochmaea crataegi. Taxonomy (NCBI): domain Eukaryota; kingdom Metazoa; phylum Arthropoda; class Insecta; order Coleoptera; family Chrysomelidae; genus Lochmaea; species Lochmaea crataegi. The sequence continues at coordinate 25,368,995 of OX387434.1, forward strand.
AATAAAACAAGTCTCTCTTTTCCAAGGGACTGCTACTTACTGTATACGGTTGAATATATCCCCTCGATACTAGCTTAGCCATATGACATGTTTAATTAAAAATGATGACATAGCATACAATTTTATTAACTCTCAATATGCACTGTAGTAGAATCCACATTCAGATGGCAGTACATGGATATAGGATAACAACGTTGCCAATCCCACTGCTTTTGCTACTTTTGTAAAATTCGTTAATGAAATAAAAGGTGTATAATTTTTACTTCTACATTACTTTTATAGTTAAGATAATTAGTTAGTTAATCACAGCTATTAAATTATATTAACTACATTAATGATTTTAATTACATAGGTACCTTTCGTGAACATTTATTAATATTTAATAAAAGTGGTCTAAGAAAATGTCAGAACTAAAAAAACAATTTACAAATTATTTCGAAACTTACCTTAAATGGTAAACTCTTCGTTTTCATAAGCTCGTTCATCTTCCAAGTCGTTCAATGTCATCTTGTATGTTGTCCACTTTCCAAAACATTTTATTACATGGTTGACGTAACTTGCCCAATTCCCATTGCTCTGTATTTTCTTGTTTCCTTCAAAAGTCAATGTTTCAACTTCGTCTGGTTTGGAACTTGAGTTCTTAGAGGACTCGTACCGTTTTGACTTCAGTTCACACCATTTCACCAGTCTCAAAGAGTTGAATATCTTTAGCAGCACCTTCAACAAATCCATCTTTGTTTCCTACATGGACTAAATAAATTTTGGTCCTTTTCCGCTCGGAGTTTTTAAACATGTGATGAGTCCATTTACAAAAGTCTGTTGTGGATTTTTTATTGATGTATCTTGCTATTCTTGCCAATTGGTATTTCCAGTATCAACTCACAATTCGTGCATATTAATTACATTAGATCCTTCATTCCTCAATTTTTTTTTTATTTACAGAAGAAATTCATACCTGCAAGCAACTATGTCTTGTCTTTCTGTTAATTTCTGAATTTATATTCTGCTTACCTAATACAATTATGTCGTGCAATAGTCTTCTAAATGTACTTTTAGAAAAATTTGGAAGATGTTCCGTTTTCTTGTACTACATCAAGGGTTTATGTTGTCCATAAAAAGGGCAGTTTCTAGGCGGTGGCGAGATGGGCGCCCGCCAAGGCCGCAGCTACCTAGGGGGCGGAAAATCGGCAATAAAAAATAATTTTTGTTGGATAAAGGCATTTTGTTCAGGACAAAAATTTCACGTTGTTGAAATAAATTTCAATCCAGATTGTTAATAGCTACCTACTGTACGTAAGTGATCAGATACAAACAGTTGTTTTATGTAAATAATGTCTCTTAAATAGTAGGCTAATATCATATAAAGAAAATATAGAATTTGACAAATTCCACCACCAAATTGGTATTTTGAAGAAGCGAAATTCTCGAATAGTAAAACTCTAAAACTACTACATTACACCTTAATTTTGTAAAATTTTCTGAGGAGTTTACACAATTCATGTCGTTAATATTGGGTTTATTAATCGCCCATTAACAAATGAGTTGATTACAATATATTTTCGTTGACCGTAAACTCTTTTTTTGTGACAAAATTCACTATCCCAGATCCAAAAACAAAAACAAGGGAGAAAAGAATTTTTACGGATGTGGAACACTGAGACCACAGCATACAAACCGCACACGATTCTTTGTACATTATCGAAACAATAAATGCACTACAAACCCTGTGGGCATCAACACCTTTTCCAAAATACCATGTAAAGTTGCACAATTTCTAAAACTGGATCAGCCACAGCTATATACAGGACATTGCTTCCGCAGATCCTCTGCCTCAATACTGTCCGATTCAGGGGTAGATTTTGCAGCAATAAAGAGTCTTGGGGGCTGGAAATCAACCAGTGTTGCGGAGGCATACATTGAGGATTCAATCCAAAACAAAGTAAACACTTGCAAACAATTATTTTCCACAAAACGAGACAGTCTCTTCTTCCAAACCCCCAAATGACTTCAAAACAACTTCAAACTTGGAAAATATCGAAAATGATTTAAACCTGATGTTCATGACGTTCATAACACAAACAATGTATCTGTTCCGTTCCTTAATTTGAACAATTGGTATATAAAGAATAATTTTATAAATAACCAAAAATAATTATGTATTAAAATTGTTAATTAAAGTGTATGATGTTAGTCTGTGATTGTTTTTTTTTAATTTTCATGACTATAGCTGGTTGTTTATATCAAAATAACATCAAAATGACTTCAAACAACTTGGAAAATATCCATAATGATATTGGCACAGTATACCAAAACAACCAGTAGTGCATCTCATCTTCGTGCTTCGGTTGTGCGCAGTTCGCCATTTCGGTTTAGAAACCTAGTTCAGCAAGGACGGCGTATATTCTACTTCGGTTTAGGACAGTTTAGTTTGGTTTAGTCGCGTAAACAGTGGCGTGTGTGAATTTAAAATTTTTTACCTTTTGAGTGACAGTCATCAAATAAGATGAATAAAGTTAAAGCAGGTGTAGTTTGCGCTGCAAAGAACTGTAAAAGTAAACCATATTTATATATGAAAAAAAGTTATTTTAGATTTCCAAAAGATCCTTTGAGCTGAGTAGATAGGTCTAAAGATTATACACACGATAGGTCTACATTTAAATAAAGGCCGGTAGTTGCGATTGTCGGTAGTGTGACGTTTTATAGTTACATAAATATGAAATTTTAAATTAGTTAGTTCGATCTGTTCCTGTTTTGTTACCATTTCGTCGATTTCAACTATTAAAGGCACTCACTCGCTATCGCTCGTTCGTGCTTTAAACAGTTTCGTTTATTAATCGCCTTGATTAACAAACTAGTTTATTAAATAACTATTTCGTTGACCGTTTATTAATTTCGATATTAATGAATTATTTTATTTAAAGAAGGATGCGATAATGGACGTCATTAACGCACTCTTTTTGTGATTTTGACGTTTTGATATAGACAATATACCAATATCACAGTATACCAAAACAATCAGTAGTGCATCTCATCTTCGCTCATCGGTTGTGCGCAATAATTTTATTTGACCTTGAGACGGCCATTTGGATTTAGATACTAGGTCCGTATTAAGTAACAGTTCTATTTTTTGGACAGGGAAGGATTACTATAATGCAAAGGTGTCAAATTTCGAAGAAAATTCTATTGAGTAGATTAGTGTTGAGAATAATATAATATACAATTTAAACATGTTACAAGGAAAACATTTGAGATTCGAAGTGATCACTACAGAGCCTATAACTTTTATTCAAAGTTTCCAACTTGTCCATTAGATCTTCTCTATTAGCAGCTAATGCCCACGTTCTAGCTGTAAAAAGTATACATTTCATTTAAATTAAATGAATATAGAGTATCAATGAGCACTTAATACGTTTTAAAATGTGCCACATCGTATTCGAACTAACGATTTATTACCGTTCGTCGACTCTCCTTTCTACCTGTATGTAATTAATAATTCCCCTTTCTAATCCATCCTTCTTAAAAATGAAATAGTGGTTGTTTACAAGGGGATGGGCGATTTGGTCCCCGCTACCTGTGTTAATCCGTTAGAACCCAAACATTTCGATAATCCGACTGGCAATTTCGCCCCCAAATTAAAATATTATAATTAATTCTGCTTCTTAGAAATTTTTAGGAAAAAGAGGTAGTTTAGATGGAAATAAAACCCTTGAATTATTATAATTTTCTATCATTTTGCTTTTTACTTAGTTTGAACTAACCTAACATAACCTAACCTAACCTAACCTAACCTAACCTAACCTAACCAAAACTAACCAAACCTAACCAAAACTAACCAAACCTAACTTTGAAACGCTGTATCTCCGCACCGAAACGTTTCCGCGCAAAATGTTATATATCGTTGGAAAGGTCTTTACGTGAACTATTTACCTGCTGAGTTTCATCAAAAAATTCAGATGCTCGGATACGGAACTGTAGCCTGATTTTATTTCTTCTTTGAACCGAAAGCATATACCTACTTGATTGCGGGGACGAAATTACTTGTAGGGAATTTATACCTGTCAGCTAAGGGGACCAAATTACCTTTTGAAATTTCGTGTCCTCATCTTTGGGGACCAAATTACCAACTCCTGTTTACAATACCTTTATCTATATCGGAAAATGTAATTAGGAGGAGAGAAAAAAATATAGGGATTTGGATGAAAGAAAAAAATAAACCATCGAAAATCTTTTAGATAGTCCTGCAACAGTAGATCAAACGATTACTTTAAATAGTAAAGTTTGACTAAGCTACACCAGTTTAAATTTGACAAAATCTGTATTTACAGAGTGAATTTTTGTGCATATGTATACATGGTCGACAATTGGCTATAACTTATTAAATACCCTGTATAACATATTACAACTCTACATTGTTGTAACGGGGAAGTGAAGGGGATTTTGAATTTGAAATAAAATACAGGGTGTTTCATTTAAGAAAAAAATAACTTTGATGTGGTACATCGTTATGGAAGACCCTGTACCTTTGTAAATAATTTTAAAATGTGCAGTTCAAAGCTGCCTACTAGATTTGTTGCTAACTTTTTTTGATATCTCGTTTAATAACAGATATAACGGACTTTGTCACAGAAGTTGATCACTCTGTATACATATTTGCGATTTACTCTATGACGAAACAAAACTGATGATAAACTTTTAAATGCGCCAAAGTGAAAGCTTGTGAATTTCAAAAAAACAGAATATTCGCAATATTTTTCTTTGACAGTCCTAAGTCTGTATAAAGTGTGGAGGAATGTTTAGTGAATCGTACTAGCATTATAGTCGACGAAACGGGAAGGATTGGAAATTATTTCGTCGTCAATCGACGAAATGGTAACAAAACAGGAACAGATCGAACTAACTAATTTAAAATTTCATATTTATGTAACTATAAAACGTCACACTACCGACAATCGCATCTACCGGCCTTTATTTAAATGTAGACCTATCGAGTGTATAATCTTTAGACCTATCTACTCAGCTCAAAGGATCTTTGGGAAATCTAAAATAACTTTTTTTCATATATAAATATGGTTTACTTTTACAGTTCTTTGCAGCGCAAACTACACCTGCTTTAACTTTATTCATCTTATTTGATGACTGTCACTCAAAAAGTAAAAAATTTTAAATTCACACACGCCACTGTTTATGCGACTAAACCAAACTAAACTGTCCTAAACCGAAGTAGAATATACGCCGTCCTTGCTGAACTAGGTTTCTAAACCGAAATGGCGAACTGCGCACAACCGAAGCACGAAGATGAGATGCACTACTGGTTGTTTTGGTATACTGTGCCAATATCATTATGGATATTTTCCAAGTTGTTTGAAGTCATTTTGATGATATTTTGATATAAACAACCAGCTATAGTCATGAAAATAAAAAAAAACAATCACAGACTAACATCATACACTTTAATTAACAATTTTAATACATAATTATTTTTGGTTATTTATAAAATTATTCTTTATATACCAATTGTTCAAATTAAGGAACGGAACAGATACATTGTTTGTGTTATGAACGTCATGATTTATATTCAGGTTTAAATCATTTTCGATATTTTCCAAGTTGTTTGAAGTTGTTTTGAAGTCATTTTGAAGTCATTTGGGGGTTTCGAAGAAGAGACTGTCTCGTTTGTGGAAAATAATTGTTTGCAAGTGTTTACTTTGTTTTGGATTGAATCCTCAATGTATGCCTCCGCAACACTGGTTGATTTCCAGCCCCCAAGTCTCTTCATTGCTGCAAAATCTACCCCTGAATCGGACAGTATTGAGGCAGAGGATCTGCGGAAGCAATGTCCTGTATATAGCTGTGGCTGATCCAGTTTTAGAAATTGTGCAACTTTACATGGTATTTTGGAAAAGGTGTTGATGCCCACAGGGTTTGTAGTGCATTTATTGTTTCGATAATGTACAAAGAATCGTGTGCGTTTTGTATGCTGTGGTCTCAGTGTTCCACATCCGTAAAAATTCTTTTCTCCCTTGTTTTTGTTTTTGGTTCTGGGATAGTGAATTTTGTCACAAAAAAAGAGTTTACGGTCAACGAAAATATATTGTAATCAACTCATTTGTTAATGGGCGATTAATAAACCCAATATTAAAGGCACTCACTCGCTATCGCTCGTTCGTGCTTTAACTCAATAAAATTTTCTTCGAAATTTGACACCTTTGCATTATAGTAATCCTTCCCTGTCCAAAAAATAGAACTGTTACTTAATACGGACCTAGTATCTAAATCCAAATGGCCGTCTCAAGGTCAAATAAAATTATTGCGCACAACCGATGAGCGAAGATGAGATGCACTACTGATTGTTTTGGTATACTGTGATATTGGTATATTGTCTATATCAAAACGTCAAAATCACAAAAAGAGTGCGTTAATGACGTCCATTATCGCATCCTTCTTTAAATAAAATAATTCATTAATATCGAAATTAATAAACGGTCAACGAAATAGTTATTTAATAAACTAGTTTGTTAATGAGGGCGATTAATAAACGAAACTGTTTAAAGCACGAACGAGCGATAGCGAGTGAGTGCCTTTAATAGTTGAGTTTATTAATCGCCCATTAACAAATGAGTTGATTACAATATTTTTTCGTTGACCGTAAACCCTTTTTTTGTGACAAAATTCACTTTTCCACAAAGACTATCAGGAGATAATAATGTCAACTCCATACCAATGACGTAGAATGTCATAATGATATTGGTATATTGTCTATATCAAAATGTCATCAAAACGTCAAAATCACAAAAAGAGTGCGTTAATGTAACAAGAGTTCGTTAATGAAAAAGAGTGCGTTAATGACGTACATTAACGCATCCTTTTTTAAATAAAATAATTCATTAATATCGAAATTAATAAACGGTCAACGAAAATAGTTACTTAATAAAATGAAGGCGATTAATAAACGAAACTGTTTAAAGCACGAACGAGCGATAGCGAGTGAGTGCCTTTAATAGTTGACTTTATTAATCGCTCATTAACAAATGAGTTGATTACAATATTTTTTCGTTGACCGTAAACTCTTTTTTTGTGACAAAATTCACTTTTCCACAAAGGCTATCAGGAGATAATAATGTCAACTCCATACTAATGACGTAGAATGACACAATGATATTGGTATATTGTTTATATCAAAATGTCATCAAAACGTCAAAATCACAAAAAGAGTGCGTTAATGAAGAAGAGTGCGTTAATGACGTTCATTAACGCATCCTTTTTTAAATAAAATAATTCATTAATATCGAAATTAATAAACGGTCAACGAAAAAAAAGATTTAACACTACTACTACTTACATTTGCAAGTTTACTTTAATTATATTTTCTTAATTCTACATTAATGTTTCATATCTGCAATTGTTATTAAATATTTTGGTGTTATGAAAAGGGGTTATTCATATTGTTAGTCCATTTTCACGAATCGTGGGTAAATAGTTGTGAATAGAAGGTATAAATCTGAAAATTCTCAGAAACAAATGAAATTGTGATTTTTGTAATAACTTTCTTATTTTCAAAATATCAATGCAACGGTCTCTGTTGGCATTAGAGGTGAAAATAAGGGAATATACCTTTTGGTCGCCGCGGTCAGTTTTACCCAAATTTAATCCTTTCACTATTCGAAAGGTACAGACCAAAGCTGGATTAAGGATTCCAAGAAAATTATGGGCTTATTTAATTACTCCAATAGTAATATGGGTTTGTGACCTGTCGACAACCAAAATAAAAATATTTTTCATCAGTTACTTGTCTGCATTCTTCTGAAAAGGTTAATTTTTTTATTTGAAAAGAGATTCTCATCTTATTAATTATTCCATAAAAGAAGTTTTGAGTTTGTGTTGCAATGGAGTCGATGTTAAGTGTAAAAGGAAAAAAGTTGTTAATTGTAAAAAAATATACATTTGGAAAAGACAAGGAAACAAAGTTAGGTGTATCATATAAGTGTACTCGTCGTGGGTGTAAAGCGACTATTGGAGTGGACAAATCGGAAACTGTCTTATTGAAATCTAAGAGTGAACATAATCATACACCATCGGACCATTTAGATGTAAAAAAACTTCAAAACGGATTGAAAAGAAAGGCAACGGAAGATATTTGCATTAATCCCAGTAAGTTAATTAATAACGGAATCCGAGGGGAAGGATATACTTTTAATGTATCCACTACGGATGTTGACCACATCAGACGAAGCATATACAGGGCAAGAAGAAGTATATTGCCACCTTTGCCAAAGTGTATCAGTGATGTTCATAGTGTACTGAAAGTAATACAATGTGTTAAAAATAAGGGTGAACCATTTTTATTATTGAACAATGAAGATTCACAAATTATTTTATATTCATGTCATTCAAATTTAAAATACTTGTGTTCTCGTGACAGTATTTATTGCGACGGCACATTTAATTATTGCCCTAAATTTGTTGTGCAATTTTTCACTGTACATGCTGTTGATAACGGACACTACATACCATTGGCATTTTTTGTTTTACCAGATAAAAGAGCAAGCACCTATGCAACTGCATTTAAATTATTAAAAGATTATTGTTATAATAATTTAAATTTGGATTGGAAGCTGTGTAAAGTTATTTGCGATTTTGAGAAAGCCATACACACTGGTATAAGACAGATTTGGCCTGATATCTTAATTATTGGATGTCGATTTCATTTAATCCAATCGTGGTTACGTAAGATACAAAATCTGGGTTTGATTTCCGAATATAAAAATGAAAATTCTGAAATCGGCAAATGGCTTCATTACACTTTCGGCATTTTATTTTTGGAAAGTACTGAAGTGGCAGAGTGTTTTTGTAAGGATTTAATCCCAATAATGCCATTTGACGAGAGATTAACTTCATATACTCTTTATATGATTAATACGTATACCAGTGATACGTCTGACTTACAATGTGGGCATCGAGCACAAGTTCCACAGAACGCACGACAAATGCTTGTGAGTCGTTCCACAAAACATTTTAATTCTGCTTTTTATTCAGCGCATCCCGATATATTCAAATTTGTGGATGTAATTCTCGATATTCAGTTAAATACTGTGAAATTAAACAGTACACATTATACCTAACAAAATTAAAAACGCTAATTACAAAAAACGGCATGCGTATTTAACGAACGTAATAGAACAATACAAAAATAAGATCCTTTCACGAACTCAATTTATCAAAGTAGTTTCTTATCATTACAAAAACTGATTTCAATTTGGGTTTCTTAAATAATTATTATTTGGTATTTTGTGTATTTTGTACCTACTTTTTTTATTGTGTATAATTTTATATTGTTTTCTATTAATTATAAGTGTTTTTTTTTTAATTTGGTTTTATTCTTTTCATGACCCACATTCTGTACCATATCATATCAGTTAAACTATTTTCTTCTTAAAAATATTATTTTCAATAAATCGAATTAAATACCTTTAATGATTGATAACTACGGCGACCAAGAGGCCTACCTGATTTTAAAACTGGCGACCAAGTGGTCGATGACATTATGGAACCCCCGCTGACAAAACTGACCGCGGCGACCAAGTGGCCAACACCCGAAAATAATAAGTGCTTTTTAGGTATAGTAGCAGCAATGAAAACGATTGTCGACTAAATCTTCCGTTTGTTATTATTAACGTGCTGGAAAACGAGAACGAATTTAGCCTGGCGTATACCTACGGCTCACTACACGTTTTAATAACAATAAAACCTTTGGCGGCACCGTTTGTGTGACTATATCTATTGCTGTTACTATAATACCATTTGTTCAAGTATGTATGCAGCGACAAACAATACAAAATGATGCGACGTCGAGCTAAATTTGGTGCGACCCACAATTATTAGGACTATATAGTGCTCAGTTCGCTGTGACAAAAGTAGTCAGAGGTCGAATTCAATTCTGTGCGACGTTAAAAATTCAACTTTATGTCCAGCTCGATTCGCAACAAAAGATTGTCAAAGCTGCTTGAGAAATAAAAACTTTCTCAGTTATTTCCACTATTGTCGGAAAAGTTCAGACTAAGCAGCTCTGCTAATATTCATAAAATAATCCAATAATACGTTGGTTTTTAATTCTTATTTTTGGATCTAAGATTACCGAACGATATTTTTTCATCAATCAGTCGCAATATATTATACGCAAATCAAGATGTTTTTCTCTTCACTCTATGTATACCTGTATTACTGTTAATATCTATAAATGTTTTATATTTGTATTGTTTCAAATATACATTCTGAATCCGTTCAGGAAAATAAATATATTCATATAAAAATGTTAAATAAATGTCTCTACAAAAACAATATTTTGATTTTATTATCATTGGAATACGGTGCAGAAGTACCTGAACCTCTGGTCTGCCACCGAAAAGTCTACTAGAACTAAACTCGTTTCTGCGGCTGCTTTTTTTATATAAAGCGGAAAATAGACTATTATTATAAATTTTAACACTTTAACAAAAACTGATCAAATCAATAAACCTGGCGAAATTTTACTTAGGTTAGGTTAGGTTAGGTTTTTGATGAGTGGGTCTATAAGGCCCTCCACTGCGACTCGCAAGAGTCTATTGTGGCTCACACCTATTCAGATTTCACCAAACAAATTCAGCTTCTTATATAACAAAGCCAATTAGTTTATTTGGTGAATGATATTTCAGGTCCGAGGGCGAGAGAGAATCCCTGCCAAACATCAGATACCTGATTCGAGCCGCGGCGGGGCAGGCACAAATTATATGCTCTGCTGATTCATCATCTTCCAGACAAAGACGGCAGGTCGGATCTTCCGACAGTCCAAGTTTTAGCATATGATGATTCAGATGACAGTGGCCTGTTAAAAGACCTGTTAGACAACGTAGGTCATGTCTGCTATAGTCAAACATTTGTTTGGAGACATTCTTCGAAGGATGTATGAAAGCCTTTGAATGAACCAATCCTGGTAAATTATGCCAGAAGTCTAAAGCTCTTCTTGCCGTCCAGGTATTCAGTGTTTGTTTGGCAAAACTTACTGCGATGCCAATTTGTAGGTTCTGGTCCGATAGAAACACGTACGGCACCCTCCCTTGCAAGAGAGTCTGCCTTCTCGTTTCCTTCCATGCCAGAATGGCCAGGGGTCCAGACCAGCAGTACTTTATTGAGTTCTCCTATTGAGGAGAGTCTTCTTTGGCAGTCTAAAACCAATTTCGACGTTACACGGTGAGAGCTAAGTACGTAATTTCAAAGCCGCTTGGCTTTAGTATGCAGTACCTGAAGCAGCCTATTTCTTAGCTACTCGTCAAGAACTTTATAGTTTTTTCACCAAATCTACTCACCGTTGGGAGATGTAGGTGCAGCGTATAGACTCGTTTCAAACTGTTAGTGCATTGGATTTTATTGCAGAAAGCACAGACCGAATACACAATCTGAAGCTAGTGCACTGTGGCGAAAATTGCAGCATCAACTCAATTATTATTATCGATTGGAACGCGATTTTAGATGGTTTCAATGCTGATGGTGAAAAATTTCTGGATTCTTGAGGGGATTTACCATCCAGCCAGTATTAAAAACGCACGAGGCCTGGCAACCGTCTTCCGAAAGAAGTTTGGGCAACTAGAAAAACTAGAAGAACAGATTCGAACCCCTGGCAAGACATTGAGACTCAAACACAATTCACGGTACAACTTCTACCTGGTAACAAAGAACGAATTTCAAGATCAATCCACCTACCGGAATGTGTGGGAAGCGCTACGAAGCCTTCGAGACCAAGTGCTGGAATCCAACGTGAAGAAACTAGCTATGCCTAAGATAGAGAGCAACCAGTTGGATTGGCGAATCATCAGAAATATGATGGAAGTGATCTTCGAAGATACCGGTGTCCACATATTAATCTGCAGCTATACCCCCCGTTATCAGTGTACAATGAAGACAGTGCCCTGTTATTTCCATACAACCGGAAAGTGTAGAAATGGGTCCAGTTGCCGATTTAAACATTCAGTCCCGGCTACACAGAAATGCCAGGAGAAACTTCCTATTAAGGAGGGGGCAATGTTGCGAGGTCACCAACTCAAAGCCGGTCCTGTCCCTCGATTATAAATTTTGGTGAATGCGCTTTCTAGAACCTTCTGGTCTATTGCAGTATTTACGCATATGAGGAGCGTCATAAAATACTAGAGCTTTCCAGAACCGATAAGGACTATATATACGCGGGTTTTCGAGTGCGTAGACAGTACAGTACAGTTAGTTCAGAAGAATGAGTGAATTAAATAGTGCAGATAAATAGGGCAATATCCAAGTGGTGAAAATAAATTAGAACTAATATACCGAGTGTAAATAAATTAGTAGACATTAAGTAGAGCATGTATATAAATTAAATTGAATACAGTGTGTGTGTTTCTTTAAATAAATAGATAGTAATTAGCCATAGTGTGTATAATTTTATCCCACCGGTGAAAACTATTTAAATAAATAACAAAAACATTACAATTCTATGAAATTTACTACAATTTGTCAAAACCAAGATCAGATTCCACAAAAGGTAAGGGGTTGAAACAATAACTTTTTGTGGGAATAAAATTTATTAATTAAATTTAATAACACTTGGATTAAATGGTCCACTAAATGGTGAACCTTCAGCATTCCAAGCTTTCTTTAAAGTTTCATGCATTAGTAACTCTTCAGAAGTGGGTAAACCCAACCGTATTCTTTCTTGGTTCCACTGTAATTCCTCAATTTTTGCTTGAGCTTCTTCTGGCAGTTCTTCATAAGGTCTAGAACAATCTATTTTTGTTACATCTAACTCTGTTTCACCTTTTACTAAACAGTTCCACCATTTTTCTTGACATTTGTCTAGATGAATTAGTAACTTTTGCCCATCTAAAGACCAAACAGTATCATTAGCTTTACATTTTTCGCAAAAATCACCTTTCAACAAATAATCTTTATCTTTCAGTTGTACTGATATACTACTAGGGAGTATGTTTACTGTTAAATCTTTTGTTGTAATATTTTGGGGAACTTCAACTATTACATCCACTTCTGTTATTGTTTGTGACCAACAGTAGTTATCAAAAATACCACCATTATAACTTTCAGATTTTGAAAATGTTAATTCTGTTGGTTCTTCTTTTGTAGTAGATGTAACTTGAATTATATCGTCAGAACTATCCACAATAAGTTCTTCTGAAGATGTTGGTATTTCATTTGAAGTATATTGTACCTCTGCAGGTACTGGTTTCCAATTTAAAAATGTATGTCTTACTAATTTCTCTGCAAGTCCTTCTGGTAAGCCAATATCAGCTTCAGCATCTTTTGCAATATGATAAAAATCTGATCTAGAAATAAATTAGTTATCATGTAGGTATCTATTTCTTATTGTAATTTAGATACATCAATAATTAGAAACTTTAGAAACAAATTTGTATAAAGGGGCAAATTATTTATTACAACATGCAATTCATGAAAGTGAAATATTTCTAAAAGCATTTAAAATACTTGGAGATATGTTTAAAACATTAATGGTTTAATAAGTATCAAAGTATATTACATATAAAACATCCCAAGTGTATCTTAAGGAATTTAAAAAAAACTACCTCCTCACTTCTTAGAAGTCAGAAAACCTGGGACATGCCACAAGATGGTATGATGAGAAAGTATAACTTTTCAAAGAAATTTGTTACGGAATTAAGCAGCAAGAAGGAATGGCATCCAAATACCATTACCAGATTTGGAAAGAATACCATTCAATGGTACACAGACGGCTCAAAAGAAATAGAAGGAACTGGGCTAGGAGTGTACCGGCCAGGAACCAAACACTCTGAAAGCTTTTGAAAAACCCCGAGTATCTTTCAAGTGGAAATTCACGCCATAAGAAAGTGTGCCCAGTTCGCTATTGATAAAGGATATAAAAGGCAAAGGATTATCATAATGTTGGATAGTCAAGCAGCCATTAAAGCAGCGAGCTCTTGTGTTATCAGTTCCAAAATGGTGTGGGAATGCCTAAGCAAACTCAATGAACTAGGCGAGAACAATATAGTCACCTTACTGTGGATTCCAGGAAAACTGGGATAGAAGTAAATGAAATAGCAGATGAACTAGCAAAGAGAGGGAATGAAACACCCTTTTGGGGGCCCGAAGATCTGACCATTGGAAAGATCTAGTAGGACTTAGACAATCAAAGATTCTTCTGGGTGACTACAACCTGTTGAGATCAAATGAATGCATAAGTCAAAGTAAAACTGCACTAATAGTTTTAACAGGGATCCTAACGGGACATTGTCGCCTGAATGGGCACCTGAAAAAGTTCAAAATAGTGGAGAAAGAATAATGTAGATTCTGTGGCATGGAAGAAGAAACCTCCATCCACATACTTGCGAATTGCAGAGCAATTCAGAATCTTAAGGCACAGCACCTTGGAGATTACTGGATAGAGGAGGGATACTTACCTATGTTAAAGCCTGCAGATATCCTAAAATTCCTCCAGGAAATAGGACTGAAGGAGGTACTAGTCTCTGAGACTTTCCTCAGGAACTAAGTAGAAGTAAGGGGGCACAATAGATCTTTTAGGTCTCAGTGAATGTCATCCCAATTTACATATGTACATACATTCATCTTCATCTTAAGGAATAAATAGGTAAAAAATGGTTCTAGAGCACCATAAGGTACAGACCTAAATAAATTGCATCTATTATACAAGTTAATATTTTAAAACCAAGTGTAAGTTAAATTTAAAAAACTTACTTACCTTCTTTTCAAAAATCCAAAAATATGATCTAAAAAATTTGGTAGAGTTTTACATTCTTTCAGCATCTCAAAAAGTATATCATCATGAGTTTGACTAGACATTGTATATATATATATATATTATTTACATTTATTCTGGTTTGTTGTGCATTAAAAATTTATTTACAAAATGTCAAACAAGGATATCGACTTGACATTATTGTCATTTTCATCTTCTCTACCTCCGAATGGACTCTTCTTTATTTAAGTTACCAATGGCCTCTTCATAATGTATTCATAACCAGCTATTTTCGCAAACGCCTGTTTGTTGTTGTTCAGTTCAATTGTTTCATCATTTATACATCTTAGCATCATCATCAAACCTCAAACCATATTGGGAAACTACAAAAAAACCTTAATTCAAATTGAACCCATCATATTAATATTATATTTTCCTATAAAAGTGGTAGCTGTTTTTGCTGTACAGTAGCGACCTTTCGTTTAGTAAACAAATCAAGCGTGGATTTGTATTTTATCTAATAATTATCTTTCATATCTAATATATTATAATATGAGCATGGTATAGTTTATCAGCCTAATTAGTAATTGTAGTTATGTATTATTTAATATACAAATTCATTATCGAATACAAGCATTTATAGTTATATCAAAATACATTGCCGAACTAGAATATACCAATAATAAAACACCACGTCGTTTTTTAAAGGAAGATTAGGAAGAAATGTATATTTAATGAACCATAGTTGATAAAAGTTCAAGAGGTCAACGTTGAAAATTTATTCCATTGGGAATTTACCAAAAAAATAATTTACATTTAATACCTGTGTAATTAGTGATCAATATTTAATATAATGGTTACAGAGAAATATATTTTTATACTAGCGTTTTTATTTATAACAACTAATTGTATGGATCCTGAAGAAGAACAAGGGGTGAAATATGCAAACAAATGTGAAGGTAATGAATTATAAATTACATGATTGAAACCATTGCAGTAATTGTTAACCTTCAATTCTCTCATCCAATTTATTTCAGAATATGTACATTTTAATTCATTTTTTTAGTTTGTAAAATATTAGCTGTTGAACTAGAATCTAGATTAGAAGAAACTGGTAAAACCAGTGAAGTTATTGAAACAGGATACTCGGTAGATGATATAAAACCTAAAAAGAAAAAAGAATATAAAAAATCAGAGCTTCGACTTGTCGAATCCTTAGAGGGAGTTTGTGATAGGATATTAGAGTATAATATTCACAAAGAAAGAGAAGATAGTACAAGATTTGCCAAGGGCATGAGCCAAACCTTTCAAACACTACATGGATTGGTAGATAAAGGTGTTAAAGTGGAGCTTGGAATACCATATGAGCTTTGGGATAAACCCAGTGCTGAAATTACTAAATTGAAGACTCAGGTAAATCAACAAATTATATTTTCATATACAGTCTATTAGGAAACTATCTAGTTTTCAGAATTATTGGATAAATATGGAACAGATTAGTTTCCATTAAATAAAATGGCAGCAAATGGCTTACCTATGTTAAATGTAAGGAAAACACTTGATGTAAATCACATTCATTTACTATATTATAGTGAAATACAGTCCAGAATTAGTTATGGAATTTGTATTTGGGAAAGCACTCCTTATACTAAAAATGTTTTTGTGTCACAGAAATGAATTCTCAGGTGTATTTCAAACATCTCATTTGTAGACTCCTGTCAACCTGTTTTTATCAACTTGAAAATTTTAACTGTGCATGGGCTTTATGTATGGGATTTAATCACATCAGTTCATAGAAATGAAAACAATATTTGCAGAATAGTGAGATATTCATGCTCATGGCACAAGATGTAAATCAGTCCAAGTCTTAGCATATGATGATTCAGATGACAGTGGTCTGTTAAAAGTCCTGTTAGACAACAAAGGTCATGCCTGCTATAGTCTAACATTTGTTTGGAGACATTCTTCAAATGATGAATAAAAGCCTTTGAATGAACCAATCCTGGTATATTATGCGAGATATTATGTCAGAAGTCTAAAGCTCTTCTTTCGGTCCAGGTATTTATTGTTTGTTTGGCAAAACTTATTGCAATGCCAATTGTAGGTTCTGGTCCGATAAAAACACATGTGCGGCACCCTCCCTTGCAAGAGAGTCTGCCTTCTCATTGCTATCCATGCCAGAATGACCACAGCGATCCAGACCAGCAATACTCTATTGAAATCTATTGAGGAGAGTCTTTTGGCAGTCTAATACCAATATTGACGTTAAGCATAAGAGCTAAGTGCTTTCAAATGCTCCAATCTCCACACATGAAGCAATGGCGAAAATGTCCGCCTCTATTGAGGAGAGTCTTTTTTGGCAGTCTAATACCAATTTTTACGTTAAGAGTGAGTGCTAAGTGCTTTCAAATGCTCCAATCTCCACACAAGGAGCAATGGCGCAAATGTCCGCCTAAAATATGGTTGCATAGGATCCTAGAGAGGTTGAAATTTCTGTCCTAGGTCTACGCCCGTATACACACCAGAGCCTGAGGGTGCTTTTGAGTCACCTGTGTACCAACAGCTGTCTGCTCTTAATAATACTTTGTATAATTTGTATGATTTTAATTTTTGACATACGTGTGTGTTTCTAGTTTTTTGTAATATTTTCTGTACATTTACGTTACTGTATTGGTATTTGTTGGTGTGTCTCATGTCATTATTTGATTTTGTAAAAAAATTCTATTTGATCGTTTTTGGTTATTTATAGCTTATTGTTACGTTTTGTTAATACAAAGTTGTGTAATTTTCAAATATGTTTTTATTTTCTTGTACAGTATCTGCCTCACTTTTGCCTTTCATTTACGTAAAATATGCTTTGATTGACTAATTTTTTTCAGTGTGAAACTTTATTGGAAGAAAATGAGAGTGATATAGAAGACTGGTATTTCAACTATCAAGGAAAGGAATCTTTAAAAAAATATCTGTGTGTAGATAGAGCTCTTAAAAATCAAGATTCGAAATGTTTAAATGAGTTGTTGAAAGGCGAAAAAGGAGAAAGGAAAGTTTCAAAAAATAATAAGGAAAAACCTACAAAAGAAAATAAACAAGAATTATAACAACACAATTAATAATTCAAGGATTATGTCACAACTTTTTTCAATCAAGTAAAGGATATTGTCAAATAATTGTTTATTATTTCATGTCAAAATAATTATCAAATAAATATTAATAAATTGTGAGTTTGTATGGACACCTATCTCAAGCACTATTTAGCTGTATAAAAATGTTCCCCAAGTCATTCAACTCAAAAAACAAGCTTATTATCATTTCGTAGGATCTATATCCAATGGGCCTTAACAATAAATACTTAATAAATTATTAACTGTATGTCTAGAAATCTGAAAACATTAATACTGATTGGGGTAAGTTATTATTCATTAATAGAATAAAAGAAGATAGTTAACAGGTCAGGAATAATATAATATGTTATCAGTTATTTTAAATTAGCTACAATTATACATGTAAATAATATGATTTACCTATCATTTATAAGCAAACTAAAATCTATCATTTAAAAATTTTATTCCTGTTTCGCAGCTGCTTCTTTCTCTCTCTCTGCCTTAGTTTTACGAATATGTTTAGCTTTTCCTCTTAGTGCCCTCATTCTATCCATTTCATCTTGAAAATCAGCATGTTCATCTCTATATAAACCATAGTATCTTAACTTCATCATTAGTTTACCGATTTCTATGTGTCTGGGGTAATAATCATGAATTTCTTTTCGAAGATGGATTGGTTCGTCACTAAATAATTTTACTACTTTCATAGATTTAGCATTCGTAGGTCGAACAACTTCTCCAAATATTCTATTGCTTAGCCTATTCATACGTCTGGCATACTCTGTAGTTTGTTTTATTAGATCTGTATATTTTGCGTATCTACTCATTTTCTAGTTTAAATTTTCAAATGTTATAAGAATAAAATGAGGTTAGTCCACTTGACTTGACGTTTTCATCTTCTTTCTTTTTATACTGATGGCATTTCCACTTGTATTATAAGAATTTGCAGCTATATTTACTCTAACAATTTATATATACTATATAAACCCATTTTGTCCTTTAAAAGTAATAACTGATTTCATCTTGTTAAAATATAATGAATTACATTTTTGCATATTATGGGTAAAATATACTTCCCAATAGAACAGACCGTAAAGAAGAAAGAAGAGATCGATTTGCTTTTTATTTTATAGGTTATGACCGGAAAATCAGAACGTTATCCAATATCATAACAATATGAATCCAAATTTAATTAGTTTTGGCTTAAATTTAAAAAAAGCTGTACGTAAACTGAATAGGCTTTACAGAAAAATCAATTATTATGGTACTAGTAAAGAAATTAAAAATGTGTCTATCGAAAAAATGAGAAATATAGGCATTTTGGCACATATAGATGCTGGGAAAACTACGACGACTGAGAGAATGTTATTTTTAGCTGGTTTGATTCAAAACATGGGCGAAGTTCATCGAGGCAATACAGTAACTGATTATATGGAGCAAGAACGTGAAAGAGGAATTACTATAAGGTCAGCTGCAGTTACATTCTATTGGAAAAAGCATCAGTTTAATCTTATTGATACTCCTGGTCACATAGACTTTACTATGGAGGTAGAACAAACCCTTAATGTATTGGATGGAGCTGTTGTGGTGTTGGATGGTACTGCAGGGGTTGAAGCACAAACCTTGACTGTTTGGAGACAAGCTGATAAAAACCAGATTCCTAGAATTATTTATGTAAACAAAATGGATAGAATGAATGCAGACATATTCCTCTCATGTGATACCATTGAAAATAAGTTACAAATTCCCTATTTACTACTTCAGTTGCCTGTTATCAAAGATAAAAAGTTTATTGGCATAATAGATATCTTAACTATGGAACTCATTACTTATGGAGTACTGAATGATAAGCTTGTTAAAAGGACTCAACTGACTAAAGAAAACAATTCAGTATACTTTGAAGAAGCTAAATTAGCTAGATCAAAATTAGTGGATAAGTTGTGTAATTATGATGATAGTTTAGCAGATCAGGTTATATTATTAGATTCTCTCGATAATGTACCAACAACTGATATTGTTAAATCCTTAAGAACTGTAACCAAAAATCAGACTGCAGTTCCTGTTTTATTAGGAAGTTCTTACAAAAATATTGGTGTTCAAAATTTAATGGATGCAGTGGTTCTATATCTTCCTACTCCAAATGATACAAACAAGATTTTTAATTCATTTGAGAATAATTTATGTGCTAGAGCATTTAAAGTTTTACATGATAAACAAAGAGGACCATTAGTATTTCTAAGGATTTATAATGGACATTTAAAAAAAGGACAAAAAGTTTATAGCATTAAACAAGATTGTTCAGAACAAATAGGTAGATTATATGTGGCTTATGCTGATGATTATGAAGAGGTAGATTCCATTACCACTGGAAATATAGCTGTTGTAGCAGGTGTGAAAAAAGTAATGTCAGGAGATTTAATAACAAACTCAAATACCACTAGCCAGAAGGCTAAAAATAATATCAAGAAAAATAAAAACGTTGATATCAAGGAACAAGATGTCAATAAAATTTTAGGTATAGGTGTAGTAATTCCTGATCCAGTATTTTTTAGATCCATTGAACCACCTAGTGCTAGTTCTCAGGCACTTTTGGAACAAGCTTTAAATGAATTACAACGAGAAGATCCAAGTCTTAGAGTAAGTTATAATACAGAAACATGTCAAACTGTGCTTGGAGGTATGGGAGAATTGCATTTAGACATTATAAAAGATAGACTTTTGAAAGAATATAAATTGGAAGTAGATTTAGGTCCACTTCAAATTGCATATAAAGAAACTCCAATTCAAAAATTAAAGGATACCTTGACTGTAGAAACAAAAATAGGATCTAGCAAACAATTCATTACTACAAAATTAACTGTACAGCCTATAGATGTTTCGAAGCCTTCCAAAGAAGTATTAAAATTGGATAAAAGTCCTGAATATGCCAGTAATATTGCTAGTATATTTCCTAAACATTTAGTAGCTGTAAGACAAGGGGTAGAAGTTGGGTTAGCTCATGGTCCTAAAATCAGCTGCCCAGTTGTTAATGTTCAAGTGATATTACATTACTTAGAAGTAGGTAAAGGTACTTCTGATACAATGATATCAGCAACTGTCACACATTTAATTCAAAAGATCTTGAAAGAAGTTGATACAAAAATATTAGAACCAATAATGAGTTTAGAAATCATAACTCCAGAAGAACATCTATCTGTGATCCTTGCTGATTTGTCGAGGAGAAGAGCAAACATTTTTAATATAGGGTTAAGGGGTAATTCTAAAGTAGTACTGGCCAAAACTCCATTATCGGAATTACTAGGATATTCTACAATACTCAGGACAATATCTTCAGGTACAGCTACATTTACTATGCAGTTTTCAGATTGTGAAAGATTGTCGTCAGAATTAGAAGCTATTGCTATTAAAAGTGTTCGAGGTTTTTAATACTAAATAAATGTATATATGTATTGTATAATTATATCTGTGATAATCTGAAAAAGTGTTTTCTATCAATAAAATTTATTGTTTTTTAATGTTGAAAACTATTATTTATTTATTGTTGTATCAATAAAACAGTAATTTTGTCCAGTTTATTTCTTCGTGAATTATTTTCTCACAATAGCTCAAAAACACATCTAATAGTAAAAAATGAAGCCTATATGCATGTTTCAAGTATTGTTGGAAAGCAATCCAACACTTATTTATGTTTCAATCTTCTTAATGTGACAACTGCAAACCCCAGAAATTCATCAGATGGGTTCTTAGGTCGACCTGATCCTTTTTTAAGTTTTCTCAAGTTAGCCACTTGCCCTTTTTATACAAAAAAAGTCTTGGAACAAAAGCCAAAAACACACCATCTCACAAACACCAAAATTGTGCTCTTCACTTCAAAAATCAATTAATCACTCACTCTCTTAAGGTTGCAGAAAGCAAGCTTCACGCGAAAAGACGTAAAAAGTGCGGTAGGTATTTCGTCTCTCTCTAACGTGCTTACAAAGCAGAAAAGTGCGATATCTTAACACACAATCTCTCTTTAACGTGATTTAGAACAAATGTGTAATGATTTTTATTTACAACCACACAGTGCATTCCGATTTACGCATAAAGCGCGTTGACCGCATAGAAAATACTGGCGGATAGCGACACCGATTCTACTTTGGCTCTGAGCTTTCCGCATGCGCAAATTTGACGCTTGTGTTAACAGATCTTTGATTAAGTTATCGAGAAGGGCAAGGAAAATCATTGAAGAAGCTATACAGTGTTGAAAAAATGGCTTATATATGATTTTCCTTGCCCTTCTCGATAAATTAATCAAATATCTGTTTTAAGTTTTAACCAATATAACACAAGCTTCAAATTCATGTAACCTTGAGACGACCAATCGTGGAATGCAAAGTGGGAAATATCCGCTTCTCATTTACGCCATCAAATTGATGACGTCATTAGGTTATGTTATGTTTGACACGAATTTGCGCATGCGGAAAGCTCAGAGCTAAAGTAGAATCGGTGTCGCTATCCGCCAGTATAGAAAATTGTTTCGATTTAATCAATGCGCGCATTGATAGCGCTGAGACTTCTGCAATGTTGTACTAACCGTACTGAATTTTTACGCTCCTTCCAGCGCATTGACTGCTTCTACTATCGACATTAGGCAGTTGATGCGTTTATGCAATCTGCGTCTCATTCGTAATTCGGAACACATTTTCAGCTTGACTTGACTTATAAGTGAACACAGTAATGGATACCGGCTTGACAATGGAATCAAAATTGTATGAGTTTCCAGTTTTAATAGAAGAAACGAATGAGATAATAACCTTATTTTTAAGTGAAAACGATATGAAAAGAGCAAACCATGGTGTTTTATGCATCGATAAAAACTTTGAAGTGGACTGTAAATAACTTTTTCTACTCCTGTTTTATAATATACTTACTGAAAGACTAAAAATCTGTATCATAATGGTATTCATTATGATACAGATTTTTAAGCCAATAGGAATGCGACATTCGCACAATATTTAATATAGCCATGGATACCTGGTTGACATTTCTGAAATTAATTATATTAGGTGACACTTAATTTGACAGCTGTCAAATAATTTTGATTTTCAAAAGTAACTATATATTATAATTATTAATTAAATAATTCTTATTAATCGGAGTAGAAAAAATATTGTATGCAACTTTCATGTAATGGCCATTAATACATCACTCGCATATATATACGAAACTCGCCTGCGGCTCGTTTCGTATCCTACAACATGCTCGTGTCTTAATGGCTATCATTACATGATCGTTGCATAAAATACTATTATTTTTTAATTACACACGGATTTTATTTATTTTGACATTTTTCTCTGCCAGCCATGTTGGGATTGATTAAGTCGTTGTCATAGTGATTAAAAAATATATATTTATAAGTACTACGCGTTGACACATGGTAATATTAATATATTATTTTACTTTCATTTATTTGATGCTTAGGGTAAGTGTTGGTCGTGTTGCTTGCATTATATAGTGATATTGTCCACAGACGCAGTATTTTTGCAAAACCTTGTTGCAAGAGAACAAGCTGCACCTGCACATGATAATAGTAGTGAATCAGTAGCTCACAACCCTTAGGTTATCTATGAACCCTATGACAGAATGCGCATACAACCGTTCCGAATAACTATAGCGCTTTATGCACATTAATAAAACGGAACGATTTCGAAGCGCCGTGAAACAGTAATGCATCCTATGCGTTACATGCGTAATTCAGAACGCACTCCATATATGCAATACTGTTATTACTAACGTCATTGAAAGTTAGAAAGTGTCATATTACACACTTCTACTTCCCGCCCTCTAAAATATTGTGATCGTTAAAATTTTTCTCATCTATTCTAGATGAATATTTTTTATATTTAAAAATATAACACATTGACAAATATTATAATACCTATTTAATAGAAAACAATAAAAACCAACAATGAACTAAAAAATACAACAAACTACACACTTATTGAAATTAATGGTTAAATTTGAATTATTATTAGCGTTTATAGAAATATTTAGGCCAGTACCAGCGCTGGCGTCTCCAACAGTTATCTCTTTGGTCGACAAATTACTTTGCTGTTGAATGACTAAGGTTTGTGAAGTTGTTGTAAGGTTGGTGCATGGTTGGTACATGGCACGTTGGGACAGCATATTGGCAGTTTTGGTTTTATTCTCTATTGTGCTATCCACATAACCTTCTGCCACAGTACTAGATTTCCATCCTCCCAGCCTTTTTAATTGGAGTACATTTGCACCACTGTTGGCAATTAACGTAGCGGCGATTCTTCTTTAGAGCGTGGCCTGTAAAGCCTTTCGAGTCCTCTAAATTCAAAAAAGTAGCACTTTTTGGGGAAAAATTAGCTAATTTATTGTGCAAAATTGGTTGATTTTCTACTATTCCTCCTCTAACCTGAACAAAAAAATCGATCGATTACTATATTTTTTCTCAAATTAGTGTAGTCTCGAATGATCTTCACCCATACTGGATCAGTAATGAGAAATGATCTACTTGTAGGTATGTGTTTTGGAATCTGTAATTTCAAACGAAATTTTTTCTTCAAAAAAAGCAATATCGAAAATTTTCATTTTCACTATTTCGTCCGTCCGACAAGCTCCAGATACGCCTATTATTAATGCGACCTAAAACAATAAGAAAAATATAATACAATAATAACTGTTTACTTGTATAAGCTCAAACACGATTTTTTTTAAATGCTTATTCAAAGATCACAAATACATTTCTAAATTCATGCGACAAAATTCAGGAGGTGATTGCTCGTATGAAATTAAGATGAGTCTTTCCTATAACAAAATTTCCTCATCGCACCCCTTTCCGAGATATCACCCTTAAAAGGTGGTGACTAAAATTGAGTTTTTATTTCAGTAAAGCTAGAAACTTGAAATTCTGTTATTTTCGTGTACTCGCAAAGGTATAACTACGGGTATTTTTTCAATATTCCTGTTACATTATACGGGGGTTAAATTAGGAACCCCTACATTTTACTTAAAATCCTTGTTTTATTTAAAAAATTTTTTTATTCTTAAATATTTTCCCAAAACCAATAGCTGCAGAGAAAAAACAAAAATTTAGAGGGCGGGAAGTAGAAGTGTGTAATATGACACTTTCTAACTTTCAATGACGTTAGTAATAACAGTATTGCATATATGGAGTGCGTTCCGAATTACGCATGTAACGCATAGGATGCAAAAAACACCATAATTTATAATTTTTTTAATATTGAAAATATTGAAAAAATACCCGTGGTTAGTCCTTTGCGAATGCACGAAAATTACAGAATTTCAAGTTTCTAGTTTTAATGAAATTTTAGAAAAAAAAATAAAAACCCAATTCCACCACCCTTTAAGGGTGATATCTCGGAAAGGGGTGGGCTGAGGAAATTTTGTTATAGGAAAGACTCATCTTAATTTTATACGAGCAATCACCTCCTGAATTTTGTCGCATGAATTTAGAAACACCCTGTATATTACCTTTATCGGTAGAAGTACATTTGGAGCTTTGTTTAAAAAATCCTCTATATTTTTCCTGGAATATACGCTCGATTTCTTGGGCCTGAAGCCCACATTTTGTCATTTTAGGAAGTCCAACAGTTTCCCATGTTTCGAAATATCAGTTTTTTCTTCAATTTGTAGCATCGTTCGTATCATACTGTACATTGCCCACAAAGTGGACGGCTTCTTTTGTCTGGTTTGTTCTCCAAAATATGCTAAGAGTACACTTTCGAAACTGGTATTCTTCACCTTTTTTTCTTCGCATCACTTCCTATATAATTCAATGGCTTTTAGGTAGCGATGCTTACTTTTTTTCTGGCACCAACCCGTGTGCTGCTGCGTCAGCAGCCTGTCGTATTTCTGGAGGGGTACAATCCATCAATTCTTCATCGGAGGACCTTTTTCACAATTTATTATTCGCGAACTTAATATCTATCCGACTTTATCCGACATTTATTTATATGGGTGACAGTTGTTTACCACATAGCAACAGTAACAATATAGGTCCCTGCTTGATTATTCTGAGAAAAATGCCTGGTAATTTTTTGTTAAATGTAATATTTTAAGTATGTTCAGAACAAAACAAAGATTTATTAATTTTGATCGAAATATGATGGTTGTAAATAAAATAGTATACAAACCTCGGTAGGAAGTTTCATTCCTGTCTCGAGATCATAGCTAACCCCGACGCATAGAGAAATAATAATGTCTATGCCCCGACGCTTCGCGTCTCGGTTAACTAACTAATCTCTCGACATTAATGAAATTCTTCTCTTCCCACCTCGGTGTGTAATATACCTACTATTTTCTACGCCCATGTCCGTAAACGTCAAAAATCGCACTGTCGACTTTCCTTGTAAGTGAAGATCTCATAACATACACATGCGTTTAGATAAGAAAACTTAAATTTCTTTGTTTAATCAAATTGCAATCAAATTTTTATCTACGTACTACTTTATTTGGTCTATTTACATAAATTTAGTCAATTGGAAAACATAAAAGCTTTTAGCATTAATGAAATACATTTTAGATTAAAAGAGTAATGCCCCTAAATGTCGACAACACATTATACAATTTATCAAAAAATAAGTCGCGTTTTCTTAGCATGATATACAAATAAAAGTCGTGTCATTTATGCTGTCAATTTTTGTAACAAAATATAGTATCCGAACATTTTCTCAACTTTACCTACGAATATGTCTGTTAGTAGTGAAAGTGATGAAATTATGAGCATTCCGCCGGAGATATTAGAAAAAGCTCAAGCTGCCACACATAATATGTTACCGCAAAAATCCAAAGAATAATATTCTTCAACGAGTGTAGAATGATGGCTATTATTCACGCGGATGAAGTTTCCAAAACGAGCGAGCGCAGCGAGTGAGTTTTGGAATCATCCAAGTGAATAATAGCCATTCTACACAAGTAAAAGACTATACTTTCTCCACGACTATGCATTAAAAAAAATAGAAAATTCTTCCATTGGGAATCGAACCCTGGTCGCCCGCGCAGGAGTCAAGTATCTCACCACTGAGATATCGACCAGATTGACTTATTAAAATGTAAACAACATAAATATACGTAACTGATATATTTTTAATAGAAACCTTTACGTTTTTAAATGAAATTATAACATTATTAGGAATAATAATAGAGATAACATAAATATAGGTACTTAATTTAGATTCATTCTTTTGCAAAATTTATGGTAAAGTTATTACAATTGCTTATTTTGCGTAGTTCGGTATTTGACGTTTTGAAAGAGACGTTTTGATTTGTTAATTTTAGCGTGATTTCTGATAATCATAGAATGTGATTGGCTAACGAGAGTGAATTCTTTTTCATTCTTCACCGGTGTGAAGAGTTTATATCATATATAGTCGTGGAGAAAGATACGAAATTACCTATCTAAAACTTATGGATTGGCGACACAAGCATATAACGTTAAATCATTTTCGGAGAATGTTTTCCTTGCGTATTTTGAAGAATTATCAAAAACTATGAAACCATCTTCGCTATGGGCCATTTATTCGATGCTGAGAACAACACTAAACATTAATAATAACATTAACATAGCAAATTATCCAAAACTAATCACCCTACTGAAACGGCGATCGGATGGATTTAGAAGTAAAAAATCGAAACTCCTGTCTACAGAACAAATTTATACGTTTCTGAAAAATGCTCCAGACGATAAACGTTTGTTGTCAAAGGTATAGAATTAAAATATTGTGTAATTATCATTACACAAAAATGAGTTTTCATTTTCAGGTTATCTTCATTATTGGATTAAGCGGGGCTTGCCGTAAACAAGAGCTTAGAAATATAAAAATGGAACACATTCAGGACACGGGAAAATGTTTGGTAATTGATATTCCAGATTCTAAAACTAAAACGAGACGTTCATTTGTAGTACCAGATACGTTTTATACCATATGTCAAAAGTACATGAATTTGCGTCCTTCCTTTATTTGTTAATTACAGAAATGGAAAATGTATGAAACAGGTTGTGAAACGCATAAAATTGCTGAATATCTTCAGCTGCCGGAACCAAAGCAATATACTGGCCATTGTTTTAGGAGATCGTCAGCCACTATATTAGTTGTTGCAGGAGGTCATATGCTATCATTAAAGCGACTAGGTGGCTGGCAATCTTCTACAGTGGCGGAAGGCTATGTGAATCATTCTCATAAAAATATAAATTACAACGCTTTACGAATATCGGAAGCCATTACCAATTATCAATGTTCATCTTCTGATGTACCATGCAGTACTACAGTTATAGATAACCGTTCATCACCGTTAAGTAATAAGGCACCATCGACTTACAATAATTGTTCAATTGTTATAAACAACTTATAATAAAGTTTAAATAATTGCGATTTCCTTTATTTCATAGAAAACAGATGGTCGTAGAAATAGTACGTTACACGAGTTGTAATCCCATTACGCACTCGCCGCTTTTCACTTCGTGCGTAATGGGTTACTTACAACTCTTGTTACATAATATACTATTTCAACTACTTATAAATGTTGTGTAAACAAAATAGAACACATTGTTATTTTAAAGTTTAATGGTCCCACACCATTAAAAGTGGTCCTAATCGAGCCGGATTTATATCTCAAATCTCTACACCATTTTTCATTTATATTCGAATCAAATCAGTATTTAGTGACTCCTATTTAAGTGGTGAAATTATACCTACTCAGTTTCAAAAACGGTATTCTCTGTGGTAATTCGATAAAAATCCCAAATAATACAACTGTACTGCAATAAAACCTTTATTGGATCTAAAGTACATACAACTCGTGCGCTGTTGCCAGAAGTGAAGTCAACGTTGGAGAAGAAGAAAGAAAGCTAATTTCACAAGAGCTGGGAATAGCGTTCGGGTGAAGTTCCAGAATATACTCTATTGATTGCTATTAGTAATAAACTCTTATTTATAATAAGCCAAATTGGATCTAAATAATTTAGTTAAAAGTAGGAAAGCTCTCAAATTACTCGAATTTTTAATTGGGCACGAACTAGCAAAGACACTAGACGATTTTTTCTTGCATGTACCAGTCATACTTTGGTATCGTTATAGGGTACCTCGAATGTACTATGCACCTAACACCATTGATTGATTGATGAGTTCGGCATCAGCAGTCAGGGGCTTAGAGACCTCGGCACCTCACATGTGCTCTTGTTTATACCGTTCATGTGAAGAGACCAGTAGCCCTTATCAGGCTCAACAGTCTCTTCACTAGGTCCTTCTTTGAGAAATCCTCCCTTTGACACCCTAGTCCTAGGAATCTATATCTCCAATGAGACAGTGCTTCTCATTCTAAGATAATGTGAGAGGCTGTTTCCTCCTCTTCCATGCTCAACCGACAGATAGGTTCCTCCCTATATATGCCAATTGTATGCATTCCGTAAGGTACAGTGTCCGGTGAGTAATCCCGTCACTTTCCTTATCTGGCCCCTGATGAGGTTTAGTATTTCGTTGGTCAGCGACTACGAGGGTTTTTTGTCCAAGAGTTTGCTGTGTTCCTGTTTTGGCACGTGTCTCCAGTAGGTCTGATGTTTAGTTTGAATCCACCGAAATGTACAACTACATGCAGCAGATTTTGATATTCCAAATACTGGTTCAGGACCAGTGAATGCAGTTTCAGATCCTAGCTTTGCTAGGGTTTCTGCCTTTTCATTGCCTACAATACCTTTGTGCCTCGAGACCCACTTATGGTTTGCAAGGGTTAAAAGTTTTTGAATGCAGTCCCAGACCAGTCTAGATCTGATCTAGGGACATACTAAAGATTTCAGTGCTACCTGACTATCTGAGAGTATGAGGATCTTTTGGCCTCTATACCCCCTTTCCATGTTCATTTGCAAACACGTGTCGATAGCGTAGGTTTCTTCCTGGAATACAGATGCAAACTTCCCCAACGATGCGTGGACATTGCACCTGGGTCTGGTACCGTGAACTCCAGCTCCTGTTCCTATGTCAGTTTTAGATCCGTCCCATCCCAGTTTAGCTGGATATGGTATGGTTGGTTGTCGTTAATTGTGGCCAACATGTTGTTACTTCTCATTTCAAGAAGCGAGTTTGTGATAACATCTGAGATTCTGGAATGACTATGGGAGTTGGTTCATTCGTGCCAATTCCCACTGCATTCCAGCCTGTATATGCAGCAATTCTCGCTTTCGCCTTAACATGCAGAGCAAGAGGAGAAATATTGAGAATGGCTTCCATTGCCGCAGTCGGTCTGCTTCTCATCGCACCCGTTATTCACAGACAGGCAAGCCTCTGAAGTTTTGATAGTTCCAGTTCGGCTTTTCTCTGATCTGTTTTTGACCACCAAACTAAGGCTCCATAGGTAACCATGGGTCACCACAGAGTTATGTACAGCCAGTGAACGATCCGTGTATTCAGTGCCCATGTGTTTCCTATCGCCCGTTTGGCAGCCATTAGGGCCATTTTCCCTTTATCGGTTTTGTCATGTAGATGTGAATTCCAGGTTAGCTTTGCGTCCAGAATTATGCCCAGATACTTGACCTCCTGGCTAAGACACAGCTGCACATTGAAGAGGCTTGACAGTTTTAGACTCTCAAGCTTCCTTTTTCTAGTGAAGGGAATGAGTGCAGTTTTTGCAGGGATCACCCTTAGACATTCTCTCCTACACCAAATCTCCACTATTTCCAGAGCTTGTTGCATCAGCTCCGATATAACGTTAGGATATTTCCCCAGTACAAGTATTGTCAGATCATCTGCATACCCCTGGGTGTACATCCCCTTCCTGTTCAATTCCTCCAGGAGTTCCCACAGTAAAGGTGATAGGACTCCTCCCTGTGGGCATCCCTTCATTATCGATACCTCTATGGAATCTCCAAATAAGGTTGTCGTTGCTGTCCTGTTAAAAACATAACAACATACTCTAAGTACCAGTTAATTAGCTACTGTCAGTCTGTTTTGCATGTATTGTTGCAAATATTCAACTAAAACAAATTTTCGCTATATTCCCTTTGTAAAATATAGAACCTTTATGCTTCACCATCTTGTATCCGTATAATAAACACGTTAGAAATATTTTTGTGGTTATCAGAGGAGAGGCAGTTAGAGTTGTGCTAAGTTCGAGTTAACTCGAGTTGCGTTCTCCCTAACTCGTGTTTGGGCTGACTTTTAAGAATGATAACTAATGTTAAATATTTCAAGTTCAAATCATACACTCGTTTCTTCCTGCTAACTCGAGTTGTGTAACCCGAATTCAATTCCGAGTTACCTGAATTCATAGGTACGTAAGATCCTGAATTTCAACTCGAGTTAACTCGAGACGGGTTTTTCCCGAGTTGGCACATCTCTGTTTTTATATAGGGCAAGTCGACGTTACGTCATCTGACAGTCGCTCTGAAATAAACAAGCGTTTTCTGCACATCACGTGGTTCTTAATAGTTATCTGATTTTGATTTATGCTTTTTTCGACGTTGTTTTAATTGCTTAAGTATTTTAAAAGCTATATATGACTTTTTATAATAAAAGGGATCATTAAATCAATACAAAACAACCAAATTACAAATCTATCCACATAATTGTTTATCCCCAGGGCGACTATCAATAGTGTCAACTTGTCAGCTGGTGGACATGCCCAATACTTTAGGGACCTTGGCCTTGGCTTAAGACCACAGAAATAAATACATTTAGAGGAATTGAATAGAGATGACAACAAAAAGAAATGAGTAGTGATACTAAACGAAGTGTACTCGACTCCGACGCTGTGTATGCTCTGGTCCCATACTTATAGGTACGGTTTCGCAAGTCGAAAGCGTCAAGTACCCATACTAGCTACCTATACCAAGAAAAATTCGTCTATAGATAACGTTAGAAATATAAAACCTCTTATTTTTTGTAATAGCTATTTATGATATAAGTCTTAAAAGTAATTCCACAGGCAAAACAAATCTTAAAAAATGTTTTTCAAAGTTTTTTGTATAACTGTCCTATTTTGGGAATTAAATAAATATCAAATTACAGTTCGGTTAAAGATACCGGGCGGAATCCATCTACATCACACTGATGACGGCGCAACTACGAGAAATCGGCAAGTTATATGATACCTTTATACTTACAAACCAAAAAAGTTGGTTAAATCTAGATTATATCATCTCGTTTCTCTTTGAAGTGTAATTCAATGTTCATCGGGACATATAGCCCTGAATGTGGTTGTCCCTTCTTAGTTAAACGGTCACTGTTTTGAATAATCTTTTTTCTACGAGCGTGCGGAAAAGTATACTTTTCAGCTCGCATTTTAGTTCAGAAAGTTCTACTTTTCCGCACGCAAGGTATTAACTATTGCATTTTATATTATTTTGTTGAATAATAAGTTAATAACTATTAATGTTCAATCAGTAACTAATAACCTTGTTAGTTTGTATCTAGTTATTCTGTCTAATTAAATATTTTTCTCATTTTCCGCCCGCTCGTAGAAAACATGTTGTTCCAAACATGCGTAAAGTGACTTTTCCGCACTTGAACGCATGTCCAGCTGCGGTCGCGTGAGGAAAAGTATCACTTTCCGCACTAGTTAGAAAAATAACTATTTCAAACTATGTATAAGGAGTTGAAATAGCATTAAAACTATTTTTTCGTTTACAGCTTGTTAAATATTTTACTGGAAACTGTAATTTTGATAAATTTAATAATTCAATAAAATCACATTTTTTTGTCACTTGTCAGTTAATTATTGTTTTGACGTTTCAACAATGAACTTTTTCAGTAAATTTGTTAATTGCTTAATTTTATTTCTATAAAAAAAGATCAAGTGCAGAAAATAGACACACCACATTATCAATTTTTCGTAAGCCAAATCATAAACTGCCTTTTACTTTTTGGGAATTACTGATAATAAAGCATTACTTGTTGCCTCTTCAATATCACTTGGAAGTGTGGTAGACTTCAGAAGTTGAACCATTCATTTTGTAAAATTAAAACTAAAAACTCTGCGTTTAGATTTATTTACAAAATGTCAAACTGACGTGAAGTGTCAGCAGCAAAGACAATAAATATAGGTCTTTTATAAAAAAAATTTGATAATTTTTATTTTTTATTAGATACCTACTATAGTTTATTTCAGAAAGGTATAGAATAATAAAACCTCATTAGGTATGCAAAGGGAGCACATAGTGACCCAACGAATATTTAAGCCAAACTATGAATGGCATTGATTTAATTGTAAAATTCTTTCTTTTTATCAAATGCGGGTATAGTAAAATTAATACCTATTTAGAGGTACCAGCCGTTTTAGTAACTTAACGTATGCGTATCTGACATTAACATGAAATCAAAATTTGACGTAACTTCAAAAACGTGACATCTAATAAATTAGTTACGACGTTCATTTTTGTTGGTAATTTTTTGTTTCAACCGATTTATTAATAATAAATAAGGATGGTCTTATTCTAAATGGGTATAAAATTTACTATAGTACCACCCGGGTTGGGGTCAATATATGGGTTTAGCCTATTGTTATCCATTCACAAACACTGAAAATAGTGTGCTAAAGGCGTGCCGGTAGGATACTCGTAAAAAGGAGAGAATTTTATTTTAACAGAATAAAAATTAGGCATTATGTACATAGTATTAGGTACACTTATTTTTTATTGAACATTATACAAAAAATACATTATACAGAAATTAAATTATAAAAAATCATAATATTCTTCGTCATCTGAGGAACTGTCATCTCCTCTTGACGTTATAATTAACGGGTCGACGGTCCGATCGATCAAGTAGTCAAGATCCCACATTTCTCCTCTTCTTTAATGACATGCTGGACTGCTTTTCGCCAGTTCTCTGGTGTCCTCCTTAATGGCTTGATCAAACAGTAGCTTAACGTCTTTCATTTTGAATGTCGTGTTGTGTCTTGCTACAAATCCTTTCATTTGCGCCCATATAAGTTCTATAGGATTTAGTTCGCAATGATATGGCGGTGTGCGCAGCACAGTTACACTATGTTTTTCTGCTATATCTTCCACGGCGTATTTCATAAAACGATGTTTGTGTAAATTTGCTATGGCTAATAGTTCTTTTTTTATCAAATTATCTTCAAATTCAATACTTTTGGTGGTTAACCAGTCAATAATTTCTTGTTTTCTCCAAGATGAAGTTGGAGTCTTCTCTATGCGTCGATAATGATAACTCGCGTTATCCATAACTACTACTGAATCAGCCGGAAGATATTTTATCATTTCACCAAAATAGTCTTCAAAAACATCCGAATCCATGTCCTCGTGGTAATCTCCCGTATGGCACGACTGAAAGGTTAGCAAACCTTCTTTTAAAAATCCCTCTTCGCTTCCAATATGGACGATTATTAGTCTTTTCCCTTTACCTGAAGGCACCTTAATACCCGTTGACAGGCCTTCCATGAAAGCTTGGCGAGCACTGGTTATATTTTTGTCTTGCCACATTTTTGGTACTGTAAAACCTTCATTGATCCACGTCTCATCAAGATAAAAGATTTTCTTCTGCTCTGTTCTGTACTGCTTTATACTTCTTGAGTATTTTCGTCGCCAGCAAACAATTTCATCGCTTTCCAGTAAAAGTGCTTTACGGTTATGCTTTTCCCAGGCAAAATCCATATTTCTCAAAGTGGTCCATAAAAGTTTTTTAGTTATCAACGGAATACTGTCATCCTGGCCGAGCTCCATTAAAATCTCATCTAGGGTGGGTATTTCTTTTTTAAAATAAAAAGAGTGAACTTTTCTTCTAATTACACTTTTGGTGTCTTCATCAAGGAGTTTTACTGGTCTGCCTGGACTTTTCTTGGGAGGCTCCACTTGGCCTGCTATCTTTCTCCCCCGCAATAATTTAAAAACGGTGGAATTTCCAACTCCAGGCATTCGGGAACATCGGTCGACAGTTTCTTGTACAGTAAATTTCGGGTAATC
Source organism: Lochmaea crataegi (assembly GCA_947563755.1). NCBI lineage: Eukaryota > Metazoa > Arthropoda > Insecta > Coleoptera > Chrysomelidae > Lochmaea > Lochmaea crataegi. The sequence goes on from OX387434.1 coordinate 25,403,787, forward strand.
GTATTTTATGCAATCGTGTACATTTAAAATAATAAGTTTTTCATTCACTGATAGTGGAGAATTATTGGAACATCTTTTCGTTGGTGTAAATGTCGCCATTTTATTACTAATCTTATAATACTGTGAACACTATTTACGGCTTAACAGCAAATACTGATGCGTTAAACTAAACAAATATACTTATAAAGGTCTAAAAATTTTGGGTAAGGCACCTTGCGGCTCATGGTTGAGCCGAATCTGAAACAGGGTTGGAATAAGGCAGAGGCACTAATAGAAGGTTAAACGCAAAACGTAACTGTATAATCTACTACCTAAGTAATCCCTACACAATATTTCGATATTGACACTTCAGGCCAGAAAACATACTTTTCCCAATTCTCTTATGCAATTACTTGAAATTTTAATATTACAAACAATACTATTTCAAGACCTACGCCTATGGCCGACACCGATATTGAGCCAAACTGGACGGAATTCCCCATTTTATTACTCTATACCTTTCTGAAATAGACTATAGATACCTATTAGATTACCTACTGTTATCGGCGTTAAGGTTGATAATGAGTCTTTCAATTTGTGTTTCAGTCAAATTGTCCAGCTCCAACATTTTTGGCGCCACTTGTATGTGATGGGCGCAGTTTTTCCACAATTTTTTGAGCTAACGCATGTCAAAATTTTGGATAAACGAATTGAAAAATTCAAATTTGAAAAGCGGGTTATCGAAAAAAAAAAGAGAAGCGTAGCGAGATAAATAGAGAGATGAAATTTTGGAAATTTTTAAGAAAGTCAGAAAAATTTAAAATCAACGTAAGAATCAAATAAATCAACTAAAAAAATAAATAATAAAATGGTGGAATCACCATCATCTAAATTTTCAGCAGAATAAAAATCATTGACCAAGAACTTCATGGTATGAAGAGTTAAAATTTTAGCGAGAGGAAGAAATTACACAACCTGAGAGAAGTATTGGCTGGGGCATCTTACATTAAAAGAATAATATTTACAAAATTAAAATCAATATAGTATGTCCTGCGTTTATCAATGTTTCGACTAAATAATAAATCTTTCGTTTTTCGGTTCTATATTGTCTCGATTTTTTTTAAATAATCTCCAAAGTATAATTTTGTTTCTATCGAGTGAGAGACCGTTCTTCCTTTTTTTTTGAAATTTGCCCAACTAGGATTCTGGTTGTTCGCCTATTTTGGCTTAGCAGGAACCTACTCCGTGAATTTTGGCGATGGTTCTTTGATGAACTCTTTGGCTTGTCTCATTCCAACCAAGTTCACAATGTAAAAAATAGTTCCGTTGCGTTTGCAACGATTGTGGCCCAAATTCAATTGTTCTAATTGTACTATTCATGTGAATGTTCATAAATTATAAAATTTTATACACTGTTCACAATAAAATTTTTGAGTTCTTTTGACAATTGACCGATTGTCTATTTTCCTGCTATTTAGTTTAAAAAAAGATAGTGTTAAAAATTAAAAATAAGTTTAGCACGTTACTTTGTAAACGTCATCTTTCAACACTCTTGACAGCCAATAAAAATGTCACTTTTAATGACAGTTATACAAAAAAAAATTAACACTTAATTTTATCTAATATCTATCGGAGGATGATCTTCAGCTTGTTGGGCCCTTCGTTTTTTTAATTTCAATAAATATCTACCCAAGAAATATAATCCAACGTATAGTATTGGTATACAATGGTAGATACAATTGTAATAATTGAGTATTTTTCTAATTTCTAGTAACACAAATGCAATACTCTGGTAGGAGAACATTTGCATCTTGAGGAAAACCATAATTACATTTGCTACCTGTAAAGACTGAAACAGAATAAGAAAATCAATAAAAATGTAAATAAAAGTATGGTTTGTTGTTAGTACCTGTTACGTACTTCTTTAAAAAAAAACGTTAATAATTTCTTTTGAAGCAAATAATAATGTTGGAATAGTGGAATTCACATTCAGATGGCAATACACGGGTATAGGGTAACAGCGTTGCCAATCCTCAACTGCCAGTGTAACTTTTGCTACTTTTGTAAAAGAAGCAGGGGCGTCTTTACGAAGAACACCGAAATATCTGCTCGCCGTAAGTCCCGTACTACAGTCTCAGTCTGAATACCACTATAGTAGTAATTTTCATATTTATAAAACCACTCAAATTAAATTACTTATTAAATACTTACCACTCCTTCAGTGCCTTCCAATAATAATTTAACCCAAACATCTTCATATACTAGAGCAAAAGGCACCGTTGCTATGCAGAAATAATAACCAGCGTAAACACCGTGCCACACTGCTGACATCAACATAGTAACGTGGGTTCGATATTTTTTATAAGGAAACCTCCTAAAATAAAAATAATCATTGACATTTATCTATCGGGAGACGATTACATCCAATTCAACCAGCTTGAGGATAGTTTGATAAGTAAGCAACTTTTAAATTATCCGGGCAACTTTAAATGCAACATTGCTCCTGTCCTTTGTCATGCATTAATAGAACTTTTCAATACAAATAGTTTTTTATTTTTTGTAAACGAGAATGTTAAAATATAATTTTACCGGTTGGGCCAATAAGATCTCTCGGCTGAAAAAATTATTAATACAAGGGGTCAGGAGAAATATCGAAAAATAACTTTCTAGCTTGGCCTTCCAGCAGCCTTATTCATAGTCACAGCGTTAGTAGTTATTAAATACTCTACTAACAAGTAGCCACTAACATGTTACTAATTGTGTCATATTCATAGCCTGTACATTAGTAGCTACTATACAGAGAAGTAACAGATTTACTGCCGCGGCTAGCCGGCGAAGCCGAGGCAATGAAACTAGCCAAGGCAGTAAATCTGATTCTCTGCATATAATATAATTTTTTCTCCGATTGTTTGTACAGTGTGGTTAGAAAAATCAAATTAAAATGAAATCTTTTTTATGACGGATATAGCTCACAATTTTCAATATTTTTTCTAATCGTATGTTATATATTTTTAATGATTATTGACGATTAGACCTTAAATTGTATACAAAATAATATCTACCGAAAAATAATAAATATAATATTAAATATCGACAATAATATTGTGCACAGTGAAGTTAGCCTATGTATGTGTGACGTGGAAGAGATTGTTTGATTCCATGATCCTGCTTAAATCGCAAGATTTAAAAAAAAGAAGAAAAAATGATTTTTTTAATGCTTAGGCATTAAAAATCATTTTTACTGCCTAGGCAGTAAAAGTGTTACTTCTATGATCGATAAATGTCATTAAAAACTGACGTTTAATGTCAATCGGAGAAAAACACATTTTTCTATAAAAAATGTACCGTTATAGTACCACAAAATGTAAATATTCGTAATCATTGTATCATTTTATGTAAGTTTGTTCCAGTACTTTCTCCTCTATGTTGTGAAATAACTGGTAGGGGTGACTGGGAAAGCAGACTCCAGAAAATTGTTATAACTTTTGTTCCGCTTTATCGATTTTGACAAACTTTATATCATTTGAAAGGGAATTCAATACCTAAGGACGCTATAGACGATCAATCATTTTGATCGAAAGCTTGAGTCAATCGATTGCCTCAAGCGTGATGGACCGTTTAGAAGCCCGTTTGACGCTCTAAGCAAGCATTGACGGTGATTGATATGAAGTTTGAATGACTCAAGCGGTTGAAGAGGGCGCTTGATCGCTTCGCAGAAAAATTCATAAATGACACGCTTTTCGAAGCAGAAATGGACACCTTGACAAGGGAAGAGGTGCATTTTCTAATGCCCCCTCGATAGTCATCCAAGCCACCTTCATCATCGTCAAGTTCCACAAATAATTGGTAAGGGTACCCCAACTCAGCACACCCACTGTACACTTCGCGTCCAAGTGAAAGCCCTTCGCTTACTACTTCGCGACACCATGTAACGCTTGATAAAGGAAATGCTGCTACGTTCTGCCCCTAATTGTAAATTGTAATTCTTTCCTCTTTTCCTTAAAATATAAAGAAATTTACTTGGAAAATAATTACCTATATTTTTTGCTTCAGAAGACATCTTCGTAATTGCTGAGCAAGTTTTAATTATGATGAACTCCTGAATCTGAGGAGCAATGGCGCACGTGAATTTCAGGTTTTCTAAATCTATGCAGGATGCTAGGTCCCTCAATGTAATAGACAATCTCTTATTTGCAGTGATCGCTTCTCGCATGTTTGTATCTTTCTTCTCGATGTCGGGGCGTACTAACTCCAGTTTATAATCAAAACTGTCTTCATCCATTCTCAAAAAGTTCCTGTAGTCCTCTGGTTCCGAATCACGCAGAAAATTTAGTAAATGTTCATGAGTGAAGCGGTTTCTCATTTTGTACCATTCCTTGGGCCACCGTCGTTTTTTCTTCTGTGATTTTTTCCGCTTGAGGGCAACCAATGTTAGGGTGAGGAAGCCCAAATCTGTATTGGAAACCATTGTTCACCGCCAAAATCAATCACAGGTTAGAACAAACAACAGGTGCCTCCTTAATAAAATATTACATCATCGTTTTATTCCAGTGGTTTTAACGATCGCTAGGTAGCGGTGATAGAACAATTATTTTGTTTTCAACTTTTTTTTTAGGAATCTTTAAATGCGATGCTATATTTTTTAATCATTTACTTGAAAGAGGATGAAATTAAAAAAAAATAGTAAAAACCGCATCTCAATATCTATTATAGGTACCTACACATAAAAATAGGATTTTGACAAACTCAGTATCATTGTAATAATAACCAACAATTAATTACGTAACAAAAACAGCAAAAGTACAAAACTACATTGACCAAGTAAAACCTAAAGATACTGCTCGAACCCCATAGATAAAAATCTATCTCAGTAAGGTCGGCAGATCTTGGCGGCCAAGCGAATATGCTACCTCTTCCTATCCACCTATACTCATATTGTTGGTTTAAAAAATGAATCACTACATTTCAAGTAAATGATTAAAAAATATATCATCGCATTTGAAGAGGAAAAAACTTACGTAAAATGATCTAATGATTACGAATATTCAAATTTTGTGGTACTACAACGGTACATTTATTATAGGAAAATGATGTTTTTATGTTGTTATTGTGAAATACGCCCTCTAGCGGTGGAGTAGAAAACTTGAAAATAATTTCCAGCAGTTTATCGTATGCGAGTTTGTCGTACAGATTTTTTCTCTAAGCTGTACGATAAATAGTTTCTGAGATACAGCGGGTTACCTCTCTTAATCAGACAATCGGTACATTACAATTCAATAACTTTACATTTTTGACAATCCTATCAAAATTTTCTTTTTATAAAGAATATTCACAAAAACTGCTTACCTATAGATGTATGTTGCTAACCAATACTGAACAGTAATGTTCCAATGTTTCATTGCTTCTCGCATTGTGGGTACACAATCTGATTCATAAGGATTAATAGACTGGATTGTTTCATAGTTGTACTTCACGTGTTTCAAGGTTTCTGGATCTATTCTGGAAATTTATGTTGTAAATAAAATTATCTGCATACGATGATAATAATTCAGAATGAAGTACAAACATAGCATCATCATATATTAATAATTATTGCATATTTTTGTTAGACAACTTCTCACTTTTTGTAACGAGTGGAAAAGATAAAATGAAATAAATTCATTATTTCGATTACTGTAGAATTATAAATTGACATTTTTTAACGGAAAAATGTGATACCTATCTTCAACCCCCTTCGGTTGACAGTTACTGTCCCCAATTTTATATATATCGTGACCGACCAAATCGCAAACGTTATTCGTTTCCCTAAGTCATTTAAATCAAAAGGTTTAATTTTGTATACAACACAATACAATTATTTTTAGACTGTAAGGATTATTCGACTGGTATCAAGTTTTGTAAAAGCAAACCTGAGTCATTTTCCCAAAATTGGGTTAAATCATCTATCGTTTAATCCTATACAGCGTTACTGAAAAGGATTGTTGCTGAAAGGATTATCTTTGAAACGGACAAAGGGAAAGTTATGAAATTCTAGGACGGTGAATAAGACTTTATTCTGCATATTTTAAAGCAAATGTCAAATGCTTTTGACGTCAGCGTTTAGCTTATGGCCACCATCTTGAATTTTTTTAAATGGCAACCTATGTCGAGTGACGTATCTTAAAGAAGCTTATTTTTTTCTCTTTAAAAAAATAATAAGCAATGTATCACTTTAATACAAAATGTCTTATAAACTATCAGTTTTATTTTTCTAAATTATATTGTACTGTGCTAATGATATGACCTTGTAGGTTTTTAAAATTAAACAAAAAACAATAGTAGGCATTTCAAATTAGCGCGAAGTTTAAAAGTAAATTAAGAATAATGGCACATTTATCGGAAAAACAAGGAATCGAAGTCTTGATGTTAGTTGGATATGGTGATCGCAAACGTTCCCATGACAAAGCAGCTCATCTTTCTAACGATTTAAATCCTGAATGCTCTCCTATAAGTAGATCTACAGGGACGAGATTGATAAACAAATTTAATGAAACTGATAGTGTAAAGGATATTCCAAGGTCTGGTAGACCGAAAAGTGCAACTAATGAAGATAAAACTTTAGATGTTCAAGAAAACCCTAAAATATCTACAAGTGTATTGGCAATAAATCATGGTATTTCTAGACAGTATATACAAACTATTCTGCATAAAAATAACTTTTATCCATATAAAGTTCAAAATCTCAAAGAATTGGCCGAGGATGATTTTGATAGACGATTACAATTTTGTGAAACAGTTACAGAGAAAATTAGGATGCAAAACAATTTCTTAGATTTTTTGGTATTCAGTGATGAAGCCACATTTTGCTTGAACGGTTCTGTTAACAGACATAATTGCCGGTACTGGTCAAATTGTAATTCGCACTGGTTTGAGGTTTGTACACAGCGTCCACAAAAAGTTAATGTGTGGGAGGGTTTGGTGAAAAACCATTTGATCGGTCCTTTTTTATTGAAGGTACGCTTACCGGTGCTAAATATCTCGATTAATCCAAAATGAAATTATACCTGAAATAAATCAATTATATCCTAATATGAACGTATACTTTCAACAAGATGGCGCACCTCCATATTATCAAAGAGACGTTAGGCAATATTTATATACAATTTTCCCTCAGAGATGGATTGGTCGAAGAGGTGCAATTGAGTGGCCGGCAAGTTCCCCCGATTTGACACCACTTTATTTTTTCTCTGAAGCTACCTGAAAGACCGCGTTTATGTTAACAGACCAACTAACTTGAACGATTTGAAGAGTCGCATACGTCTCGAAATGCAGGGAATTACTCTATAATTGATTAATAATTATATTCGTAGCTTAGAAGAGAGATTGTATAATTGTCAACAAACAAATGGCCAACATTTTGAGCACTTATTGTGATGAAGTATTTGCAACTTAAATTAATGTTTAGTTTATAAATTTCTGTATCATCCAGTTTTGTTTAAAATTACAATTTTAATATTTTTGTTAAATTTCTATTATAGATTCCGAGTAAAGTGATACACTGCACCCTGAGGAAATATCTGCACAAAATGGGCAAAGTTAGTGAACCTATGTGCAAAACATGTGAACTCTATGATGAAACACCTACTCACATACTCTGCTTTTGTGAGAACTTACAAGGATTCAGACGGAAGTACTTTGGAGAGGAAATAATACAACCATTACAACTACTGAAAATCCCTCCAGTCAAACTAGTGGACTATATAGAAGACACGAAGCTTCTGGAATAGAAGTAGGTAACATAGGAAATGGTACAAAGATTTAGTTCAAGTGCCTGGGCTGTTGAGCACAACCCAAACGAATGAATGAATAAGTACAGTGATACATTGCTATTATTTTTGGAAAGAGAAAAAAATAAGCTTCTTTGTGATACGTCACTCGACCCAGGTTGTCAATTCAAAAATTTTTAGATGGCTGCCGTATGCTAAACGCCGACATCAACAACATTTGATATTTTCTCTAAAATATGCGGAATAACGTCTAAATCATCGTCCTAGAATTTCATAACTTTCTCTTTATCCATTTCAAAGATAATCCCTTGATGCGAGACTTTTCAGCAACGCTGTATATCTTTTTAAAGTAAGAGAGATTATTGTAATTTTTTATTAATTAATCTAATTTTTTTTTGTAACTAGCCCCGGTATAGTCTATACGAGGGTTGTCAATTATATTTTGCATATAGAGCAAGAAAAAAACAGTAGATAACTTTCAAACACTATTGTTTTTCAAAGTATTATCCACGAAGAGAAATGTATTTTTGCATCCTTTGAAACCAATTCTGGAAGCAGTTATTTCACTCGCTTGTTCGCACATTCAAAATAAAATTTTTGAAGTTCTTGACTGCATCTTCCGGGGACTGAAACCTTTGACCACGCAGTACATTATTAATTTTTGTAAAAGTAGAAAAATCGTTATGACTTAGGTCGGGACTGTATGGAGGATGGCCCAACAATTCGATTTTTCTTGCTCAAAAAACTCAATTGTTTTTCGAACTGTGTGGGTACTTGCATTGTCTTGGTGGAGGATCATTCGTCATTGGTGGTTGGTTTTTCTAAACTCGGCAATTACTTCCGGCAAACAAATCGATATTTACCAATCAACAGTAACAGTTCTTTGATCTTGCAGAGGAATTGTTGCTACATGACCAACTTTTGAGACAAATGTCGCCACCATCTTTTTGGAAACACTTCGAGAACGGATAACTTTCGTCGGTTTTGGTTCATCTTGGAACACCCAATCAACCAACTGACGTTTATTTTCGGGTTCATAAGAGTAAATCCAGGATTCATCACCACTAACAATACTGTATATACTTTTTGAGTTTCCTACGTTAAACCGGTTTAGAGTTTTTTGACACCAATGGACTGTATTGCTTTCTGTTCTTCCGTCAGCAGATGCGGTATCCAACGAGAAACTATTTTTTACAGGTAATTCTTCATGTGAAGCTTTTTGAATTTTGGTCTTTGAAATGCCCAATGATGCTCCAATTTCACGATATGTGACATGTTGATCTTCTTCAGGGTGACTGCCGTTGTTGGTGGACCTGTTCTTGGATCGTAGGGGCTTCATTGCCGAAAACAGAAACCAACTCGGCAAGGCATTCTTATTGAGACCATTGTCTTCGAAAATTGTAAAAAATTATTGCCGAAAATTTTCTCGGCTTAATTCCAATCTTCGACTGACTCTTCAACTTTAAAAATTGAGTTTAGGTAAAGCTTTAAACGAAGCGGTCTGAAACTTTGGCGTTAAGTTAACTAAACATGACAGTTAATTTTAACAATTCATATTTGTTGACAGGCGCCAACTATGTTGTTATATGCAACACTTAAAATACAACCCTCGTATTTACTATGGATTCTAATTTATATAATAAAATAATTGTCTGAACACATCAATTTTTACACTAATTATTTCCCTCATCATGAAAAAGACCAATCAGCAGGGATGTCAGACGGCCAATAAGAAATATTTGTACCGAGCTGGCTAACAGCTGGTATTGGATACGGGAAACTAGTACGCCTGTGCTCTGCTCCGGCGCTGCCAACACTGAGAGACAAACTCTGCCGGAAATCGCATCCCAGTGAAAAAAATGTGTATTTCAATTTTGTATATCGAACGCACGGAAGAAATATCACTTTAAATTTTTTTTTTTCGATATTATATTGCATTTCGGATATATAATAATAATAATACTCAATTCTTTCATCAATTGAAGAATATTAATAATTCACAAACACGTACAAGTTTATTGCGTTGAAAAAAAAATTTCCCATTAGGGATTTGAACCCGGGTCCCTCCGAACGTGAGCGCTGCACGTTACTACTACACTACCTAGAATTCTGAAATTAGAACGGTGGAAAATGGTAACTGCTTATCGAGACTGCTTGCTATAATAAAGTTTTATATTATAAGGGAAATCTGATTGGAATGTTTTTTTATATGCATCTCTGAATTGTTTCGGTTATTCTATATTGTCGGTGAATTTTCGTCGGCCAACGGCCAATCTTGGAATTTTTGCATACAAGGACCGAGTAGACTTGGTACATGGTATGTGACAATAAAAATTAGTATGTACACCAAGAAGTTGGTACGTCTGACATCCCTGCCAATCAGACACCACCATTTTTTGAACGAAATATGTTTAAATAAATGATTAAATCCCAAGACCCGTTTAACCGCGTCATATTGATGAAAACGTCATATTTTGACGTATAGAAAAATAATCATATTATAATAATAGTATATTATTCAACAACCATATAATGATACATAAACACCTAAGTGAATATTTGCCATAATATGCGATTAGAATACTATTGTGTCCACCACTATTAGTATATTAATTACCTGTTTATAAATGAATTTATGTTTTCTCTTCTCTCCAATTTAGGAAGGGATTATAGGCTTTCATATATAATTTTTTCGACTTTTCTGGCAATAAATTTAAGGATACTTTATTCTGCTTCTCTTATTAAAATTCATTCCAGGGTCTGATTCGCTTTCTATATTATATTTTCTAGCAATTTCAATTTAAATTCAGTATAATAATTAAAACTCTTGCAGTCAGCTATAAATTATTCAAAACGTCAGTTTCTTAGTTTTGACATTGACAAGACATCATACGCTCTATATAGGTATAACAGCTTGATAAATTATTATAAATGCATAAGGTCAGTTGCTGTTTGCTATAGGATTACCTACTACCGCCGTCTGACGGCTACAAAATAAAACTTAGTAGAACGTACTGGGCCTAATGTAATTCCCAACATCGCATTCTATTGCGCGTATTTTTATTGATGGTTTTCCCAACCTCGCATTCCATTGTGTATAAAAAGCAAGCTTCTGATAGTTGTCCAATTACATCGCATAATGCGACTCAGTGGCGCACAATGCCGAGGTGTGTTAATGCGTAATTGGAACGTGCATCATATTTTCTGCTACTGAGCTGGTATCAATGCGCGCATCACCCCAAAGCAGTACTTTCCAAAGTGCTCGATTGTGCGACGCGTTGCTGTAGTTGGAACATTCACCGTTGAGCACTATGCCGCATAATGCGCTTTAATGCTGTAATTGGAAACCTACCTCTGTCGGCGGTCCGACGACCGCTCACATTTTTTAAAATTCTCTTCTTTTTTTGCCCCTATCCTGTAAGAATGTAATCAACAATAATTAATGCGCAATAGACATGATTAATCGCAAGAAATAGATACAGTTCTATTTTACAAAACTCGAATTATTTGTCAAATGCAAAATCAAATTGAAAATCGAACAGTGTAAACGAATACAAAGTGACGGTTTCATCCGATTTGTTAAAATCAAATGAAAAATCCTATGGTCTAAAGTCTAAAGGCACCTAAGTATACTGCAGCGCGAGACTTTCCAAGCGCATTCTGGATCTCGGCGGTGATTGTTCTTTAATGTATCGACGGTTCCAGAAACAATCGGTTTTCGCCAGTTTAGAAAGCATAGGCAGGTACGTGGGTAGAGGAATGGGTACGACTTGTGTAAAATATTAGGATGTTTCGGCTCATGTAACATTATTATAAATAATCAAAAGTTCACTTTTAATAAAACTTACACTTCCTTGAGTCGTTTGAAATTTTGGGTGGGACCATGACCTGATTTGGGATTGGTAAATTCTGGATATACACCCAAGCCTCCTAATACACATACTATTTCTGTCAGAACCAATCCAAAATATATTCTCGATCTAAATATTACAAAAGATGGCCAAATGTACCAATATCTATACAAAAACGAGCTGTTTAAGAATTCATCTGTACCAACATACTAAAAATTAAAAAAATGTTACATAAATAAATATCAGCTATAAATTTTAGAGGCTTTTATTTAAATAAACCAATGTAGAACATTAATAGTTATTTTTCTCAGATCGTGTGAGAAGTGACACTATTTTGACCTGTTTTCTATGCGCAAAGCTCAACATTCCAGAATAGTGGGCAGTTGCTAAGCAATTAGAAAATAACAGTGCGGTAATATTCTTACCGCACTGCTGTAGCGTGCGGTAATGTTACAAATGGATTATTACAATAAAATGAAACAAAGTATGGTTTTAATTTTTATATTGATAAAGTTGTTATAAAAGAAATAAAAGAAACATCTAATTTATAACGATATTCTTGAACACTATCAGTTTTCATGTTTACTAATTCTTTTTTAATTCCTTATAAAATACAATGAATCAAACAAAACCGGCTTGAAAATTATTTTACTTTTGTCATAACAAAGTAATTTCCATGGTTACGACTTCTATATTTCAATATGAACATAGAGAAACCTATCTAAACTTACTTGATTACATCTTGAATGAAATATTTTTTGATTAATTTTTTAAATGTAAATCAACGATCGAAGAAAAAATAGTATGTATAATTCGTGGGAAAAGCATATTTCCAATCTCCTGTGTTACCAGACTCGTCACTACGCTCCTCGTCTGGTAATTATCACAGTAGTTTGGGAATATTATGCTTTTCCCACTAATTATACAATATACCATTTTATAAAGAATTCCAGGACAAATACATTTTTGGTTTAATCCACTACAATTGGCTTCAGATCCTTCAAATGTATGTCAAATTTTAGCATAATAACAGCAACTTTTAATTCTTCCTTATCTTATGTCCCTGTACGACCCTTCGCCATCTTTGTTACTCCACTGAATCTCCAGCGATGTTTCTGAACTAGCCTCAGCACTAGTTCGAAAATAATAAAACTGTTGTTGATAGTAATGTTTTATTATATGTGAAGAAAATGTTATTATGCTTTTACTTTTAATATTCAGATCATGAATCGATTGTACTGCTGCAGAATAAACAAGTCTTTTTTTTAAATTTTGTAATAGTAAAATTGCTTGGAAAAGTTCCCTCGTTTTTATATCCAACACCAAAACTTATATTCATTTTTTTTATACAATGGCTCCCTTCTTTTTAGTCTTCTTAAATTCATTTTTTTACTAGAATTCACTTTTACTGCCACTTATTCATGTCTCCCTCTCTCTCTCTCTTTTGCTTTTTTGCAAGTATCATAATATGTATTGTTTCCTTCCTTCTTGATCCTGAATATATTGTATTTGTAAGATGGATAATAGATAATAGATCTTTTAGGTCTCCGTGAATTTTCATTGTGAAGCAATTCACAATGGAAAATGAACTTCGCCTTTTGTTTTCTTTTGTTTCACTACTTACTACTACTACTTACACTACTATTTAAATTGTATTTTTCTTTTCATGAAAACAATAAAGACATTTATTATTATTATTATTATTATATAAAAGATGGATAAAGTGAACAATACCATTTAAGCATTTAATTTTGTGCGAACTATGTGCAATTTATGAGCACTAATGGCGACTTTTGTGCACTTATATATATTTTTGATAAAAAGTTGTGCTACCTTAAGCCAGTCCAACTTTTTAAATTATTGTCCGATTTCAATAAAATCACTGTTATTAATTTGTGCAAATTCCGTGGTAATTAGAATTTCGTTTTTTTCATAATTTTTTTAAATCTAAAGGTAGGGAAAGTAGGTCCATAAAGGAAGCGGTGGAAAATCAGCGAAATCGAAAAAAAAACTTCTGAATTTGTTGCTAATTAGTTGCCAAAAAACGATTTTGTTGCTCAAACCGATCTCTTATATCAAGCTAGCGGGGACAGGACGAAAATATGCGACTATCGTAAAAAGAAATACGACAAAATTTGTTGCTGCAAGGTCACTAAATAATATAACGAAAAAAAAAGTTATTATGGTTTTTTATAAAAATTTTAGTTTGACAGTGACCCCGGTATCTTTATTCGCAGTTTTTCGTGGGTTAACACGAGTAAAATTTGTTGCTGTCTGCAAGTGCACTCTAATAGACGTAAATTATCAGCAACAAAATGTAAACAAAAGATCGGATCGGTTTATAGATCGGTATAAATGTACAGAGTACCCGCTATCTTTATTCGCCGTTTTTGTAGGAAGATACGAGTATAGACATTGTTTCTGCCTCCAGGTATACTCTAATAGATGTAAATTATCAGCAACAAAATATCGTATCAGTTTGTAGATCGGTATAAATGTACAGAGTACCCGCTATCTTTATTCGCGGTTTTTCGTGGGTTAACTCGAGTATAAAATGCCTGCAGCTATACTCTTATAGGAGTAGTACATTGTCAGCAACAATATGGTGTACAAGGATTATTTAATGCTATTTGCGTACAAGGGTCGGCGGTTTGACACCAGGTAGCAAAAGAAATTTCGGCAGAGTGCTATTTGCGTACACCTGCCTGAATCAATTTTTTGCTGTGTAGGTAGGTATACCTTCTTCAATAATCTTCCTTGCCCTTATCGATAAATTACGAGAGCTTCTAACCTTCCTCAATCATTTTCCTTGCCCTTATCGATAAATTACGAGAGACACTCTACCAAATATAAATAAATAATCGCGTCATGAACACAACATGCTATAGCACAGAAATAGGTCTATTTAGATAGGTGTATGCAAATGGCACCCTGCCGAAATTTCTTTTGTTACCTGGAGTCATATCGCCGACCCTTGTACGCAAATAGCACGTACGCAAATGGCACTATTTCAACAAAATATAAACAAAAGATCGGATCGGTTTATAGATCGGTATGAATGTACAGATTGACCGCTATCTTTATTCGCGGTTTTTTGTGGGTTAGCACGAGTATAAAATTTGTTGCTGCCTGCAAGTATACTATAATAGACGTAAATTGTCAGCAACAAAATATAAACAAAAGATCGGATCGGTTTATAGATCGGTATAAATGTACAGAGTACCCGCAACTGCAACAGAATAACTAAAAATTTGAGAAGCATGTTTTACTTTAATTTTCTGAAAATCAGTCTAGCGTTGTTAGTATGAGACACAACTAATCTATACCCACCGTTAAACCGATCCGATCTATCGTTTGAATTTTGTGGCAGACCATTTACGCGAGTAAAAATAGTGTGTACCATAGAGAAATAATAAGAGAGGTTTTAAAACATATGGAAGGAGCTGGAACAAAGTTTGTGCGCAACCTGTAGCGCATGGCGCTTCACCGCAACTTGCTGAACTAACAAACCCTGCCTCCCACTACACGAAACTTGTAATTTTCAAATTTTCAACATTATTTACATTTGATATTTATCGTTGGAATTTTTCAATTTATTAATTTCTTGGCATTTCTGCAAAGTGCATCAACTATTCTAATTATTAGTATTAGTTATTATCACAGGATTCATTATCATTTATCATAGGTTAGTTAAAAAAGCATATTTTTACTTTTAACGTTTGAGGTTAGGTTTTCATAAAATAATGTAAAGATTATTTTTCATTTTATCGTTTTTTTTGCAGACAATAACGAAGATTTTCCATAAGTTCTTGTCCCAAAATATGTAGGAACTAAGTACGGTACTAGATGTAATAATGTAATTTAGGATGTAGTTGTAGGTTGAAGGTACCTACTACTTACATATGTGAAGTGCTTCAATATTTTGAACATTGTACCATTTATGTGCTTGCTGTCTAATATTTGTGTGTGCTTCAAGATGCCTCCAGGTAGATTAGTGTATAAGTGTGCAGATGAGAATCAGTTTCTAGTCCTAGGTATTTAACCTGATACCTATTTGATGTTAATTTTTATGCAATGTCCATGATTATTGATGGTAAGTTCAGAGAATTCTGGTAGACTATTTGAATAACTGGCAAATGGAATGGCAACTATTTGTTCCATATTAAGATATAATTGTAATTATGACTCAGTATATTTGGATCAGTTTTTGACCAGCATAAATAATGGAGACAAAAGACAAATCTATAAAACAAAGGATATAAAACAAGTGTTTACCGTAACCGAACACACACTAATAGGTATTTAAATTTTGATACAAGAAAATTAAATTAAAAGTCAAATACATTCATACAATACATTCATACATACATACAAAAAGTAAGACAATAAGAAGTTAAAAAAAATTCAGCATTTATCTTGAAAACCAGTGCATACTATAAAATTCATAGACCTTAAGACATTCTTATTGCTTTATTTAGTTTTAAATCTTTTGGGCTGTTTTTATAGAAATAAGTATTGTTTTTTTTATTGAGACCTAGTTTGTTTAAACTTAAGAATGAAACTGTGATTAATTTGATTATTTGTTGAAGGCTGTTTTTTATGTATTCGATTTATTTTATATTGACTGTTTTTTTAGTAAGATTATTTGTTGAAAGCTGTTTTTTGTGTATTTGATTTATTTTATTTTAACTGTTTTTGTTTAGTTTAGTTTAGTCTCTGACTGATGGTGCCGAACTTATCCATCAATACCTAGTGAATTAAGATATATTGATATTTATTAGTTTAAGTTGGTAATTGTTATTGTTTTATTTATTTTTAAATCTTTGAGGCTGTTTTTTATAGAAATAAGTAGGTATTGTTTTTTCATTGAAACCTAGTTTGTTTAAACTTAAGGCTAAAACTGTGATTTATTTGATTATTTGTTGTCATTGTTGTTGTTGTTTTATTTGGTTTATTTTATTCCAACTGTTTTTTTTAGTAAGATTATTTGTTTGAGATTGTTTTTTTTTGTATTTGATTTATTTCATTATTTATTTTCTATTGTTTTAGTATGTTATATTAGATATTTTATTTTGTGAAAGATGTTAAATTAATATTTTCTCACTTGCAAAGGGTTTTTTTTATTCTCCTACCATAATTCCCTATAATATTATAATATAGCTAATAAAATATTTGCAGCTGAATAAAGATAGCGGGTACTCTGTACATTTATACCGATGATCTATAAACCGATGCGATCCTTTGTTTATATTTTGTTGCTGATAATTTACGTCTATTAAAGTATACCTGCAGGCAGCAACAAATTTTATACTCATGTTAACCAACGATAAATTGCGAATAAAGATAGCGGGGTCACTGTCAAACTCAAATCTTTATAAAAAAATCAAAATAACTTTTTTTGGTTATATTCTTTAGTGACACCTTGCAGCAACAAATTTTGTCGTATTTGTTTTTACGATAGTCGCATATTTTCGTCCTGTCCCCGCTAGCTTGATATAAAGCTAGCATTGTCATCGATTTTTCGTGTTCGGTTTGAGCAACAAAATCGTTTTTTTGGCAACTAATTAGCAACAAATTCAGACGTTTTTTTTTCGATTTCGCTGATTTTCCACCGCTACCTTTATGGACCTAGGGAAAGTGCAGTTTTGTTTTATCCAAGTGTAGAAACTTCTAGTATCTGAATAAATACTACGTTAAAAACGATTAAAAGTTATCAACAGGGAAATAACTGGGATAAAAGCGAAAGTGGAATGGGGATGTAAGCATAAGTGCCATTGTGCAGGGACGACCGGGCTCTTACTGCATCAAATTAAATAAAATAACATTTAAAAAACAAGCCTTCTTTTCATGTTTTTACAGCTTTCATAGGATGATTATTATTCAAAGGTCATAGCTTGTGATTACAAGAATTGCACATAATTTGCAAAAAATAATACCAACAGTATCATTGAAATCACATGATAATTAAAAGAGTTATGCTAGCTTGAGGTGGTAGCACAACTATTAATAAAAAAAATATATAGGTGCACAAAAATCATGATTAGTGCACATAAATTACACATAATTTGCACAAAATTATACTTATTGAATCTTAACAAGTTGAACAGACTGCAAATACTTCAGATCAGGGGCAGATAATTATATTGAAAACAAATCGCTTGACTCCAATTATGAGAATGCTGGATAGTTTGAATTAGTTTTCAGTTCAAGATAGGTTGTATTACTTCAATATGGTTCTATTACTAGGAGTGGTAATTATCTATATTATTTCTAGAACTAAGTGTCAGCAAACTATGAGATGACTATTCTTCAAAGGTTTTCAAGAGTTCAATCAACTACCAAATAATATGAAAGAATGTTGGACTATATTTTGTTTCAAAAGTAAACTTCCTGCTTGAACCATCTCCTTCACTAAACATTCCCATTTCTCTACTGACACAGCTTCATTCATGTTCTCTAATATAAGTGCAAAAGTTTTATAAAATGATTCATCTTCCACTCTTCTGCTAGGAAAAAAACTCATCACAAAAGTAACATATTTCATTATATTCTTAGTATTTTATATGTATTTGTTGCATTAAAATATGTTGCAGGAGTCTTACTAGTTACACTTATAACATATTGACAGAGTTCAATACATATATATTTTTAGGGTATGGACCTTTTAAGTTCAACAAGCCAACACCATATTATGATTAATCCCTCATGGAATATGAACTTAACATGTACCCATTAATGCATAGAAGCTTAAGAAAGGACTTATTATTACTTCATGATATACTTCACTCCAGAGTTTCATGTCCCTCCCTTTGTTCCCTTTCATAGGACAAACTATGGGATGAATAGTTTTCTACCAAGACTAGCTAATGAGCATGCTGAATTAGATTTTTTGCACTTTTTTGAATTGAATATTTATATTGAATGTAGTAATATGCCCATGTGTTTACATTTTATTTTGTTTGTGTTGATGTGTATTTTTAATTAGTTGTTATTTTGTCAAATCTGTGTATTTTTAATTATTCAAGTATTTATTATAATATGTACTCAGTTTTATTATTTTATATTGAAATTGGGCCCTGGCAGTTAATAAATACATAAAAATATATTAATTTTAAATAATAACTTACGGCTAGTGGCCAATAATAGTTTGTCACTAAATGAATAGAGCCTAAAACTGGAACCCAATAAAGTTTTTTCTTAAGTGCTGGTAAGAAGTTATCATATTTTTGATAGGGTTTGTATAAGTGGTCTAGATATGTAACATAGCGGAAATATGGACCTAAAACAAAATCAGGAATTTTAAAAATAGATACTTCAAACAATTATTTGAAAATTAATATTATAAATGAAACTAACTGTTTCTAATTAATTCCACTATTTAATTACAAAATTTATGAAAATTATTAAAGGTATTGACATATAATCGTCAGAATGACAGAAGTTACATTTTATGTGATACCTACTTACGTCTATAAAGTTAGCACAGCCAAATGAGCACAATCGATTTTAATTAGCACAACGATTTAGTGCTTTTTTTGTGCTAATTATTTGCGCAATTTTTAATTTTTTTGCTCTTACCATTTCGCTAAAATCGATGGCTGTGTCAGCTTCAAAAGAAGCTAGCACAGCCATATATGAAAAATTATTTATTTTGATTTTTTCTGGCACATCGATTTAGTGCTAATTATGTGCTTTCAGAATATGCCATAGAAAAAAATTTCGGATCACGATTGGTCAAAAAACCACCCACAGCCCGACAAGGCGCAAGAATAAAGTCCTCGAAATTCTCAGCACAATCGAACTTGAATAATCGATTTCTGACGCATTAATAATGGGTTTTCAAAATACTTATGTAGAGTTTTATTGCTCAACCCTTTCTGGTAAAAAACCACCCCCAGTCCGACGAGGGGCAAGAGTAAAGTCCTCGAAATTCTCAGCACAATCGAACTTGAATAATCGATTTCTGACGCATTAATAATGGTCTTCCAAAATACTTATGTAGAGTTTTATTGCTCAACCCTTTCTGGTAAAAAACCACCCCTAGCCCGACAAGGCGCAAGAGTAAAGTCCTCGAAATTCTCAGCACAATCGAACTTGAATAGTCGATTTTAAATGCATTAATAATGGACTTTCGAAATACTTATGTAGAGTTTTATTGCTCGGGGTGGTTTTTTGCAATAAAGGGTTGAACAATAAAACTCTAACTAAAGTATTTTGAAAGCCCATTATTAATGCGTCAGAAATCGATTATTCAAGTTCGATTGTGCTGAGAATTTCGAGGACTTTATTCTTGCGCCTTGTCGGGCTGGGGGTGGTTTTTTACCAGAAAGGGTTGAGCAACAAAAACTCTACATAGGTATTTTGAAAGCCCATTATTAATGCGTCAGAAATCGATTATTCAAGTTCGATTGTGCTGAGAATTTCGAGGACTTTATTCTTGCGCCTTGTCGGGCTGGGGGTGGTTTTTTACCAGAAAGGGTTGAGCAACAAAAACTCTACATAGGTATTTTGAAAGCCCATTATTAATGCGTCAGAAATCGATTATTCAAGTTCGATTGTGCTGAGAATTTCGAGGACTTTATTCTTGCGCCTTGTCGGGCTGGGGGTGGTTTTTTACCAGAAAGGGTTGAGCAACAAAAACTCTACATAGGTATTTTGAAAGCCCATTATTAATGCGTCAGAAATCGATTATTCAAGTTCGATTGTGCTGAGAATTTCGAGGACTTTATTCTTGCGCCTTGTCGGGCTGGGGGTGGTTTTTTACCAGAAAGGGTTGAGCAACAAAAACTCTACATAGGTATTTTGAAAGCCCATTATTAATGCGTCAGAAATCGATTATTCAAGTTCGATTGTGCTGAGAATTTCGAGGACTTTACTCTTGCGCCTTGTCGGGCTGGGGGTGGTTTTTTACCAGAAGGGGTTGAGCAACAAAAACTCTACATAGGTATTTTGAAAGCCCATTATTAATGCGTCAGAAATCGATTATTCAAGTTCGATTGTGCTGAGAATTTCGAGGACTTTATTCTTGCGCCTTGTCGGGCTGGGGGTGGTTTTTTACCAGAAAGGGTTGAGCAACAAAAACTCTACATAGGTATTTTGAAAGCCCATTATTAATGCGTCAGAAATCGATTATTCAAGTTCGATTGTGCTGAGAATTTCGAGGACTTTATTCTTGCGCCTTGTCGGGCTGGGGGTGGTTTTTTACCAGAAAGGGTTGAGCAACAAAAACTCTACATAGGTATTTTGAAAGCCCATTATTAATGCGTCAGAAATCGATTATTCAAGTTCGATTGTGCTGAGAATTTCGAGGACTTTACTCTTGCGCCTTGTCGGGCTGGGGGTGGTTTTTTACCAGAAGGGGTTGAGCAACAAAAACTCTACATAGGTATTTTGAAAGCCCATTATTAATGCGTCAGAAATCGATTATTCAAGTTCGATTGTGCTGAGAATTTCGAGGACTTTACTCTTGCGCCTTGTCGGGCTGGGGGTGGTTTTTTACCAGAAAGGGTTAAGCAATAAAACTCTACATAAGTATTTTGAAAGCCCATTATTAATGCGTCAAAAATCGATTATTCAAGTTCGATTGTGCTGAGAATTTCGAGGACTTTACTCTTGCGCCTTGTCGGGCTGGGGGTGGTTTTTTACCAGAAAGGGTTGAGCAATAAAACTCTACAAAAGTATTTTAAAAGCCCATTATTAATGCATTTAAAATCGACTATTTATGTTCGATTGTGCTGAGAATTTCGAGGACTTTATTCTTGCGCCTCCTCGGGCTGGGGGTGGTTTTTTTACCAATCGTGATGGCATATTCTGAAAGCACATAATTAGCACTAAATCGATGTGCCAGAAAAAATCAAAATAAATAATTTTTCATATATGGCTGTGCTAGCTTCTTTTGAAACTGACACAGCCATCGATTTTAGCGAAATGGTAAGAGCACAAAAATTAAAAATTGCGCAAATAATTAGCACAAAAAAAGCACTAAATCGTTGTGCTAATTAAAATCGATTGTGCTCATTTGGCTGTGCTAACTTTATAGACGTTACCTACTTGATGTTTAATATTTTGGCTAGACCAAATAGTAAGTGACCTATCCTGTTATTGACTTAATATATATATATATATGAATAGAAAAAAGAAGAAGATATGATTTTACAAATATTAAAGCTTAGGTATTATTAGCCCTATGGGGATATCCTGGATATCTGTTTCCCATTTAAGATCAGTATAACTGTGCAATGATATAGGAAACCAAGGGAAACTATATCTGCTGATCTTTACAATTGTTACTTAAGAAGACAATTTATTAGTGGAGAGCACCCTAGATTTATCTGTTCATTGACAACTTCATATTGTGGGTCTCTTAAGTGTCTTCTTATTTCTAGTTCTTCAAGGAAATCTAGTTCTTGTTTCTTATCACAAATATGCAGTACTTCTAGTTCTGTGTTAGGTGTTAATGAATGTTTTGTGTCAAGAAGGTGTTTTGCGTAATGTAATAATTTTCATAAATTTTGTAATTAAATAGTGGAATTAATTAGAAACAGTTAGTTTCATTTATAATATTAATATGAGTAGATTCCACAAAGTAAGGGTCCAAACAGTAAATTCAATTATTTGAAAAGTTTCAATTAATCTAGAAACTTATGTATACATATTTTAACTTAATCTAGATAAAATTACTACACATCATAAAAAAGTTAGTAATATAACTTTTCTATGCTACTAGAAAAATGTTATTGAATGTCTGTATATTTACTGAAAAATCCATCAATTTGTTACAAAACCAACTGATCTTTAAAATAAATTGAAGGAATTAAACATACCTGTTAACACACCACAATAGTTAAATGTGTAGCATAAAATATCAAAAAGTCCTACATTAAATTGTAATCTTTCATCTTCCAATTGCTGTTCTTCAGTCTTAGAAGATTCATCCTTTTTTTTCGATGCTTCCAGTGATGTATTAACTTCAAAAGCTAATCCCACAAGTTTTAAAACTAACATCATTTCAATAAGATTTGTGTGTCCTGGTGCATAAGGAATTCCAAAGTATGCAGTTGATCGAAAGAAGAATAAGTATAGGAAAGAAAAGGTGAATGAGTATGTATGACATTTTCTAAAAATATACAAGTATTTGCATTAGATATAATAAAGTATTCAAATTATAAGTTTTCAATAGCAATATATGTAATTAAACGATAATTAAATAAATATGCAACAAAAATATATATTCATCTACTTACTTTTTACTAGTGTACAGTATAATACATGCATTTATTAAGGCAGTTATTAAAACGTGTACAACATGAATACCGGATACGATGGTTACTATCAAAAATCCTACTAATGCTCCAATTACTTTTTTTTGTCCTGCATTATTAATTTTCCGGTAATACAAACCAAATCCCATTGAAAATATCAATAAGGACAAGTAAATAATATCGTCTTTGTTCATTTTTTAATATATCGATTTTTTTGAATTAGAATAATTACTTCATTGCGTAGTTATAATACTTAGTTTTAAAAGAGTTCAATTCACAACTGCTATACAATAATAAAGCTAAATTAAATATGCAATTATTTTGATTTTTAACTTTTGTGATGACATTTGACATAATCAGCTGGACTTTAATTGGATTGTTATTTGATTATTCCGAACTGCACCGAATCAGACATGGTGCAGATTAAAGTACTATGAAGAACATAAGCTTTAAAGCATGCTTTGAAGGCTGATTCATAAAGCCAATTGTCTTTTTTTTTTTTTAGAAAGCGTAAGCGCATTTCACTGTTTAGGATGTAACGGCAAGCGCAGTAAGGAAAATATCGGGTATCGGCAACGGCGAGAGGAGGGGAACATCAAGTTTATGCCTCTTATAGCAATACATTCAGCTACTATATCATCTGGTCTTTTTAAGTAAGATTAACAGCTACGTGAATATTTCGACAGATGGCTACCATAAAACATTTCTTAAGATTTTTGTATTGACAAAGAAGAAGAATTTGAAATTAAGAATTGTTTGACAGGTTTTTCTGGTTTTTTCATACATTTTACTTTTAACATTTTTCAAACAATCCAACACTTTTTTACGGTTACTTCCATGTCGGAGAATGAGTTCCAAAGATAAAAGTATTGGAGAAGCTCTTAAAAGCATTTTTAAACGAAATCGAGGTAGTTTGGACAAATATTTATTGCCATTATAAACAATCTACATTGTTTATTTTGCAGGTACTTTTACTACTCGCAGTGATGTTTTATGCATTAGTGAAGAACTGTTTAAAGATATAGGAAAAGATTCCCCGATGCACACAAGATTACGATTATTAAAAGAATATAGTTCACGAGTTGCTGAAAGTAAATTAGAAAACGTTAGTACTTATCAACTGGTATATCATACAAAAATAATTTTTTAATTTTATATTTTAACAATTTTAGACTACAGTAGAGAAATTATGGAAGGCAATAGAGGATTTGTTCAGTTCAGATCATCCAACAGAAGTCCGTCATACAGCTTTTCACTTTCTGCAATCCCTTTTAAAGGGCCAATTAAATTTAAATGAAATAATGAGGGCGATTTTTTTCCACTTTATTACTCAACATAACAATCCTGAAGACATAGGACAAAGGTTTGATTTGCTTAACATTCTAACCTCAAATGGAATAACTTTGCTACACTTTGAAGAAAAAGTTGGAAGGTTCTTGTTAAATTGGTTACCTGATATTTGCCAAGCTGGTAAAATTGAGGAGTATTTAAGTATGTTGGATAATCTAGTGAGGTACAATGCTGCTTATTTAGATGATGAAGTTATAGCAGGTTTTATTCAGTAAGTAGGTTTTAATTGTGGACTTTACTATTTAAATTGAATGTGCCTATCATTTACAAAAGAAACTACATCATAAACTAAAAATTTAATTGTGCTTAATTTAAATTTGTTTATTTTTTTTGTAGGCACATTTGTGTTTTATGCTATAGTACAAGTACCAAAACAGTGCAGTCTTGCTTACAAATAATGTCTTCAATAGTGGCATATAGCAACATGCCTCCAGAATCCTTGCCCAAATTCATTGGTGCCCTTTGTAGAACAGTTAATGTTGAAGAATATTGTATGTCAAGTTGGATGGTAGGTACAATATGATAATGATAATAGATGTATATTTTCCAAAAACATGGAAAGTTTTTGATTTCCAAAAACATGTAAAGTTTTTGACTAATCAAGATAACTAGTAACTCATTTAAGATTTCCTTAGTCATGATTTTTCTTTGAATAGGTGAAGTAATTTAAGAAGAGGAAACTTATATGTGTGGTTATTAGGTGTTTCATTTTTAGACGATATTTTTTGTCTTTCCTACAAGAAAATTTAATATTTTATAAAAAAACTATTTCCTTTGAGAAAAAAAATTCTAAGTGAATTGGAGGCTTCACTCATCCAAAAATTTCATTTCCATTATAATTAACAGGGGAAATTTCTTTTTTCTTTATTAAAATTTTTTTTCAACAATTAAGTATAGGCACGATATTTGCTACAAAAAAGTTCCTTTGAACAAATGCTGCCCGACAACAGTTTTTGAGTTATAGAGCTTGAAAGGTGAATTTTAATAATAATTGACATCAAATATCCTTAAAATTTGAATTTATTTGTCTTAAATAAAAAATAGTAATTTCTAAAATTTAATTGCTTCATAGTGCCTATTGTAAGTTAATTTAAAGGAGATTTGATTATTATTAACCTTTCAAGCTCTGACAAAACAAAAATGTTGGTTGGACAGCATTTGTTTAAAGGAACTTTTTGTAGCAAATTTAATGCCCTACAAGAGGTCTATACTTATTTTTTCAAAAAAAATCAAGCTGAAACTGAAAAAAATAATTTCTGTATTATTTCAATGGGAAATCGAATTTCTGGATGAGTGAAACCTCTAATTCACTTAGAACTTTTTTCCCAACGATAATAGCTTTTTTTTATTAAGTATCAGATTTTCAGGTAGAACGGGGAAGAAAAATATTGCCTAAAAATGAAACACCCTAAAGCTGGATTTATAAACTCTGTTATTCGAGTTGTTCGTCGTGATTTTCTCTTTGCGGGCGATTCGTTATTCACAGTTGTTCCCGGGTTGACTAATTTATATTGTTTTTTCGTAGTTGGCGATGTTGAAATTAGATTGGTCACAAAGGTGACATATGTCATACAACATAAAAATTGGCACTACAGATTATTCAGGTTTTGTTATTGTTTTTCTTATGTGTATCAATATATGAAGAAAGTAAGATATAGTAAAATTAATACCTATTTAGAGGTACCAGCCGTTTTAGTAACTTAACGTATGCGGCTTCTTGAACGTTATGACATTAACATGAAATCAAAATTTGACGTAACTTCAAAAACGTGACATCTAATAAATTAGTTACGACGTTCATTTTTGTTGGTAATTTTTTGTTTCAACCGATTTATTAATAATAAATAAGGATGGTCTTATTCTAAATGGGTATAAAATTTACTATAGTTCTTTAACAGCAAATCAATTATCAAAATATATGAAGTTTGACATGATTGGCAGATATCAGGTCACATGGCACTAACTTCACAAATAACAAACAACAGAGTTTATAAATCCATCTGAATGGTTCCAAGTTTTAACCACTATGATACTCATAAATGATTTTACTAACCAAACAATTCTAATGTCATTGACTTTTAATAGTTAATTAATAAAATCAAATATTTCAGGTGATGAAAAAATTACTTGGTACCCACATGGGACATTCTGCCTTATATACGATGTGTAGGATTTTAAAAGAACCTGATCTTAAATCAGATACTGATCTCTTGAGAGGTGCTGTATTTTATATTCACATGGCATTATGGAGTTCTACGCCTATAACAAATTTACATTGTCCACCAAGCTCTGTTCTTCCCTCCTTCTTACAGGTAAAAATTTATATAATAAATAGTAAACCTTTACTGATCTTGGTGTCACAATTGACCCTGCTCTTTCCTTTAACAAACATATGGATACCATCATCTAATCTGCTTGTATGGTTTTTTAGTTCGATCCTCTTGTGATATTAATAAAGTATCCACATTGAAAACCCTATATTATACTTTTATAAGGTAGATTATGCATGTGTTGTGTGAAGTCCATTTTACCAATGTCACATTGAACGGATAGAAGTAGTTCAAAGGCACTTTTTAAAACTGCTAAGTTTCAGGTGTGATGCTGTTTACCCCTCAACATCACGCATTGCACTCAGATTTGTTAAAGAGGCATGACTCAGTTAGATTTTGTTACCCTTACAAGATAAATAATTCTTGGGATCCAATTAAGCTCAGCACATTAAATCAGGGTAAGGTAAAGGAAAGAGGAGAGAGCCTAACCAAGTTAAACACACAAGATAGACTGCCGTATGCGATCTCGGAACGGTCTTTTATACTTGTTGCTGCTTCATGAAAACTGGTCGTTTTATTTATTCCTAGGAGGTACCGCTGGAGATATTGACACTTAAGGAATTATCTGAAAATAAAATCCCATAAATAAGATAACATCAAAAAATGCAAGTTCGCAACTGAAAAAAGTTGTGAGATCTATTGTCAGCCTGAATGGCTTCGAGAAAAGTATGGCAGTACGTTTCTTGGTTTTGCTCAACTTGGCCAAGTTTGTGTTGATTATCTATATAATTCCTGTATATTTACATGAAAAAGTTTATCTAATAAAAGTTTTTTGTCCTAGGCTGTCAAATGCAATCAAGCAGCTGTTGCATATGAAGTAATTTTAGGTTTGCAACATTTAGTTCTTAGTCATGGTTCAGAATTGCAAGATCCTGCTTGGTCGATATTATTGCAGATAATATCTAATATAATTTGTTACATAGGTAAGTTAAAATCACCACCACTCTACTAATTACCGAATGTTTAACTTTCTTGAATGAATATTTATAAAAATCGTTAAAAACAACATATTTATAAGTAATATAATCAATTTTGCTCCACTAAATTGAGTTCCTTCAACAGCTTATATGATAGTAATGGATTTAAATAAGTGTCCTAAATTAATCTGCTTTAGAGGATATGGCAAACAAAAAATATATTAAAAAAATTAAAGATGGTATAGTTTTTTTTTGGTTGAATAGATGGATGTATTATATTGATTTTAATTTGGTCAATATTTTTATTCTTAATATGCCCCTGCCAAAAACTCTTCTCAGATCGTGGTTCAAAGGATTCCTGTTATTTTAATAAAAATTGTCCAAAAAAATTTTTAAACTGAATTATATTGCACAATGGAAATTTCATTACATAATTTTGGGTATGGAAACTATCTACTCAATTGTGTATGAAGAATTATTATTGTTTTATAATTGTTATTATATTATATTATTCCCACTCCAATTGTTTTATTTTTAGATTTAAATTTTTAAAATGTCCAAAATATCAAATTTCTATCAATGTCTAATTCCACACTATTGTAATTTAATTTGTTTTCCGGATTTAGATAAGTAGAATTTTTCCTAATTTGAATAAATTGAAAGTTAATTCCCTCGATAATTTCTTCCTCTTGTTACAATTTTAAATCTTCTTACTATGAAGCTCTTTATCAATTATTTGTATTCTGTCGAAGATTTTTGAGTCCAAATATTATTCTACCTTGTTCTATTCTGCATCAATCCCATTTAAATTTAGAAGTCTGAAGGTGATTCTACCATTTTATTATTTTAGTTGATTTATTTGATTTTTACGTTGATTTTAAATTTTTCTGACTTTCATAATAATTTCAAAAAATTTCTTCCATTTATTTATATCGCAACGTCTCTCAATTATTTTTTATATAACCCTTCTTTTCAAATTTAAATTTTTCAGTTGGTTTATAGTAATTTTTGATATGCGTTAACATTTGGTTGGAATTGACTTTATCTTCTTTTTTAAATAATTGACAAAAACCTTCATCATCTGTCATATCTATACAGTATTTATACCGGCTGTTTCACGACGAGCTTACACTATCTATATATTGGAGACTATTCATACGATTTCTACAGGGTGTCACAGAATAACTATTCCTAATTTTCAGAAATGACAGAGGGCACTTAAATAAACATTTTTAAATAATAAACTAGCGTCCGGAAATTCTTTGAAGAAACTTTTGAATAAAAACAAAACTATTTTCGTACTTGTCATTTCACGTGTGTCACAAATTATTTCTTATTATATAAGTGTGTTTAATTATCATTTTACACAAATTAGTCTTTATTAGATAAATTAGTGTTTGATTGAGAATGTATCATTTTACAAATATTGAATTAGGAGACATGCATATGGCCTACGGAGCAGCTTACGGTAATGCTAACGAAGCAAGGCGAATTTATTCAGTGCAGCATCCTCAGCGACACATTCCCTGTCATACTTCCTTTTCAAGATTGGATCAGCGTATTCGAGATACTGGTGAATTCAAAATTGCTTCAATTTAGTAAGTAACTACTCTTTCCTGATGTAATTGTTTTCAAAGATTTCTAGTTTATCTTGAAAACGAGAAATTTCCGGACGCCAGTTTATTGGTAAAAAATATTTATTTAAGTACCCTCTGTCATTTTTCAAAATTAGGAATAGTTATTCTGTGACATCCTGTATAAAAATTGGCATAGATGGAGAACAAGTTATGGCGAACTTATGGAAAATATTTTGACACACATGTCACTTCCGGTTATACCGAAAGTGAACGACGACTTTGTTATTTTAAATATAACACCCTGTATATTATTAACTTTTCGGATTCTACATTAAATCTTTATGTCACTTTGTGTGGAATACCCTATATCTAAAATTTATACTTATCGAGATATTTTTTTTATAAAAAATTGACAGGCATACCTTCATATTGAAAATTCTAAGTGAACATCCCCAATACCAAATAAAAAACATCTTGTCGGGTAGATTAGTATGACGATCAAGGTAAAAGAATAACCAACTACGCAATAATAAGGCTGAAATAATTAATATTTTTAAATACATGTTAATATCTTAAAAATGCTTAAGATTGGATATAGGGAAGTGAACATAAACTGCCCTTATTTTCGGCCTTATAATTAAGTAAGAGAATAAAAATATGGTTGTTTCATTAAAAAAAATGAAGATATTTAACATTTTTGAACTTTAACTTTTCATCATTTTTTTAACAACCCTGTATACAAAAAAGAAGTTTTCGACATGTCACCAATTACCTTGATCTTCATTTTAATTAACCTGACAACAAGATGTTTTTTATTTGGTATTGGGGATGTTCACACAGAATTTTCAATATGCACCTGTAAATTTTTTATAAAAAAATTAATATCTCGATAAGTATTTATTGTAGATATAGGGTATTCTACACAAAGTGACATTAAAATTTGATGTAGAATCCAAAAAGTTGATAATATACAGGGTTTTACATTTAAAATAACAAAGTTGTCGTTCACTTTCGGTATAGACGGAAGTGACATGTGTGTCAAAATATTTTTCAAAAATTCGCCATAACTTGTCCTCGATTTATACCAATTTTTATAGAAATCGTGTGATTAGTCTCCAATATATAGATAGTGTAAGCTCGTCGTGATGTGCTGATTGCTTTCAATATGGCTGTGTACATTCACCTCAGGATAGTTAGATTACAACCCCGATTTTTTTTTCGTCAGGCTCCTGCACACTATTAGAGCCAATTTTGCTTTGTGTCTTATCTTCTTTTCGTGTTTGTTTCACAGGAGTCATTCTAGATACTTGACTTCTTGTCTCCATTCAACCTCACTTCCATCAAGTTTAAAGGTTTTTATATTGAATTTACTGTTCTTAATAAATGCTATTAGGATGGCTTTGGTGAGGTTGATATTTTGTTCCACTTGCCTACACCAGCTATTTGTAGAGTTGAGACCCCTTCGTATGATATCACAAAGGGTATTCCCAAATTTTACCCTGGCTATTATGACAATGTCATTGGCATATCCCGCAAAATATTCCAAGGTCAGTTAAACCACACAGGAGTTCGACTACCGTCAGACACCACATTAACGAAGATGCTGCTCCTCCTTGTGGACATTCCCTGGTTGTGCCTTCAATCATCAATCAGACAGTCTGTTTAATAATCGAAGGCAGATGGACATATCTGCTACTCTAGTGGTGAGCAGTCTGGTTACTGTCTAACACCTCATCTATATAATGTTAAGCCTCATGTAGAGTATTGTCAAAATCTCCTTCAATGTCTAAAAAGGCATATACTACAGTTTTTTATTTGTCTAAAGCCCTTCGGATATGCTGCATCAGATAAAAAAATTTTTTTTTATTAAATTCTGATAATTAGCAATTCAGCTGTAACAAAATACTTTTTTGCAGATCTCTCGTCAAATCAATCACCCAATAAACTAATAATAAGTCCGTTACATGAAACTCTTAACGCTGTAGAAAATCTAATGAAACTCGACAGTTATAATGGATCCGTAAAACAGTTCTACGACGTTATAGAGCAATTTTCCTCGGAGAGACCGGAAAATTCTGTATTGGGACTTATCGAATACCTTTCCCTAAATATAGTACCCACTGAGCATCTGTGGTTAACTAACCTCTATAATTTGTTACATAAATATTTTAAATCCGAAGGCAGAAGGATTATAAAATTGAAGGTTTTAGAAACTTTATCGAATGTCATCAAGTTAAATAGGTATGTATTTATTTTAATTATTTAGTACTTGTTATCTTATTATAATCATTAGGAATTATTATGATATAGGAGAGATTTAATCGATAATGAGTTTATATTATCTTAGATCAATAAACTCAAGAGACAACATGATTCATTCATTAAATGCGTATTAATCCGATCCAGCATTGTTTGAAATCAAGTGAAAGAATACTTATCCAAACTTTCTGATCGTTAACAATGTAAAGTAGATAATATCTAACGTCGCCAATGGCTAAAGCAACCAAGATGTTCACTACACCTTATTCCAAGATTTCTTTTTGTTTCACCGGTATAAACTGAGAACATTTTGAACTTTTAAACACCTGATTTTTGTAAAAAAGCTAGTTCTTTTTAGCATTTGTTGAAAAGGACCCAATATTTGTGTGAGTACGTAAAGCAATATTATCCCTTGAATGGTGTATTTGAATGTTTTTTTAGTATGTGTGATAGTGAACATTCTATAATTACGTGGGTTAAGTCTCCATATTCTCCACAGGCACATATAGGGTTTTCAGCGATTCCTATATTATATTTATTAGACTGTTTAAAAAAATCGATTACTTTTTTTTCCCTTAAATATACTGAAAATATTGTTGGATATGACGAAAATAAAATACTGTAAAAGTTTGGGAGCAATACTTCGGAATGACTAAGATATATTCTTGTAGGAAATTTGACGCTCTACAAAAAAGGTCTCTTATAATTTTTGCTTGATGTACTTATGATCATATTCCGCCCCGACGAATAGAATCTTTGTCTAACCATCGGGGCGCTCCGTCATATAGGTACATTTATAAAATACCTCATGATATGCTAAAAAGACACTCGCGGCTCCTAAATCGTTGGTTAATTTATCGATTAGGGCAAGGAATATGATTGAAGAAGGTATACAGTTTTCCAATTTTCAACACTGTATACCTTCTCCAATCGTTTTCCTTGCTCGATAAATAAATCAATGATTTAGGAGCCGCGAGTGTCTTTTTAGCATATCATGAGGTATTCGCTCTACTTTTGTGATCGTTGTGAAAAAACGATCTAAGAAAAAATTGGCTTATCCAGTATGAACAATAATTTGATGTAACCAGTTTTAAGTTGTTATGTTTTTGTATTGAATATGTTCATTTCAGTTATTGATGATGAATAGTAAATGTACCTATATGACGGAGCGCCCCGATGAATAGACACGGCCTTCAAATTTTATACACGCTAAAGATAAAAGAATGGAACTTACCTTTAAGGACTGGGTGGCTTTTCCAAAGGGTGGTCTGCTGTGGCACGTCTCGTGCACAGCTTAAACAGAACTGAATAACTGGAAACTTGAACAGAAATAAAAACTGGTCTAAAGCTTGCAGGTTGTAGAACAAAAAAGAAGATTAAAAAAATGTTTACCCCACAATTTAAAAATCTATTTTTAAAAGACTTTATAGTGGCAGATAGAGGAAAATAAATTGATTCAAATATCCAAAGGCAGCGGAAAGTGAATTAATAAAAATCAATGTTCTGTTTCGGAGTGGCTAATGCGTCATGAAACGTGTTTATAAATTTTGTAGAAATATAAAGAAAGTGACTAATGATCCACTAAAATTAGTAAAATAAAATATTTTTAAAACGAAAAACGCTATTTCTTTTTTATATTTTTAGGCGACAGTATGACGATGAACTTATAGACCGTATTGTTGTGCCTCATATGACTAATATAACTAATTGTAATGATATTGTTGTCAGATCATCAGTGGCTAATTTACTGATAGACCTTTGTCTTGAGTGTGAGTCAAGGAAATGCTTGGATCTTTTGGATATTTTAGAAAAGGTAAATTTTATACAATGTGCTATAATAGTATATTCTGTAACAAGGTTAGAATGAAAATTCGATGCGAGTGGAAAGTTCCGAGCATCACGAATTTTCATTCTTACCGAGTATCAGACCATACTTTCTCCACGATCAAAGATTTTAAATGGAAATGATCAAAAAATAATTTATATTACAGAACTCCATCACAATTATATTAGGTAAACACTCAATGTGACAGCAATAATTTTGACACTTTTGAAACTCAAGTTTTGCCACTACGATGACAATGAACTGCGTCAAGGCTAATGTTATTATTGCTAACCAGTGTGAGAATATTATTCTATCACAAGAGAGAGAATGTAAATACATTTAAATTGCAAGGGGGCAGAGGTGATGCAGAATATTTCTTCAATCTCAAGAGGGAGAATTCCAGAATTCTGTAATCAAATTTGATTTCAGAATTGGCAAATTCTGTGATGATTGTGGGGAAAATCATTTAAATTCAGCCACTTAAAATAACCATTCAAATAATGGAAATGTACTGTTGATTTCTTGAGGAAACTTTTGTGCGTTTGTGTATTTTCATGAAATTTATTGATTCTTTATTTATTTTTAGATGTTGCTAAGGCCTTTCGATGTTCATCAAACTGACAGTATCAACAATGGGGAATCTGACTTTTCGGATATAACATGTCTAATAGATGGACTGATAAAAATTTTTACCACAATAATTCACAAATTACCTTCAACCCATGCTGTAAAAATTTATAAAATGTTAGTTACATTCTTAGAATTTCATTATAGCAAACCTAAGCTGTTTGAAAATTGTTCGATTGTTAGAAAAATGGTAAGTTTTTAAGTCAATTACTTTGACGACAAATTAAATTTGAATTTGCCATATTGGTGATTATTTCTTTCTTCTACTAAATATCAGTCGTCAACCAATCATACTTTTGTTTCCTGGTTGACAAGACCAATCAACTCGCTCTTTTAGCGAATATTTGCATCGTGCACAATAGTCATTGGTCGCGTTCATCCCAACAAAGTTGATCAGGTAGCGATTTTTGAAGTGATCCATCGTTTCTTAATTCTGCCGAACGTCCTATCATGATATAACAACATAACCTAATTTTATTCGATATATAACTTGAATAATTTTTTATTCATTTCAATTTAGTTACACAGTTCCTACTGGTTTCCATTCAATTTCAGGATACAATGTCTAAAATATCTTCAAACAAAAATCTGTTATGTCACTTTATATGTTTAAACATGATATTTGACATGAATGAGAGTTAATGCATCATTGATCGGTAGCGTAGCGGATTTCAATTCTGATGGAAAAAATGGCGTCTGCTACCCCATCGCTCACATCTGATCGTTGACAAAACACGTGTTCAGTAGGAAATTGATGATCGCTTCGGTAGCGCTGCGTTGGGATGAACGCGACCATAGACTATTCAGCATGATACTTATACCAAGGAGTCTGTGCATCTGACAGTACTCTAAATAAATACATCTTAAACGTCAAATTGAATCAATCATGTTCAAACTGTTGAAGTTTTTGAAAATGAATCGGTTTGGAGAAACCAAAAACGAAGAAATAGATAGGGTAATCGAGACTACAATCCCTGAGAATACAGTGAGGAGTAAAAATAGCGTATGGAAACAGTTGACCAAATTTTGCGAGCATCTTCAATATGAATTGAATGAGTCGACACCATTCACAAAACTGAATGATATTTTGAAAGATTGAGCCTGGAATATGAAAAAAGAAAATGGGCAAGATTTTAAAGAATATACTGTGAAGTGTATGTGGAATTCTACAGCTAAAACTCTTCAAGAGATGTATTTCAAGAAGTATAACATACAAATAGCGCCATTTCAAGCGTGCGAATTCGAAAGTTCTCGAGACGCACGCAATGCCAAGAGACGGAAATTACAGAAACACCAGGAAAAACGAAAACGGAGTTCAACGGCCTTAAGTATAGAAAATATGTTTGCTATTATTGACAAATGCGATAAAAAAACTCCAGATGGACTTCCAAAAACATTTTTACTATTTGGACTCAGTAGAATTATCGTGCCGTGGGGGCCAAGGTTGTTCAGCTATGATGAACATATCAAATCAGAAATTCAGAATGATGGTAATGAATCAGGTAGAATAGAATACAACCCAATTTTTACAAAAACCTGTCAAGGAGGAAACCATAAATGCGCTTACTAAAAATGAACGAAATCCACAGCGCTGTCCAGTTATATTGTTCAGAGAATTGATTGGGAAAAGAGGACCAGGATTCACATGTCCACGTTTGTTCCTAACTCCAAATCCATTCTGACAAAAAGAAAACTTATTGTGGTACAAGAATTCGCCTATTGGGGAAAACGAACTTTCAAAATGGACTAAATTGGGAGCAAAGTCTATTGGTTTAGATACCAACCAATTGTAAATTACAAACCATTCTTGCAGATCAACTGCAGTTTCTCAACAGGCAAAATCTGGAGTACCGGAGCAGCAACTCATTCAAATTACCACACTAGTACTGCTTCAATTCAACCTTACTCGTAGATGGATGAACAACATCACCAGGGTATTTTGAACAGATTGAGAAATCAGAATGAATGTGGACCTTCTACGGTTAATACTGCCAGTTCTTCAAAAGCTGAACAAATTTCACAAATTACACATGCTGAAAATGTCACATACAATAATTGATAAATTATAAAGCTGGTGCTGTTTTTGTTTGGATTTTGTTGATTGCTGTTGATATTTTGAACAAATTATTCCAAATTGTTTCATTTTGTGAATACGACCTGATATAAAGAATTGGATTCAAGAAATAATCTACATAAATATAACACGACCTTGATAAATTGTCGAATATTTTTATTGCTGCTAAATTTCTCTTGTATTTATTAATTTGACTCGACATTATTTTGGCATTAATAATCAGAGATGAAAGCCATCAGATTATTAATGTCAAAATAATGTCTCGTTAAATTATTATAAAATACAGTCGAAATTTAGATGCAACAAAATAGTCGACTATTTATCAAGGTCTTGTTCTTGTTATATTACCCTTGATAATCTCTACAGTTTTCCCACGTGGTTTTTACTCTACTTCTTCGTTCCATTTGTGTAGTTCTCCTGTTTATTTGAAATAGAAATGACAAATCAAAATCGTTTACCCAACAACAATGCATTTCTTATGGAAATGGTTGTTCTATGACCATATTAGAAAATATTGGATTTTTGTATTCTGTTTTTTTATCATCTAATACAATATACTTAGCCTTTATTTTTAAATTTTGTTTTGAATTTCTTTTTTTTATATCTTAAGTTGTACCACTTCATCTATAAAATTTTAGTAATTCTTTTTTACTGAGATTTCAGCTAACTTAATGTTATCTGAGATATAGTGATGTGAGTAAATACTAAATAGAACGACACACTCAATTGAAACGCGCAATCTGCCGACACATCTTCAAGGGAAAGATTTAAAACATAAGACAGATTCGTAACAGCAACTAATGAATTTATTCTTTCCATAATCCCATAAGTAACATTCACTCAAAACCGAATAATACTAGGATATGTTGTTTGAAACCCAAACAAATCAATTATTTCTTCATCCCCTCCACTTTATTTCCGACTCAAGTCTATCTGATGCCCCCGCACAGTACATGGCAGCATCGATGAAGAAAAAGAATGCGCACATTACCGATGTAAGCTGAGATTAACTGTGATCTCAATAAAAAAGAACGCACCTAATAAAGCATATTTCTCTCTCCCTCTATGTTCCAACACAATACAAAGGACTATGCTTCCAGCTTATGGAAAATAAAAGACCACTCAAATGCGGATATTTTGATACCAACTTATTCGTCTTGAAAAATAGAACATTTGATAACATTGCGCCAATGTTGTAATTTAATTAATAAACCCACAATTAATGATATTATTTTTAAAATCGCTTACGGAGATTGTATGAGTAAGACAGAGAGAAAATACGTAAATAGACATGTATTACAGATTCCACGAAGTAAGGATATCAGCGGTGATAAGAAATGAATAAATAAAACCAGACAGGGTTGAACTGACCTAATTGTATCAGTTAATTTTTATATTTTGTTTTTT
This sequence comes from Lochmaea crataegi, assembly GCA_947563755.1. Taxonomy (NCBI): domain Eukaryota; kingdom Metazoa; phylum Arthropoda; class Insecta; order Coleoptera; family Chrysomelidae; genus Lochmaea; species Lochmaea crataegi. The sequence goes on from OX387434.1 coordinate 25,441,010, forward strand.
CTTTGTAGTATTTTGTAGTGTATTTGTTGGCATCGGTAACTCTTTAAAAAAAAATAGGATAGGGATGCGGAAAAGATTTTTTTATATGGAAGATGTTAAATGTCTATTAACTGTTAATACAAAAAAGCTTGTGAAATGTGTGTAGGTAATGAACCCGACGTAAAGGGTGATACTAAAAGATAATGTATAATTCTTAGAGTATCCCCTTTTACGCGCTCCACCTTCCCCCCACAGGCAGTGCCTGAGGACCTCATTACCTTCTATCCGCGAAGTGTAGCTGAAAACAAAATTTTTATTGGCCTAAGCCGGTTTTTATATTTTTTTGGTAGCTAAAGTCGCCTTTTTGCTTTATTAAATTTTTTTGATGGCCGAAGCCGGGTTTTGTTTAATTTTTGTATTTTTTTGATAGCCGAAGCCGGGTTTTGTTTAATTTTTGTATTTTTTTGATAGCCGAAGCCGGTTTTTGTGTTATATATATTTTGATGGCGATGAGTGTTTTCCCTTGCGTGACATAAAAAGCACTGTTAACTGAAATCTAATTTGCACCATTATATTTCTTCATGATTAGGTATAGTTCGATCAGCAGCGTCAACTACAGTCAACCAGTCTACCTGTTCCATAATTAGGATACGTTAAGCCGTCACTCGAGTTCTCGTCAGGGTGAAAACTGACCTGTCTAAAAGGTGTTTATGGTAATTACGGTAAATTCTCTTAATCATCTGATATCTAGCTATGTATTTATTGCAAATTGTAATAAGTGAACAGTAAAAGTTTTAAGGGAGGTCCGTTTTCAGATGTATGAAATAAGAAATAGTTATAAATGTCTTATGTTTGGCACTATTAAACGATATTATTTTATATGATATCATTATTGGAATAAAATACGGAATTTTAATTCTACAATTTTATTGCGTACTACTACTGAACTGAGTCATAAATACATACACGTAAAGAAGCTAACCTAACCTAACATATAACCTAACCAGGGTTTACCCTTTTCACTTAGCATTACTTCAAGCATTTTGTGTATCACTATAGCGTACGACAACAAACGTTCGGAAATATGTATATTAATAAACTGCCGTTTCGAAAATGACAACTTAATATAATAGAAAAATATATTCATAGCAATTAGTACTGACAGACCCCCTAGCCACCCCAATAGGTTATTCAACTTTTTCATTAGAATTCAGGATTACGAATGGGTATTACGATTTACTGGAATTTTCAAAACTATTTAGTTTACCTGTAAGCGGATTAAATAAACTGGACGGCAATTCGAGTGCGGGATTAAGATACCTGCAAGTGTCGGACGGGAACTCATGTGTATTTTATAGTAATTAAGAAACCTGACGGGAATTCGTTTGAACCGGAATTGTTTACGAAATACGTGTCGGTCAGTGTTATTAAATGTACCTATTATAATTTTACTATTATAATATAGAAAACGTTATAATAAACTGCTATTACAAAATGACAAACTTATGTAAAGATGTTAGATTGTCAATTGAGAGATGTACCTTTTTTACATAATTTGATTGCAATCTATCATATCTTTATACAACTGAAAAATATAATCCTATTATGTACAACTATATTCACAAGTTCGACTCTGTTTCACCGCAGCAGGTGGAATCCTATTGAATGGTTAGATTTTGTAATCGAATCGAAAATTTCTGACAAATGAACTGATTTTGTGGGTTTATTAATTAAATTACAACATTGGCGCAATGTTATCAAATGTTCTATTTTTCAAGACGAATAAGTTGGTATCAAAATATCCGCATTTGAGTGGTCTTTTATTTTCCATAAGATGGAAGCATAGTCCTTTCAATTGAAAAGACATCAATGCCCTAGATTCAAAAAAAAATTTTTTCAACCCTTAGTTTCTCAAAAATTGTTAAACAATTCGAAATATTGTTTATTCAAGCGGAAAATTTAATGACAATGATAAAATCAAGATGATAATATAGAGAAAATGTTTCCAAAAAGGCTGGCGTTTTAAAAATTCAAAATGGCGGCCGCGCACACTGACTTCATATATATTTTTGTTCAATCACTGTTCATTTCATGAACATTAACATTAACAATTTTGAGATGCGGTTTCTTGCAATTGACAGAGTAAGAGTGGTAGTTTGATAGACCATATAAGCAAAGAAATATCAAACAAAACGAAAATGAATGTTTATAAAACCATATTTAGGCCAATCCTTACATTTGGATGTGAATCATGGGTACTCACACAGCGGCAAAAGAGTCAATTCGGGCCGTAGAAATGAAGTTTCTCAGAAGAGTCAGAGATGTCACAAAAAGAGACAAAATGAGAAATACAAAAATAAGAGAAAACCTGGAAATAGAACCAATGCTGGAATTCATTGAAAAACGACAACTTAGCTGGGGGCCGCATCTCCAAAGAATTAATAATAAAGAGGCCTGTCAAGCAAGTGTGAGAATCCAAGGTACAAAAAGCTAGGAAAAGAGGAAGACCGAAACAAACATGGGATGGAGTAATAGGAGAAATAATGAAGAATTTATTTTATTAAAAATCCGAGGTACGCAAATTCGAACTATGCCATATACAATGTATTCGTTATCGATGTTTAAATTTTCCAACTGAAAAGACGTCCGGCGGTATATGTCAAATTTTAATTTTGGTAATTAAATCGATTTTGCGTAAACTTCCCTTACCACCGCTAAGGCCGAAATGATTATATATTGACATCTCTGACTCTTCTGAGATACTTCATTTCTACCCTTCTGAATTTGACTCTTTTGCCGCTGTGTGAGTTCCCATGATTCACATCCAAATGTAAGGATTGGCCCAAATATGGTTTTATAAACATTTATTTTCGTTTTATTTGATATTTCTTTGCTTATATGGTCTATCAAACTACCACTCTTACTCTTTCAATTGCAAGAAACCGCATCTCAAAATTGTTAATGTTCATGAAATGAACAGCGATTGAAAAAATATATATATGAAGTCAGTGTGCGCGGCCGCCATTTTGAATTTTCAAAATGTGAAAACGCCAGCCCTTTTGGAAATATTTCCTCTATATCATCTTGATTTTGTCATTTTCATTATACTTGCCGCTTAAATAAACAAAATTTCGAATTGTTTAACAATTTTTGAAAAATTAAAGGTTTTGTCTAATTTCATCATGTCATAGGACAAAAGATGTTTTTGTGCGAGCATATCTGAAAGAAATATCGTAAAAGACTCCAATTTCGAATTTCTAAGCTTTTCTTGCAAGCTGCGTATCAAGCTCCACCGAAATTTATTCGAGAATTTAGGAAAATGATTATGGGTCAATATGTTTTCGATTAGGGACATATTAATCCTTATCGGAAACAATTGATGTTTGTGTCCTAGCTTCCCCGGACTATTAATGAAAACTCAATAGATACTATTTAATTGTTTTTATTATTATAGACATTTTTTCTTGATTCAAAAAAAGTCATGTAAATGTTTTTTTTTTTAGATTTTTGAATTCTTTTTAAAAATCAGAGCTGATTCTCTTTACCATTTGGGTTACCAAGAAGGAAACAATGTAAAATATAGTCCGTATATTTGTGTCGTTTATAAGAGTAGTGAAAGAAACAACTTAGGTTCTCCGGTACCCCAATCTCCTGCTCCAGTACAAAGATTACCAGTTACAGTGACGTATGTGTCGTTAAGAAGAGCTTTTAAAATATTTATAACTTGCTTAAAAATGGAAAAAGGAAAGTATTTTTAGCTAAATTATACTAAGTTTTTTTTTATTACGATATCTATTAAAATATACACACCGCTCAATACGTGAAAACGAACCGTCGCAATGGGAAAGACCACTAATTTTCAAAAACAGTATAATCGTGATCTACATGCCTAAAAACTACTATATGAAGTAATTATATATTTTTATTTGTTTTACAATATTAATAATGCAATTAATTACATAATTTTCATTTCAAACATACAATTTTACGCGCCATTTGTAAAGGCTCCTCTCGTTGCTTTAATGCAGTGTGACGTACTGACAAAGTTTAAGTTTTTGAAAAATATTGAAAATACAACACAAAAACGGCAACAATAACTTTACAAACGGACAAAACAAGGATGCACAGGCAAAGACGACTAAGGTCAGAGATCACATAACTAAAAGTCAATCACGCTGAGAGTGCTTCTGTGAACAAATGTCATATTCCATCACCAACAGTGTTGCCGCACTAAAATGGTCAAACTTGTTCTCGAGATAAAAGAAGAATACAAACAAAATATAATCATTCCAACAAATTACTTTATTGTGAAACGACATTTTTATCATTAGTTGAGACGTTATATTGTAGGGAAAAAACAGCTCAGATATACAAAAGCCAATGATGCTTTGACAACACTCCACTACGATGTCCAGAGGATATAATAATAGAAGCAGACAGAGACAGATAGTGTTAGGGGTTAGTACCTAACACCATCGCCCACTTGTTTCGAAGATTTCTCAATTTTGAATTAATATGTTGATTTCAAAACGCCAGGAAATCTATTAAATTCGATTTTGACACATGATATTGTCTAAACACTGAGCCAACATAATTATTCATTGATTGAAATATATTTGAAAGAATTTCATCTCTTAGTGGTCTTCCCCATCAGTAAGCAGCGTTGATGGGCTTCGTCCCAGATCCTATGTGATTAAAGAAAAACAGCAATCTGTAACTTTGTTTGCAGCTTGAGATTAAAGAGTCGGACAACTTTTTAATGCGTGAAAAATTTTGGAAATGGAGGAGTTTTCTTTGAGGAGTGGGGAAAAACGTCAATTTGAAGATGTTTTAAAATATTATAAATGGCATTTTTTAAAGTCTGGTTGGAAGGTCGATGGAAAATGTAGAGAAAATTTTGTTCGACAAAAATCTTGGCCGGAAATGTTAAATTTAAATTTTGCAAATAGAAAAATATCTCTGTCCGGCAAAAATCATGATCAGCTTTAGCAGTCCGACATTGCGAACTTGTCGATTTAACGTCGCGAACAGGAATTTTAAATATTTTAGAAACGAACCAAAGCCTAAAACGCGATGTTACTGATGCCCGACAAAAATTTTGACCAAAAAAATTTAAATAATTTGGGCAAGAATGTTTCACCAATAGGATAAAGAAGGGTTAAAATGTCATTTAACATTGAAAATGTTGTCTGTTATCAAAATGTGCGACCCCAAACCGTGAAAAAGTGCATATTACATTTATCACATGACGACATACGCGTGAGATATCTTTTCAAATATTCCGGACAACCGGAAGTTGATATTAAATTCGTCATTTTAAATGGAACACCCTGAGTATTTTCACATTTTTAGATTTCATATTTTTGTCTGATAAGTCCTATCTCAATATTTCATCGTTTTCTTTTTTTTTTTTAATAACCACACATTCTTGAGTGAATTATGCACAGTTAAATTTATAATTAAAAAACAATTGGCTAATTTGTTTGTCAGATGTAGGACAATCCATCAAAAATATTTATTTTCATTAAGCGTCATGCAAAATTTTTATTTCAATTTTGTCACAAAAAAAATCAATGTTTTCTAATGAAAGACGCTGTGTATTTTTACATTTTTGGATTTCGCAGATAATTTTAGGTGTCTCCGACTGTATACTTCGTCATATAGAAAATTTCTAGTTTTGTTTGTCGGACTCAAATACTGGATATTTTTGTCGGACATACGACGTTACAGATAAAGCAGAAGGTTTTCTTATCACTGTCATCTTTGGCCGACAGCTGTTTTTCATGTAAAGCAGATGAGTCAAATCGACAACTTCGCAACGTCGGAGTGCTGAAGCTAATCATGATTTTTGTCGGACACTTCTATTTTTCTATTTGCACATCTCGAATTTAACATTTCCGGAAAATTTAGATCGCTGTTCGTAAAATTTGAGTCAGTCATAAAATTGACATGGTCCAGTTGTCGAACAACTCGTAAATAACCAAGATTTTTGTCGAACAAAATTTAAAACCACATACAAGTTACAGCTTGCTGTTTTTCTTTGATCACTTGGGATCTGGTACGACAGGCTTGGAGCTTTTATTATGATTTATTACCGAGCAAGTGGTGGAGTGGTTACGCTATCGGCTTGTATTCGGAAGGACCGAGGTTCAAATCACAGGTCCGCCTGACCTGCTATGAGTTTTTTCAGAGGTTTTCTCGTAGCAATAGGCGAATGCTGGGTCAGTACACATACGTCTCAGGCACCTACCACCGTTCCCTCCACTCCCATCCCGTGAACCAAACAATCCTTATCCCTTCCAATGTTGGCTGAAGAGGCTCCGGAAAGCCTATAGCGGTCCGCTTCCCTCGAGAGGGGGAAGAATGAAAAACTATCCTTCCTTTTTATGATTTATTTTCGCTCCCAGCTCAAAATCTTGTTGGAAATGTCCAAAATATTCTCTGAAAATTTGAGCTCTTAATATTAACTCTTAAGGACTCGCCCAAAGCGTTAAAAGATTTCCCATTTACTTAAAATACACATATTGATGATTATTTTTAAATATCTATATCTCAGCCATATTTGATGCTATCGGATTGATCTAGAGTGGGTTTTACTCGGGATTGAAAGCTCCACAAAAGTGCTCAGTGTGACGTAGCTATAATCTGCACCTGTAATATCGTATGGGTCACTCAATCAGATTTTGCTGAAAAATTCTCAGTTATTTTAAAAATGACTGGATTTATAGAAAAAATGTAAATGAAAAAACTTGTAAGTCATTTAATTTCCTTCAAAAAAGGTCTGATGAGTTGAATCGCTAAGATTGATATCTGTTGAGATATAAAGCATTAACATTTTCGCTTTATGAAATTCTTCAGAATTTAAATTTTCAATTGTTTATCTCAACAACAAATATCAAACTTACCAAATCAACTTATTGAACCATTTTTGAAGGAAATTAAATTTCCTACAAGTTTGTCATTTATATATTTTCTATACATCCAGTCATTTTTAAAATAACTGAGAATTTCCAGCAAAATCTGATTGAGTGACCCATACGATATTACAGGTGCAGATTACAGCTACGTCACACTGAGCACTTTTGTAGAGCTTTCAATTCCGAGTAAAACCCACTCTAGAACAATCGGATAGCATCAAATATGGCTGAAAAATAGATATTTAAAAATAATCATCAATATGTGTATTTTAAACGGGAAATATTTTTACGGTTTGGTCGAGTACTTAGACTTAATATTAAGAGCTCAAATTTTCAGGGACTTTTTTCCAACAATATTTTGAGATGGGAGCGAAAATGAATCTAAAAAAAGCACCCTAAATATATATATTTTTTTCTACAAACGTCAAAAAATGTCAAGGTTTGCGCATTGACAACAATATGCGAAGTGACACTTTTTTTCGGATTCTTGCGTTACCATGACACCGTGCGCGAAGTATTTCGCACACTGCATGTAAATTAATAAGACTTTTGTATTTCAATCTTTGAAAAAATGAAGCAAAACTCCAAATTATCATTTATTTTTAAATGAATAACAATTAAATACTTTTAAAATAATGATAGAATTTTACAATAACTTTAGTTATTATTTACAATATTAACATTAATCCGTAGTAACAGTAAAAATTTCATTAGGAAAGACATTTTAAGCCAGCTCAACACTATTTTCTGTAATAAATTAGGCATTTTACTTATATATAATATTTTTAAAAGATAGATTTTGACGTTTGTAGAAAAAATATTGTTTGCATCTCGTGCACGAACTACTTTGGTGGTCTCGAATAATTTTTTAACTCGGCTTCGCCTCGTTGAAAAATTCAATTCTCGATCACCAAAGTAGCATTTCGCGCACTAGATACAAAAATAACTATTTTATTATACTGTTCTCACTTTTGTTTTATTTTTTAGATTGGGAAGTTTTAAGTTTAGTTTTGAAAGAAATGACGAAGTGTTTACAAAATAAATCACTAATCTTATCCAAAAACGGTAATACTGAATTGGACCTTTTAGTAGACGTTTTATGTTCAATGGTAACTATTTTTATTATAACAAACTATAGTGGGATTCACATTCAGATGGTAGTACAGGGTTATTGGATAACAGCAATGCCAAACCTACTGCCAAGTTTTGCTACTTTTGTAAAAAAAAATAGAGCCGTCTTTACGAAGAACACCGAAATATCTGAGTCGATTAAGATGTTTAACTAAAAAGTTTCAGAATATTCGTGAATGAAATCAAGAATCACAATATCTAAAATACTTTTATTTGATAACAGTACATTATTATGTTTTCATACCTTAGATACAATCTACATAATGGATTACTTTATGCTCGTGTATAAACTACACATTATAGCCCGCGCGGGCATTTAGGCGCAAAAAACATTTTTGGATCAACTTATTCTTTATTAACAAAATATAAATTTACGTTTATATATTATTTGGTTGTACTTACTTAGAATTGGCAATTCTGGAAGGTTCCGCTGATAACTAAATTTCCTGCACCAAAGGTTGTCTCATGATCCATTGTCTCTGGGTCTCTAGTTTCTGTAAGGAAATGCGAGATCCAGATGGTACGCCTGCCAACATCCTTGAAACCTCATTTTTTGAGGATATGCTGTCCTCTAAATATCCTTCATCAACTGTGGTACTCTTCAATCCACCATAGCGCTTCAGCATAGTCATACTTGCTCCAGTTTCTGCTAAAAGAGTTGCCAACGTTCGACGTAAACAATGACCAGTGTACTTTTCGGGGTTTTTCAGACCCAAATATTTTGCAATAATACAGGGAATTTTCCCAAATGTATTTTTTTCAACAGGTTGCACAGTACAACGACCTCGACTGTAGCTCGTTTTTCTGAGCAGCCATGTGACCGCAAAGAAATATAATCTCTTATAAGTTTCAAACTCTTCAGTTCGTCTTAATCAACAATGGTGAAAACTCGTTTTTTGTCAGTTTTCGTTTCTGGCACCGTTACAACAAAAACTGATTTTCTATCTTCTACATGTGTGACCAACCAAATACACCAAATAATAATTCGTCCTTGTTCATTAAAAACGTTTCATTTGGTGCCACATGAATAAATTTTAGGACATTTTCTCTAGATAACACACTGGATTTTTTTAATTAGTACCCTTTTGACCTTTGCTTTAAATACTCACATAATTTGTGAAAATTACAAATATTAATATTCTTATTTACCATTACAGTCTTATTTATCATCGAATATTTAGCCCACAGAGGGCTCGGGAAAAAATTTTCGGATAGATCATTAAAGTACCCCAACAGCACAGTTTCGTTTATGTTTTCTAGTCTAGTCTCTGGATTTTCTTGGTAACAGGTTTTGCGTTGCCTTTTCAGCCTTATTTGTAATTTCGTGGAAAATTTCAAAATCTTGTTCCATTTTTGATTTTTAACTTTGACACATTAAACATTTTAATACTTATCTCCCTAGCAACAAAAACGTAGACAATAATAATGTCAAGGTAATGTCGCAGGTAAAAATAAAAAATTGGTAAATCAAATTATATTTAAAAAAATATTTATTATTCAAAACGAACTGGTATGACATAAAAGTTTGTATGCACCACTGGTACTATTAGATATATACCCTCGGGCGCCTTACGAGGTCGAAAAACCAAGCTACATTTATTCGAGAGTTGTCTTTGATATTTTGCATTTACAGCTAGAAAAAAACAGTAGATAACTTTTAAACACTATTTTTTGTCAAAGTATTCTCCACTAATAGATGCGTTTTTGCATCCTTTGGAACCAATTCTGGAAGCAGTTATTCCACTCGCTTGTTGGTACATTCAAAATAGAATTTTTGAATGCGTTGACTGCATCTTCTGGGGACTGGTACCTTTGATCACGAAGTCGATTCTTAATTTAAAGTGAAAAAGTCTTTAGTCGAGTCTGTATGGAGAATGGTCCAACAATTCGATGTTTCTTGCTTTAAAAACTCAATTGTTTTTCGAGCTGTGTGGGAACTTGCATTGTCTTGGTGGAGTTGGTTGGTTGGTCAGCAATTACTTCCGGCAAACAAATCGACATGTATCAATCAACAGTAACAGTTATTTGATCTTGCAGAGAAATTGTTGCTACATGACCCGCTTTTGAGACAAATTATTTCGCCATCATCTTTTTAGAAACACTTCGAGAACGGATAACTTTCGTCTGTTTCTGTTTTGGTTCACCTTGGAACACCCAAACATCCGACTGATGTTCATTTTCGGGTTCAGAAGAGTAAATCCAGGATTCATCACCACTGAAAATACTGTATGTGTATATATTTTTTGAGTTTCCTGCGTTAAACCGGTTTAGACTTTTTTGACACCAATCGACTTTAATTGATTTCTGTTCTTCCGTCAACAGATGCGGTATCCAACGAGGAACTAATTTCTTTACAGGTAATTCTTCATGTAATTTTTTTGAATTGTGGTCTTTGAAATGCCCAGTGATGCTCCAATTTCACGATATGTGACATGTCGATCTTCTTGGATCACCGCAGTTGCTGGTGGACCTGTTCTTGGATCGTCGCTAAGATTAATCCGTCCACGTTTAAATTCCCCATACCAACAAGAAATTGTCGACTGATGTGGTGCTTCATTGCCGAAAACAAATAGCAACTCGGCAAGGCATTCTTGTTGAGACAACTGTCTTCGAAAAATGTTAAAAATTATTGCGCGAACATTTTCTCGGCTTAATTCCATTTTTGCACTGACTCATCAACTTTAAAAACTCTGTTTAGGTACAGCTTTAAACGAAGCGGCCTGAAACTTTGGCGTTAAATTAACTAATCATGACAAACAAAGAAATAAGAAATTTCTTTGGAAAACAAGAAATGAGCAGTGTAATAAGAGCAAAAAGACACATTTTTATTGAAGGAGTACACATTTTTACTGTTTTTAATTTTACTTGGTAGCGAATTGTAGAGCCAAAGCCCATCAGGAAACAGTGTCTTCATAAGAAACGATTTATTTTTAAATTCTACATTATAATGTTGGTTTGCACGTAATATTCGGCCATGAAGCTCAAACCTAAAAATTAGCAGATCAGATAGGTACTGAGATAATTTTAATTTGTATTAATTAATTTGTAAATCAACGTTCTTTTGGACTAGTAACCACGTACGATTAAAAACTTTGGCAACATTGTTATTCTCCCGTATAGATAGCACTTCCATCTGAATGTGAATTCCAATATACATATATGTATTAACTGCCCGGCCTAGTTTTTTTCTTAATCAGTTTTTATAGATTACAGAAAAAATCTACAATCTTCCCGAATCTCTGAACGTAAAAGTATCAAGACCGGATTTCCACGCTACAGTACTTTTAGTAGTCATCAATTTAGTTTCTTACCACAACTACTTGGATCAAATTCATCAGCAAAAAATTATTCGTTGCCTCGTTAGATGTTCTCATTCGATTGGTCCAAGAAGCTCTAAACATTCTATAGCTGCGTTGACTCTTTGTACGCTCGAAATGAGAGAGGCAATGGTCAAAACTCTACCTGAAGTTCTACTTAACTTATCAAAAATTTCGGCTACCATACATATATCTATTCCAGTCTTAGAATTTCTATCAAGTAAGTATCCACTATTGACAGCTATGATGGCGAATTATAGTTTATAGACTTATAGGCCTATTAATTGTCGCCGCTGAATTGGGTATTCAATATAAGTACTACTCTACCTCATGGCAGAAAATGGAACTACTTTTTTGTATATTCTTTTATAATATAAGTTTTGATTTTAGTTCAAAGATTGTCTTGGACTTTTTTTCGTTGAATTTGAATCCACTACACATAGTTTGTTGTAACTAGCCACTTAATGCACATCAACTTCATTTGTCGAGACAGAACATTGTCTGCTGAGCTTTGCTAGTAATATACAGGGTGTCCCATGAATGAGAGGCTAAAGCTGTGTACTTAATAAAATTAAATTTCATAGAAGATGGTTAATGCATATGACAAATAGTTGACAGCGGCCTATACTCTTTTTAAAGTCAATATGAAGATGAAAAACAAGGTTGTCAAATATATTTTTTTTAAACAGCTATGCTCACTATACTTAAAAAAATGCTGAAGATCCGGCAACATGCCAACATGGCGGCTAAAACAAAATAAGAACTAAAGTGATAAAATTACAGTATTTGGTTATTAGTGCGGTCCTCTGTGTCGTTAAAATGATTTACATTAGTTATTCCCGCCAGTGGTGTGAGTTGTGTTGTGTTTAGATGTGTAGAGCCGTATTTTATTTCAACTAGATTTGTTTTTTATTATAACTATTTGAGGACCGACCAGTAAGTTTTATAAACATAATTTATTAGTAATTATTAAGTATGACATTTTGAACACCATTTGAAACAGTTCGAGATGATTTATCGCGGGAATCTTATAATTTAAAAAAGATATATGTACGTCATTTGGGCGGAGTTTGCCATCAATGGGATTAAAAATCTCTCTTCACATTGACTTTAGAAAGAGTATATTTGGTAATAGAACATTTCCTAAATAATGTGCCAAGATAAATGTGCTCTGCGGTGTTTCACAAAATTCAATATTTCTCGGAAACCACTAATTTTATCGATTTGGACAAGGAACATTTTTTTAGATAAAATAGTTGGATCTGACAGTATTTTTAAGTTTTTTGCTTTATCTCTATAAAAATACTGACCTTTTAACTGATGAGCCAAGTCCAATCCTGACTTTCTGCAACATTAGTATATTTTCTGATTTAAACAAAATAATGCATTAATATACTTGACAATCCACCAAATTTTTTTCAATTTCGAAATAATTGTTTTGGAACTATGAACAAAAATGTATTTTTAATTTCTAACTTTAAAGCCCTACAACTCAACGAAGGAGATCTATTTGTCCTCTCATTTCTGGGTATGAGTTTATATTAACTTTATTTATACTATTTTTCAGCTTTGGCCCAAGTTCCACTGGTTTACGCAAATTTTGTAGCTGATCAATATATGTCCGTATTTGCTATATCACTTCCATATACAAATACTTTTAGATACGACCATTACACAGTCTCTTTAGCCCATCACGTGATAGCTGTTTGGTTTCTTAAATGTCGGCTGTCATTGAGAAGGGACTTTGTTAAATTTATTACTAAGGTCAGTATACAACAAAAAATAGTTATTTGCTAAGTTTAGGTATTAAATATTGTACATTGTTTATACTCTAATATGTTTAATGATCGAAATCTGGCACAGAAATTGGTGAAACAGTTGCAAATGTTACTAAAGGTGGATTCGTGCAAGCAAAAACTAAAACTATGAACATAAAACCATGTAATGCAATGTAAGTGTTCATGCAAGAAACTACGCAATTAAAATTAAATTAAAACTAAAAAAATTTGCTTCACAATTTTAAAATAGATTTACACCAAATCTCCTAATCCTTTGATTTCTATAAAAGCAATCATCATCATCACTAAGCCGTTCAATCCTTACGGGATATGGCTAATGCCAAGTCATTTTAGTTCATAATTTGAAGTGGATCAGTCCTCCTGTTTTTCTCGTTTTACAATCAGTTAGCTTGTTATATTTTTTCATTATATCCTATCTTTACATGAAACTTTACATTCCTTTATTGGCGTCTTCCTCTAGAGCATCTTTCCATCGTTTTCTCGGTCTTCCTCTCTTTCCAGGCCATATTGGGATCCAGTCTGTTTCCTTCCTGATCATTTCCATTGGTTTTCTTCTCATAATATGTCCTGCTCATTGAAGCTTTTATGTCTTTATCCGTCATATAATATATTCCCCTTCAAGCATCTCCTTTATTTCTTTATTTTTTTCATCGTACTTCTCCATCTTATACTTCGTGTTATATTTGGTCCTATAATAGGAATGATGACTGATTTTCTTCACGATGTTTGCACACATTAGCTTTATGCAAAATAAATGTTATTTCTGCAAAAAAATAAAAGTTTCAAAGGAGAAATTGACTTTTTTAAAATGCAATTGAAATTTCGCGCCAAAACGTTAGAATAGTAATGGCTTCTGTTTATGACATCATGCTTTCGTAAACACTTCAAACTCTTGACAGCTTGCAAGTTTAAATTTTATTTTGATAATTAATCTAAACGATTTGAGTTCTACATTATGTTTTATCTACTGATATGCAATACTTTCATGTAAGTTTTAACATTTTGAAATTCAGCTTAACAAAAGTCATTGGGTGCGTTCGGACGGGCTCAACGATTAAGCTGTTAACTTAGCGGTTGCGTTCGGACGGGATGCTGCCGTTCTGCTGACTCTCAACTATTGAGCATCAGAGTCAGCAGCAATTATTTATGCTTTGTTTACTCAGCGATGTCAAAGAGAATATTTTGTAATCTTTGATGCTGTCAAAGTGTTGGGTTAGGTTACGTTGTGTTTTTCGGTAATAAACAATAATAATTGAGCAAATTAATTGTTTCAACCCTTACCACGTAGAATCTTTCCATAATTATATAAAATCAATAAACATCAAATTCCACAACAGAAATATTACATATACAGGGTTATTGATTAGTGTGATAAGGCTCAGTAGGTCTGTTATCATGGAAGGTACCAAAAAAAGTTGATTATAAAAATTGTAGGCAGCTTCATATTTCAAAATTAGTTACAATGTTACAGGGTGTTCCATAATTCGGTGCGAGATCAAAGTTTTTTTTTTAATGAAACACTCTATTTTTGTCTGTAAAACTGAAATCTGCTGGACTTCCCCATTACAAAAATATAAGATTGTAGTCTGTTATACGCGGTATTTTAAAAGTTGTAACCAATTTTCCGTCAAAATCGTAACAAGTTCAACGCTCTGTATTATTGGATAGGACAAAAAGAATAATCTATTGGAGCCAAATATTGTTAATGATTATCAAAATTTACAACCACGAATGATTTTGCATATATTTATTAAATCAAATACATGGTGAGTACACAAGTACATTATTTTCTCAGTAATTTCAAATGGTTCACCATGTATTTTATATCATTGCCGAAGAAAACTATTACCATAGTTCGATTTTTATCAACCATTTCTCATAACAAAATAAAGTTATTAGTTTTTGAGATATTTTCATTTTTCTATGCAAAGTATCAATTAGGATGTAATAGTTTGCCAGATGTTATGTAACTAAGACCTACTTCACTTTAGTCGAAATTGTGTTATGTGTTATTTTTTTTACGTGTTGTTTCATATTTCCCTATAAGTATAATTTTTAGTAAACCTTCAACTGTAAACTAACATCTGGTAAACTATTATATACCAATTACTAATTTGCATAGAAAAATTAAAATATCTCAAAAACTAATAAATTTAGATATGAGAAATTGTTGATAAAAATAGAACTATGGTAATAGTATTCTTCGGCAATGATATAAAATACAGGGTGATCCATTTAAAATTACTGAGAAAATAATGTACTTGAGTTTTGACTCACCATTTGATTTAATAAATATTTGCAAAATCATTCGTGCTTTATCGAGCTTTATCACACTAATCAATCACCCTGTATGTTAGACATTTAGTGGAATTTGTTATTTATTGATTTTATTTTATAATTAATAATAATGGAAATAAACTTCATTCTATGTATACCTTCTATACAGTAGTAATAAATAATGAAATGATTGTATCCAATAAAACTGGAAGAATATGTTTTTTGTTAATTATTTTGGGAAATTAAACCACAATCTTTTTTATATTTCTCAATTCAACGTTTCGATAGCGTTCCAGCTACCGTTATCAAGAACAATTAAGTTTTTAATTTCTGGTCCCTATTTGACACTAACGAAAAAAATCGACAACTAGACAATCAATAATATTTTGAAGTTTAAGACTGCAAAAAATTTGTTGTCAAATTTTTAAGGTCCGTTCACAGTTGACCACATCCCTGATAAAATGTGAAACAATATATTCAAAACCGGCCCTGTCACTCAACTATAAATTTTGCGCTCTTTTCGTCCATTGCAGAAAGACGGTTTGTAATGCATATGAAGAGCTTGGAAAATACAAGAATTTTCCAGAATTTATAAAGACTATATATACGCGAGTTTTTGAATGAGTTGACAGTTAGTGTAATATTCAAATGGTAAAAATAAATTAGAACTTTTATACCGAGTGTAAATAAATTAGTAGAGTGTATAAATTAAGTTTAATAAATAAATCAATAGATAGTAATTAGCCATAGTGTGTATAATTTTATCCCACAAGTAAAAACTATTTAAATAAATAACAAAAGCATCACAATACTATAGCCTACAAGGAATGGAATCCAGTGAAGTACACACTCCAGGAACGGTTTTATCAAGGATAGCGCTTTTTTGCTTATTTCGGAAATGATAATAAAACGCGTTTGGTGAACTTTTTTTGTGATATGATTATTTTAGTTTTAAATGTCTAAATCGGTTTTGCGATTTTGTGCATTGAAGTGTGTATTGATTAACAACAAGTCCAATGGTAAATCATAAGAAAACCTGGATACAAACTTATGATACTATCCTGATAACACATGTAATTTGGAAATGTCTCTTTCTAACATTGGTAACCAAATTTTACTACATGCCTCGAATGTTAGTGTCGGATAGGGGCCAGAATTTAAAAACTCAATTGTTCTTCTTAACGGTAGCTGGAACGCTACCGAAACGTTGAATTGAAAAATATAAAACAGATTGTGGTTTAATTTCCCAAAATAATTAACAAAAAGAATAAAGCAGTTGTTCTCGTTGTGTGTTGCTCGCCGTGTTTTCCACGTTGCTGCGATATATTGGTTTTTCGTTGGTCGAGATGTTGAAATTTGATTGGTCACAAAGGTGACGCATGTCATACGACAGAAAAATTGACGCTACAGATTATTTAGGTTTTGTTATTGGTTTTCGTATTTGTATCAATATATCAAGAAAGTAATCAGTCCTTTAAGAGCAAATATCAAATCAAAATATGTGAAGTTTGATACGATTGGCAGATATCAAGTCACGTGGCATTAACTTCAGTTTTCATTGGCGTAACTGCGAATCACGAATAACATGACAACTGTTTATAAATGCATGTATGTGATATCAATGTTTTATTTTCGAGCAGCGGGAATCATGAACAAAGAATAACGACCAATAGAGTTTATAAATCCAGCATTATAAATACACCACAAGGAACATACAGAAGATGTGGAAGAATATTATTGGACAGTTAGGTTGTGTTCCACCGTTAACTTAGCAATGCGTTCAGACGGAACTCAGCCGCTGACTGCCAGCATACTCAACATATGTTATGCTTAGTTTCAACCGTTGAGACCGGCTGAACAAGACCATTGTCGACGAAATAAATACTCCCGGCATCAAGTCGATTCTCAACAAATTTGAACGATTTTCCTTGAAAAAAACCTTGCTCCATAGCTAAAGTTTCCTTGTCATACTTTTGGTAATACAAAAGTGATATTCCTAATAGCACGAGTAAATATTACATAAACACTGCAAAACCAGCCAATATATTTGGAGTTCAAACGATACACAAAATGTCAAAGCCAAAATGCTAAGATGTCAGATTGTTATTTTTTGTATTGTTATTTTCACTAAATTAAACTTAATCACAATTGTAGTGTAAAAATAACTGATTTATTTAGAATCTCTGTATTCTATATAATTATTTCATTTATTTTTAGTTACTCACATCATCATTATCCTTACTATTTTTCTCTCCGTTTTTTTTTTATAAGGAGCCGTCCCTTCGCCGGCACCACCTCAGCCTCCTGGGCTTATTGTGGATACTCCTAGTATTCTGACTACAGCCTATTCAGCCAATCCGTTCCCTGTATTAGCTCATACAGGTTCTTTGCTGGTTGGTTGTAGAAGTCTTCTGGAGTCATTTTGGGTCTACCATACAGTTTCTGCCTCCTGTGGTCCAGCGTCTCACAGTTGCATAGTATATGCAGAGCTGTTTCAGTATCCTTTTTGCATCTTCTGCATGTAAGGTCTCCGTTATACAGCCGTATTTTGTTCAGGTTCTCCTTTGTGGGAAAGTGTCCCCTAAGTAGCCCCGTTATGGTGCGTAGTTTGTTCCTGCTCATTGAGAGCAGTTCTTTCGCTACTTTTTCTGATGATTCTTTTATAAATTTCTTTCCATGTATTTGCCTGGGCGTATTCTTCCAGTGTTTATTGTGTTGTTCTTTTACCCACCCTTTCAACCATGACCTAGTTGAGCATCTGGGAATGCCCACAGCTGGTTCGGGTCCGTTCATCAGGGTTGACGATCCTGCTCTTGCGAGTTCGTCAGCTTTTTCATTGCCAGCGATTCCTTTGTGACCTGGGACCCACTCCAGTGTTACACTGTTACGAGTCGACAGTCTTCTAAGTTCTTCGCCGCATTCCCATACCAGCCGACATGTTACCTTAGAGCTCTGAAGTGCTTTAAGGGCAGCTTGACTGTCACTGTAGATCCTGATCTGCCTGTTGTTGTAGGCTCTCATGTTATTTGCCCTTGCAACATGCAAGTATTGCATAGACCTCTGCTTGAAATACCGAGGCGTATTTTCCAAGCGAGACGATTCCTTCATATTTGCTCGACTTGATGTATATGCCCGCTCCGGTGCCGAGCTCATTCTTTGATCCGTCTGTGTACCAGATCAGTTCATTTGCTCTACTGAGTGGTGGTGCGTTCTCTTCCTCAAGCTCCTTTCGATCTTTGATGACAATCTCGAAGTTCTTGCGAAAGATATATCTAGTGGTCATGTGGTCTGTTGGCATTTTAAAGATGTCGTCATCCACATGCCTTATTTCTGTGTGTCCTCTCCCATGTGCCACGTCATGTTCTGATACTTTCTCCAGTCGGGTTAGAGCTGCCCTTGCTTCGCACATTATGACACAATGTAGCGGAGGAAGGTCTAGCATTGTCTCCAGTGCCGCTGTAGGAGTAGTCCTCATTGCCCCTGTAATGCCAATGCATGCAAGTCTTTGGACCTTGCTTAGTTTTAGCATTGCAGATGTTTGTCTGATCTTTGGCCACCAGACCAGAGATGCATATGTAATCCTGGGGATGACAACCATTTTGTACAACCAGTGTACCATGCTTGGTCTAAGTCCCCATTTAGTGCCGTAAGTGCGTCTGGCAACCATGAAGGTTACCTCTGCCTTCTTGATCATGTGCTGCAGGTGTCGGTTCCAAGTTAAACCTGGGTCTAGGATAACCTCAAGATATTTTACTTCATCCGACAATCGTATTGGTTCACCTTGAAGCGTCAGAGGGCCAAGTCCTTCCCTTTTCCTTCTTCTGGTAAACGCAATTATCTGTGTTTTTGAGGGACTTATGCGTAGCCCTTCTTCTACAGTCCAGCCTGTTACTACATTTAAAGCCATCTGGAGTCTGTCTCTGATTGTACTGTTGAATTTACCTTGGGATAGAATTACCAGGTCATCTGCATATCCTATGGTGTTAAATCCTTCTCTGTGTATGGTTCTAATGAGCCCGTCCATAACCAGGTTCTACAGCAGCGGGGACAGTACTCCCCCTGTGGACAATCCCTGGTTGCACGCACGGCCATTGTCTCCCCCATAAGAGTTGTTTCTATTAGCCTGCTTCTGAGCATGCAGTCTATCCATCTGCAGCTCGTGGCATCGATCCCAATTTTCCTCGTTGCCTTGGCTATGGATTCGTAGGAGGTGTTGTCAAAGGCTCCTTCTATATCTAGAAAGGCTGCGAGCATCACCTCTTTATTTTCCAGCACGTATTCAGCCCTTTTGACGAGTTGATGTAATGCTGTTTCGGTTGATTTTCCCTCTCTGTATGCATATTGATCTTGTTGTAGTGGTCTTGTAGCCAGTATACCGTCTCTGATATGTCTATCAAGAAGTTTTTCAAGAGTCTTCAGCATAAATGACATTAGACTGATTGGTCTCAGAGCTTTAGCCGTGTCCTGTCCAGATTTTCCAGGTTTTGGTATAAATGTAGCTCTGATGCGTTGCCAAGTTCTTGGAATATGCCCTAGAGCTAGGCTAGCTCCGAGCAATTCGCATACCCTGTAGTGTAGTGTGTTGCCTCCCTTTTGGAGTAGGATAGGATAAATCCCGTCTGGTCCCGGTGATTTATATGGTTTAAAGCTGTTTAGAGCCCATTTTGTTTTTTCCACGTCTACCACTGCCTTCGCTATTCGCCAGTCTATCCTGGATGCCCATCGTGGTCGATCCAGTCCTGTCACTGGGGAGTTTTGCGGTGGCATGGTAGGTATTGATCCAGGGAAGTGTACCTTAAGTACACTTGTGCCTGCTTGCTGGTCGGTCTATAGCTTTTATCAGTTGTTGTTTTGTATTTCCTATTATTGTGACATCATCTGCATATGCTATAATTGTAACTGATTAACCATTATATTTTCTTAACAATATTTGTAATTCTATTAGCATTTCTTTTCTATCATCTATATCGAAAAATCAATAAAAACTGTGAGTTTCTCTACCGTGCTCTCCTATTTTTTGTAATATTTGTTCTAGTGTAAGTATTACAGTTATGATCTAAATCCATTTTGGTAGTCACGAAGAATATTTTCTGAATACAGTTTCAGGTATTTATTAATCAAGTTTGCAAGTCTTTTGTAGGTCACTATAATAAATATAATGAAATAAAGCTTCTACGGTGTAACAATTTTCAATTGATGCTGATTCATTGGCACCATCGTTATGGAATCATCATACTTTTCACTTATCCACTTTTGCGAAGCGCATAATCAATAAAAATGACCCCGGTAAGTGCCGGTAAAAATTTAGTTCTGAGATTTAACCATGTTGCCGTTAGTCCTCAGTTCAATTTGTAGATCATTCACCATCAATTGAAAATTGCTGCAGTTAATAGAAAATAACTAGAGGTTAGCTAGTCTAATGTTTACATTCAGTTATCTGACAGAACACGGTTGCATATTGGAAATCTAGACAAATGTTTATAAATTTCAATAATTCATGCAGCATGAACACTTGAATATTTTACATTTAATTTTAGTTCATTTGATGTTGAAAGCATCCACCTTAATTCCTAGTCCATTGATTGCTTTACCAGTTGAAATTTTAAAAATTTTGTAGGGATTACAAACACACGTACTGGATCCACTACAAGAAACCAAATCTAGTATATTTAATCAGAACTTGAGTGAACTTAACCAAGACAGTTCTGACCGTAAGAGGAGTTCCAGTCTTACCGAACAAGGGTCCAGGAAGAGGTCGGCGATGGTATCCGTTGTCAGGGACAAACCTGTACTTCATAAATCGCAACCTCCAGAAAAAAACCAACTAACAACACAATTTTATGAAGAACTTACCGAAACTTGTCTTGATCTTATGGCTAGGTATTCGTATTCGCCCTGCAGTGCTTTACCTACGAGGTGAGTTTTGGAAATTTTATCTTACTCCTGCGGTGTCCAGAAACGCTCTATAAAGAAAAAATCTGCAAAATCTAGATCTCCTTATCCGAAAATGCCACCAAAGAGAGCTAGAGCCGAGAGGTAAACAACCTTAAAAAATGTGTACACCAGAATCCCATTTTTAGTGGAATTCCACGAGCTTACTTTGGAATCCCACAGAATTCCAGGGGTCAGATATTTATAAAATATATTGATTGTTGATAATATAAGGCAAAAAAACCGTAGAAGTTTTTTAACAATTCATTTTATCTTAAACTATAACTTTGGTAATAGCTGAGATAAAAAAATGTAAAAAAACACTTTTCCATGGTTTTTACACAACATACAAAAGCTCACTTGTTTTTGTTTATTTTCTCAAAAAAGTCTAAGCAATTATACTAAGAACAAATGAACATTTGTTTTTAAATATATTCGCATAGTACCTCAAAACACGGCAATAATGGCCATCTAGACGATATGTTGTAAAACGGGTTTAATTTGTCATTTGTCAAATAAATGTCAACTTGCGATATATCATTGAAAATAGAATTTTAAAACCAATCGAATGACATAAAAAGTTGAAATAATGTTTTCTTAGTGCAAATTAAGCACAGCACAGTTGTGACTTTTATAAGCACTTGAAATATTAATTTTTTTTTAAACTGAGTAAAAAACAAAAAATGGCAGCCTGATACATGGACGCTGTGTCACTAAAAAAAATATTCCCATTGTATTGAAATATTTTCAAGAGTGTAGGATGATAAAGTTTACCATTTTTTTCTGATTCGATAATACATCTAGTTTAGTAACTAGTTTATTTAAGGACAAAAAAAATCTGCTGGCAGTAAAAAAAAACAGGAGAGGAGGTAAGCGAAAGCCTCGAACCAGACAAATTAAGCTCGCTTAAGAGGTTATAAGGGTGAGCTACCTTTCAGAGATAAAATTTTTATGTTTACCTTAAATATGTAGAGATACACCCGAACACTTAACTGCTAAAATGATAACTTTTATAATAATTTTACCAAAAGAAATTTATTTACTTAATTACACTTACCTGTAAAAAATTAAGTAATTACCTACAAGACCGAGATGGTTGTCAATATAGAATTTTGGTTTGTGGTTAGATGTGGGGATGTCGCTGTTATCGCATTCTTAGCATTTCCTTTACTAAGGTTAATGTATTGTTGTGGTTTCAACGTTGTCTCCAGTACAGGATTACTTCTGAACGGATAGGATCTACCTCTCCTCCTAATTACAAACCAGAATGGTTGGTTATATCTTGCAGATATAACAACCCCGTTTAGTTTAGAAGTGTAATTCAATACCTGTCGGGGCATATAGCCCGAGAAGTAGTTGTTGCTTCTTAGTGAACTGTTCTTTGAAAAATATTTTTCAACAACTTTGTAAGGCGTTATAATAGTAACCATTACTTTTGACATCTAGAAGAAATTTAAATGACAATATTCACTATTAATTAAAATACGCACGCGAGTACGCAAACGCCATTTAAATCATAGGGAATCACATTGTAACTGAAACCCCACATACTTGTACACCATAATTACAAGGTGGTTTAACCCTCGGGTAGACCTCTTCAAAGATAGCGTTGTAATATCGATTCAATTCAAATAAATTCAAAACAGATTCCTATTAAATGATAGGTATCATTCTTTACATGTATTCTTTGGAATGTACCCAATCAATCAATTTTATTGTCTGTAAAAATGTTGCCATTATGATAGATGGCTGTGAAAAATTAACGGAAAAGGAAATTTAACAAACCGGAAATATGTTATAGTTGTTATATTTCGACATTACATCTACTCAAATAAGTGTTCTACTTATCCATTACTTTATCTTAGATATATAAATAGAAATTCTTTCACTCATTTGACTTGCACATTATTTTAGGTTACCTGTAGGAGAATTTTTAATGAGTGGAGGACAAACAATGTCTTGGCTCGTTGGAAACAAAATAATAACAGTAACTACTAGCGGCTGCTCAAAAAAAATACTAAAACATGGTCTTTGTGATAAATGCTGGACTATGTGTAGCAGCCAAAATGAAAGTAGAAAAACTAAATCCAGTCGTAGCGGCAGTAATGAAATGGACGACGTTGATTGGTTTTCAAGGTAAGATATTCATTAATTTCAGTTAAATTGATAACTCATTTTTTGTTGGACACTCCTAGAAGTATGGGACCAGAGCATACACAGCGTCGGAGTCGAGTACACTTAGTTTAGAAACACTTCTCCATTCTTTTTGTTGTCATCTTTATTCAATTTCTCTAAACGCTGCAATTAATATTTATTTCTGTGGTTTTAAGCCGTTTATAATCACAGCCCTCTGATAACAGTGATAACCACAAAAAGATTCCGAATTTGTGATTATTACACGGCTACAAGATGGTGAAGCGTAAAGGTTCTATTTTTTATAAAGGGAATATAACTAAAATTCGTTTTAGTTGAATATTTGCGACAATACATGCGAAATTTGACAGTAGCCAATTGACTGGTAGAGTATGGTGTCGTACAATCGAGTTACCCTATAACGATACCAAATTATGCCTGGTACATGCAAGAAAAAATGGTCTAATGTGTTCCTTTTCCAGACCTAATTATTCAACTGGACCATTTGATCAACAATATGCTTTTTGACCAGAGCATGACTTGTATCACTTAATTTTAAATACAGACAATAGGCATGATTACTAATTTTGAAAAACTGCTCTACGATGTTTGCACTCATATAATCCAAAATAAAGTTTTTAAAAAATAAATTCACCTTAATAACATGCGAAACAGTTCATTAGAGGACATTCGCCAACATTTACGTCAGACCTAATAAGCGAAGATAGGAAAACTGTCGATAGCCGTAGTAGGTATGTTAACAGGCCACTGTAAGCTTAACAGACAGTCAAAGCTAATGGGGTTAACAGTCGAAGCCATGTGCAGATTTTGTCACCTAGAAGGGGAAACTGCAGTGTACATCCTATGCCAGTGCGAATGTGCGGTTTCTTGTACTATGCGATGAGAAGCCACCGGCAAGAAATTACATGAGAAGTTCAGTCTCGAGGCTGATTAGCTATTTAAAAAGAGTCGGGCTGGAGAATTTAATCTAGATTCAGAGGACCACAATATATCTGAAAAGGTCGCAGTGGAATAGACTGATTATCCACCTCATAAAATATAATCTTATAGATGTAAGAATACATCGGTAAAGATTCCGGACAAGATATACAAATGTTTATAAATATAGTCGCACTTGTAATGTAAAAAATGAGTGATTTCTTTGGAATGTGACTGTCATCATGCCTATTTGTAAACTTTTTTTTTCTTTAAAAGGTCGTTCGGGTCTTTACAAAATATTTTCAGTCTTGACAATTGTTCCAATGATATCTCCAACATGGTCGTTTAAAAATTACTTTTGATTCCCGTTTATTGGAGTTTAGTAACTCTAGTACATAATTTTAACATATTTAGCATCATAAATCTATATATTCATACATTTCCAACGGTATCTCAAATTCCAAAATTCGACCAATCATCACATGTGGCGCCTCCATCTTTAATTGTTTAAACATTTTTCGTATACTTTCAAATTTCCAAAGTAGCACTCTAAAAACTAAGAATTGCATTTCTCCTTTTCTTATTCTAGCGCCATTTTAGCCATAGTTGGCTTTAGAAATTCGAAAAATAGTCAATATTGCAATGGAAAAATTGCTTTTAGAAAATTTTCGAAAATCCTGTTCCCACCTTTGTTCCCGGTTGGCCAAATAGTAACTCTCTTTTACCATCAAGTATCTTCTTGTGGTGCCAGTTATGAAATCTGTTATAATTCATCTTATTCCTGCATAGTGTGAGCAGTTTCGTGTACGTTTCAGGCATGGTCTTATAAAGTTTTTCCCATGCATTTGTTTTGGGATGTTTCTCCAGTACTTTTTATGTTTTTCTCTGATTCAGTTCTCTACAGATCTTCGTACTACGGTTTTTGGTATACTAAGAATCAGGCTGTGTGTCCTGCGACTCTCTTTTTGCTAATTCTGCAAGTCAGTTTTTCCATTGTCTTTGATACCCTGGTATTCAGCTCAGCTTAACGTTATTCTGTTCCGTTAACGTTTTCAGCTCTTTGATGCAATCCCATACCTGTCTAGACGTCACGTTCTGCTTCGAGATAGCGTTGAGTGACGTTTAACATATAGATCTGCTTGCGCTCGATAGTTTTCCTGTAGTTTTCTCTCGCGCATTGCAGGATTACATATGCCTCCACCTGGAATACAGAGGTGTAATTTCCCAAAGCGTAGCTGTCTTCTGATGTTTTGGAGTACCAGTACCATTTACAGTTTTAGACCCATGTCTGTCCCTGTCTAAAGGTACCGAGTTCTTTGTCAGTCCATCCCTTTATGTCTGTAATCAACACATCGAATGGACCATTAAAAAGAATATTGGTTGGTTGGGTAAACTTTCTCATGCTTAGCACATCCTTTGACACAATTCCTTCAATTTGCCCTGATTTTTCTAGGTTGCTAAGTGTGTTTTCTAATCTTTAGATATTTAGTCTTGCCTCTCCATGTACTAAAAACTCTGTTATAGAAATACATTTTATATTTTTTTTGACATTGGCCTTTATCTTTTAGACAAAATTCTAACGACAAATCCAATACGAATACGTCCGTAAGTTCACCTGCGGAAGACAGTAAAAAAATAAGTGAAAAATTGGAAAAAGTTTCTTGTAAATTACAACAGATTGCTAGTAATTTTAGACAAGAAAAAGAAACGTGCAATTGTTGGTGTTCTGGATGGGCAGAAATTTATATCAGAAGACCTACAGGTAATATAATTTAATGATTATTATTAACAAAAACTATGCAATAATTTTTTTCAACGATAATAAAAGAAGTCTTCATTTCGCAGCAATATACAAAGAATATACACTTTTTTGGATCTATCGACATTGTATAATGATAGGCATAGTAAAACAGTAACAATGTTAAAACCGTTTGAGGCAATTTTGCACGCCATCTAGTTACTTTTACGCTCGTTCTTCATAAAAATGACCCGTAACGTACTGCCCTCTGAAATAAACTGCACTATTTTCAATAACTAAATAATTTTTGAAAAGTTCCCTACTAAATGTGAAGTTTTCTTTATCTTCGAATTCCGAACAATAAAATGATGACCAAGGCCGACGATACATTGTTGCCGATTTTACTTTTTATTGCGAAAGTTACACAAATTTGATGGGAATCCATAATAGATAGATAGCGCGTATTTTCGTATTTTGAAATATGATGTTCATAATAATGTTATAGCAGGTATTCATCTTGATCCGAAAATAAACTTAATCTCGGTATCATTATTTGTCACCAATTTCAGTGTACAAAATAGTGATTTTTATGCAATGAGTTTGTATAGCACTAGCATTAATCTGTTTATCACTCCAAAAATATGGGATAAAAAGAAGAATCCTCGTACAAAGGTACATAAAATATATTCACTGGGTGACTGAAATAATGTAAATTTGCGATTTCTGAACTTCGTTCGTGAATGTAAATTAATTCAAAGGATATTTTTTTACACATTCGTATTTTGATTATCTCTTAAGGAGACGAAAAAATAAGTCTCAGTTATTTTGTATGCGTTTTTTAAGCTTTCAGTTGAAAATTTATTCACTTTACGCTTTCCATTCTGGTAAAAATATTTTTGATTTTGTTTCGCTTTCTTACTGTATTGATTAGGGACTCAAGAAATATATAAAATCAAAAACAATAACTTCAAAAAAGTGCTAACTATACTAATACATTAAAAAATAATGAGGTTAAATTTACTAAATATATCATAATACAATATATAATCGTACTAATAATTAAATTAATGACATTGTAGAATCCTGCAATTGTGCAATATGGCCTTTCATGAAGAAATGCCCTCGTCGATCTATTTGCGGCTTAGGTAGCTAAAGGTAGATGCTAAATTTTTGGCATTGAAGGTTTTAAAAGGTCGGAGCTCGGTAGCATGAGTGTGAATCACGGATTTTTGCTCTGAATATAAAAATATGGCTAGGGTCGAATTCCGCAAAACTACCCGAAACAGGGATTGTCGTATCATTAGCAACCATATAGTTTGGTGATTTCCAAAAATAGAGTATTCAGGTAAACAGAAGCTCTCGTAATTTATTGAGAAGGGCAAGAAAAATCATTGAAGAATGTATACAGTTTTGAAAAAATGGCTGCTTTAGTTGAAAAAGCTCTCGTAATTTATTGAGAAGGGCAAGGAAAATGATTGAAGAGAGTATACAGTGTTAAAAAACTGGCATTTAGCTGTTAGCCGTATTCTAATCCTCCCGCGACTTTTTGAGGAACTCGACCTAGGATTAAAGACGCAGGTAGGTTTTTGCGGAATTCGGCACAGTCCAAAAATCTGATATGGTAAACATTTTTTTGTTTTTATATTCAGTGATCAGTCTACACTACATTGGTGGCTAATAGTTTCTTTGCAATAAGTTTACCATTATTGAAAAAATTTGACTCTTGACGTAAGTCCAACTTATTTTTGGTCAGTGGTTGCCGTCATTAGACACATGGAAAGTATCTTCATAGGTACTTTCCTCCCAAGCGAGGTCATTGCATTCGACATATTAGATAATAAAATAAAACATCTAAAGTTTTGATAAATGAATTTATTAGAAAATATCGAACAAAAATATTAAATTAGGTAAATAATAAATACATTTTTTATAAAATTATTGATTCAAAAATTATAATAATTATAAACCATAAGTGTCCAGCGCGTTTAAAAAAATGATCAGAAACTACAAGTAGGACGGTCCTGTATATATACCTTGTGCACTTTACAGCTACGACAACATACACAAATCCAAGTAGTAACAATTCAATCCTTTAAAAATTATTGATTTTCATAATTTATCACTTGAAGATGATAAGATTTCTTTCTTTAGTTACTTAATACACAAAAACATCAAAACAAGTAGGTACAAATTGTTAGTGGGAAATTCGAATGGCCAACAAATTGAGTAAACTATTTATTGTATTTTCTAAAACTTTTTCAAATTCGTAAAATGTTTTTTGCAAACTTTGATATACAGGGTGCTGCTTCGGAATGCATCACATTATTCACGTTCTAGTTTTTTATGGTTTTTCGTAAATTATTTTTTTTATAACCAGTACCCGACTCGTTTGGGCCATGATAGGAACTGTGTGTTATCAAGAAAATATACAGAGTAGCTCATTAGTTTTGACCTTAGGAAGAAATGGACTTGAAAAAGTTTTACAATATTTGAAAGTCTGAGTCCGCAACAATAAATTGAAAATATATTGCCTATGACTACAACAGATTGCATATTTTCTCATTTTATAGTTATTTACTAGGCTTACTACAAGTGGTAGAAAATCATTCAATCATCATCAATCGTTTTTCGCAACGCTGCATGAACAGATTTACAGCGCGTCACAGTTTTGGCAGCAATTTGACCTTTAAATTGTTGATTTCTACTCGTTGTAGTTGCACGAAAATACCATCTCAAGACACAACACAGTATATTCTTTAATTTTACATAAGTTTTGAGTAACTACAAGTGGTAGAAAATTGCTTTTTTGCGAATAAAAACCAGACTGTCACTAAAATATTTTGTCATTATAAACGTCAAAAAAATTTCCAGTATAATTCGCTGTTGGGAACCCCCGAGGAAAAAATTTCCGCCACAATTCATCCGTTGCCATGGTGATCTGTCAAAAAAACACGTTTTGATTGGTTAAAAATTACAGGTGTGGAATGTTCACTGAAATGTTTGCTACAAATCAGCTTATTTCTTAGCGATTTCTGTCTTAGGTCTGCCAAAACAGCATTACCTGAAATAATGAACATGAATGTTAACATACATGTAATGGTTATGGTAAAGTAAGTATTTTTTTGTGTTTAAAAAACTTGAATTTATTTCATTTCTGTAACGAGCATAACTAAAAACAACTACAGTAAAACCCTTGTTTGGAATTTCCCGAATTGTATTAAGA
This sequence comes from Lochmaea crataegi, assembly GCA_947563755.1. NCBI lineage: Eukaryota > Metazoa > Arthropoda > Insecta > Coleoptera > Chrysomelidae > Lochmaea > Lochmaea crataegi. Next base: position 25,470,394 of record OX387434.1, read on the forward strand.
TAATTCCATACCTGTGTATCATTCCCAAAAACAACTACTTATCATTGAAATTTCTTGGTAGGTACACAGGTTTAATAAGGGGTTTTAAAATCAAACAAAAGACCATTCACAGGAATCGTAACAAAACCGGAAATAAAAAAAATAACAAATATATATGTACCTACAAAAGATATTTGAATAATCTGAATTTAATATAAATATTATATTTATTTGCCTGGTGTTGAAAGTTACCGGTCAACGTGAAAATTTCGATAAGCCCGATAAACAAAAAATCCTTCATATTAAGGAACAAACTTATTCTAGGAACTACTACGCAAAATACCTACCTGCATGACATCCTTTTGACAGCTTTATTACTTTCTGATAAGTGTACACAACCAACCCAATACCAAGGACCCGTCTTAAATGTTTCACAATAGACTGCCGAAAATTATAATCATTAAAAATATTATTTATTGTGTTATCTATTTATACTTATTGGATTGAGCACACAATAATATGATAGAAAACTTACTGCGTGCTCATTGTTGAATTATATATATATTTATATTACTGCATCTACCAATTTAACAAAATGATTGTTATAAATCAAGCAAGAGTCTTATATATTTTTGAAATCATCAACTATTAAATGGAAATAAAAAATTCTAAAATTCTATCAAGGGCGTCATATTTAATAAATTCATAACGTTATAAACACATAAACTACTATAGTTGAAAATAAAAATTGATCTTCTCGAGGATTTTTTTAAATGTTTCATTTTTTAAAAATAATTAATTTGTTCCATAGTTCTATTATCATAATATAGTAGCATTACTATATTCTAAACCGTAATAGATACTAAGACAATTAAATGGACAAAAAGGTAACTGTATTATGGAGGGACATTATAATTGTTGAAAAAAATCCTATTTTATATCGAAACACTAGCTAAGGTCCAAAATAAGGCTCTCGGTACATTTTTTTTACAAAATAAAAACAAGTTTATAAAATATAACTACGACAAGAACGTATTTAAGAATTGTTCTCATTAATGATATTACTTATTTGAGATAAAACGTCATAAAAATCTGAAGTGTGATATATTGCCTAATTTGAATATTTAACATTGACTATAGTTCTTTCGCCATCAGAAGAGAGTAATAAAACCTAATTATGTATGCAAACTACAGCAGCAGTGGCCCAAACAATATCAGTATATTTGCAAATTTTTACCAAAAAGCACCAACAAAATTTCTTTTAGTTTAGCGGTGCCGACCAATATACCTGTTATAACAATAGACGACCCTTTTGTAATCGCCAAGAAACTGGTCAATAATCCTTGCATAAGCGTGGTTCTGGGTTTAATAAAAGGGGTAAGAAAAAAGTACATTAAGTAGTTATATGTACATTGATAAATTACCTTATTTGGCATAATTAAACCAACAGATTTTAATGGCTAAAAAAGTTATTGATAGTGTCATCAAATTAACCTGAATATTTCAGAAACTTTAGAATATTTTTTAACAAAAAAGTTTTCAAATAACTTAAAGTTACTACCTAATATTTGTAACCGGCGGCGTCATGGGGTCTAAAGTAAATATTTATAGACTATCATTATAAATATAATTCTATAAATGTACGCCCATGGTTTACTGGTTTCCGATAATTTTAATACTCTCCCCTGATGGCGAAACAACTATAATAATTACAATAAATAGGCATATCCATATTTAAAAAAAATTATGTTAGTCTCGTGAAGACACGAAACGTCGTATTGAAGATTTGTTGGTACATGTCTATAGTAAATTCGTGTTCAAATAAAACTTTGCTGTTCTTTGATATTTTTTTATTTAAAAATTCTATTCTGAAAAAAACAAAAACAGTCTTTTTAGTTCTCCTAGTATAACTCGAGAATGGAGGAAATCGTAAATTTTTCAACATATTATAATGTTCTCCGTAATAGTTGCCATTTTGTCAATATTATGGCCTAGAATTTAGTATAATGGGGACTACCGAGTTGTACCACCACTACCTGAGTTAATCCATTTCCGCCTTTATTGGGGATTATTCTATGCCCCACTATTTAGAATTTCTGTCTTGATTAAAACAGATCATTGATTAATTTATCGAGAAGGGCAAGGAAAATCATTGATGAAGCCATTTTTTTAACACTGTATAGCTTCTTCAATGATTTTCCCAGCCCTTCTCGATAAAAACTACAACCATAAAATTGTTAAGCTCATGAGGAAATTCGGTGGTACAACTCGACGGCAGGAATATACCTACCTGATATCTTGCGATCCCGAGTATAATAACCATATAATATATGATAAAAGAAACAGTCTATACATTTGAACAGGTAAATATTTTATCTTATTGGCGTGGTAGCTCCAATTTATAAACACACAGATCCACTATACCTTATTATTACCTGCTTAGTTCATAAACATAAAATAAATAACAAAAAATACTATTTCCAATTATTTCAATTTTCGTGGAATATTTTAATGTCCAACCCTTTGTATTCGGGTATATAAGTTGGAAATATTTTCAATAATTTTTTATTCTGTTACTTTACCATAAAGGTAGATGCAAAATTTAAATTTAGGGAGGATTCAAATACTTTTGATAAATTTAAGATTCAACGGATATGGAATTTGTACTAGTTAAATTCTTGTACTCCTATAACATGCAATGCAACCATAAAACAAATAAGCTCATTATCAGAAAAAACTATTGGACGAATTGTCTTTTATTTGACGATAATCAAATACTCATGTTTAGTTTTGGAAATTTGGATACACACTTATTTATTCACATTCACTATTTTTTACTCCTCTATGAAAAATAATCGTCGGAAGAATAACTCACCCGAGTGTATGATCCATCCACTTATTTCTAGCCATTTCTGAAATATCGAAAAGAAGATTTAAATTATAATCAGGTAAAAATGTCGACATTCATTCATATTATAATAAATTTATAGAATTTATTAATTCTCTACTGACTGAGCACACAACGATAGCTGATTGATAAAAGTGATTATTTGTTATATTAATACATTTCAGTAAGTATAGGTCGCTAAATATACAGTTTTTATTTTGGAAATTGTAAGCTGTAGCATTTATATACTTAACGTCCTGTTAATATAATTTTGATATATTAACCAAGATTGATGTATAAACGCAACTGAGCTAAGAATACTTATAAAAATTTTGAATTAAAATTTGAATCCTAGAAACCAATTTATAACATTATTTACGGTGATTAACTAAGCTCAACTTAATTAAGAATTTACTGTTAAATGAATAATTTTTAAAAGCTGATTGGTTCATTTTAATAATGCAACCAATCAGTATCCAAAATTCTAAATATAATTGTTAATTCTTAGTTTATAGATTTTCTGGTTTTACTAAAAGAAAAGATAGGTATATTGATTGTAATAATGTCTACTTACCTTTAAAATGAAATATATATCAACGTTCAGAGATTCTCAAATAAAACAATAATCCAAATGCACAGCCAACGAAACACAACAATGACACAACGAACACAATTAATACAATATTAATAATGAACTTCAAATTGCAACTTTGCCATAGGTACCCAAAATAAGAAACTTTGCAACACAGCTCTTATGGATGTATATAACATTCTGAATAATTTTGGCGCCATCTGTTATTGGGGTAATTCGGCGACCAAAGCTGAGGAAATTCGTGATTCAAGCTACGACGTACAATAAGAAAAGACGTGCCGTGGACGCCAACTCCCCACTGCCATCTATTGGTGGCGTCCACCTCGTCAAATGATATCCTCGTAAGATTAACCTACTATGCCTATCTTTATACAATGCTATCGATACTTATAAGTGTCTCAAAAGCTTTTCAAATAAAGCACTGTTAAATACCCATACTCTTAAAACATTTTATCAATTTTCAATAATGGAGCTTTCTTTATGGCCGTGTGCACCGTTTATAGTACTAAACTGGTATAAATAGTTAAACGCCGTTAATGTTGTCTTGGTATGCACCGAACGATGTCTAGTTAAACCTGAAAGAAGTTTGACAACGTCGAAAAATTTGAGACTTTTTTGTGAGAAAAACGTTCGTTGGTGACAATGCTTGACTTTATTTGAGTTTTGAGTACTTTCGTTTACAGTTATGGACGTGACGGTTGTTATTTGAATTCCGAATTACATGTATTTCATTGATAAAACGAGCAACAGTTTAAATAATTAGAATCCTCCACTGTTTCATAACAGTCACCTCATCAAATCTAACCAACCTTTCATGAGACATTGACATAAGTTACCCAAGTGTCAAAAACAAGAGTTTACAGTTAAACCTCCGATATTGTTCATTAAATTTTTAACTGGTTCATTTTCCATAGAATCGATGGTGCATACCAACTCAAAATTATAAACTAGTTTAATGCTTAAACGAGTTTAAGTGTAAACGGTGCATACGGTCATTAGTCAAAATCTTATATTATTTAACTCTTCTAGGCGATGTGTCCTGGGTAATGAGGATTCAAAACAATGTAAACTTCACACACGCCATCTACGAATTTCCCCTGAATGACGTATCGACGTTATTTAGACCTTCACTGATGCCTGTGGAATCAGATCCTAATCAAAGACCACCGTTAAGGAGACAGCTTTCTGAAGACGAAAACAACGAAGGCAACGCGATAGCGTCAGAATCGAACACCAGTTTGCAAGGTAAATGTTTGTGTAATATTTGGCTTGTTATATAAGTGAATAAACTTTTCTAGTTTCGCTGTATATTATTAGTTGTTATCAAGACAATACTTTAAGATACACTATTAGGTTGGGAGACGCTATGCTTCGTAACATGCCATGACAAGTGACAGTTGACAAGGACGAACCACAAATTACACTATACCTTATAATTTGTATAGTTCTTCTGATAAAAAATTAACAAAATAATATATATTTATGATCAACTTTATATAAATCGTGGTAACAACGTCCTAATTCGAAAATGCCCCATTATCATTTTAATGTATCTGTTTGGAAAGGGTCTCCACGGCAGTCACCTTCAAGGCAAAATTCGCGTGATAGCGTCGATGAAGAAATTGATACTATCTACGATGACAGCGGTAGATCTAGGAATCCCGTTCGTCGATCTAATTCTAGTCCCGAAATGTCGGCAAGTTGGAAAAATCCTTTTCTACATCAGAAGCCGTCTTTGGAAGAAGACACGAAAGGTTCTGATGACGATGGAGGAAAGAAAAATAAAATTTATGCTAAAGATATGAGAGTGAGCTGTGAAGCCATACCAGAAGAAATCGCTGGATCTGGTAAGTCGATATTGTTTCACTCGAGTTGATATTTTTCAAAAGTTGCTACCTTAATAATATAAAGGTCAGCTAAAAATTAGTAAAACAGTATGAACTATGACATAAAAGTAGGTACATCGGTACTTCAATTTTCTGTGGACGGTATTTTTAATCCCGCGTCAAACTTCCAAGTCTTAGGTTTCTTCCGACACCGTGTTTCATGTTAGATGCAACGGGAGGCAATTTTTACAAAGAAAATCATTGAAATCATTTGAAGTAAAGGAAGAGGCATTATTTGTCTGTAGCAAAATTTTGGTTGGTTTTTAAATATTAAGTATCACAATTACAAATTTTAATATTTTAAACAAGTAAATCAGGCACTTGTCTAGTAAAAAAAACATTTCGAGTTAAGGAATCACTTCTTTGAATTTGTCCTTGTAGTATTGAAACATCCTGTGGGCGGGTCTATTGTGGCTTACATCTATTCATATTTCACCAAACAAATTCAGCTTCGTAACAAAGCCGATTCGTTTATTTGGTGAATGATATTTCAGGTCTGAGAGTGAGAAAGACCATCAGATACCTGATTAGGACCGCAGTGGGGTAAGCATAAAGTATATGCTGTTTCATCATTTTTCGGACAAAGACGGCAGGGATCTTTCGACAATCCAAGACTTTACCATATGATGATTAAGACTGCTATAGACTAAAGGCTGCTGCACAATTGCCCGGGGATGAGAACCAGAACGGAAACGAGAACGAAATATTATATTTACAACTAGAACGGAAATAGTAGGGATGTTTGACATTTTCTGGGGATATTTATTTTCTAAAACACTGTCAACTTGTGACTCAATAACAAACTTCCGAATATCATATCAATCATTTTTGATATAATGGAAGTTATTAGTGATGCTGAGATGCTGGATGGTGGGTTAGACCTATATTCACAGAGAGAAAAGATAAAGGAGCCTTTGCAAATTTATTTACCTATATTCTCATGCAACGAGGTTATGTATGGTTATGTTTGCATCAAACAGGTTGCTGCTTTCCTATTGGTTTAACTATTAGCATTATATATCCTGTGCTGTGATTGGCTCCGGGAATGCAACGGTAACGGGAATGTTAAAACCTAGCCAACTTTCCAGTTCTCGTTCCCGGGCATCTTCTCGCTCTCATTACCGGAAATTGTTTGTACATGGGTACGATAAAATATGTGTATCTTAACTTTTTTTCCGTTCTCGTTCCCGTTCCCGGGTAATTGTGCAGCGGCCTTAACACTTGTTTGGAAACATTCTTCGAAACATGTATAAAAGCCTTTGAATGAATCAATTCTCGTACATTATGCCATAACTCTAAAATTATTCTTGCAGTCCAGGTATTTAATGTTTGTTTGGCAAAACTTCATGAGTTGCCAATGGTAGGTTCTGGTCCGATAAAACCACCTGCGGCACCCTCCCTTGCAAGGGAGTCTGACTTTTCATTGCCAGTCATACCCGAATGGCCAGGTATTTAAACAAGAGACACTTTCCTACCGAGGAGAGTCTTTTTGATCAGTTTGATACCAACTTCGACGTTACACGGTAAGAGCTAAGTGCTTAAGCCACTTGGTTATTCAAAAAAATATGTTATTGTTTTATGTGTGAGATTGATTTCCCCTAATCTCTCCCACAAAAATCAATGACATTTTGCTTGAAATACAGTTGCATTGGATCCTAGGCAGGTTGATATTTCTGTCCTAGGACTGCGACCATATAGACCTGCACCAAAGCTTGAGGGTATTTTGAGCCATCAATAGGTTTGTTCCCAAAGCAAGTTCCTAAATGTTATGGACATATTGAGCCTGTGCAGTATAAATTAAGCGTTCCAGCAGAGCACTCAGAGCAGAGTTCAGAGCAAATTATAATTGTTTGTTGTTCTCGCAAGACTAGTAACTGGTTCAAAACGAGATCGTTACTTGTTCTCTTGGTTCCAAAATAAAAAGAGAACTTTTAATTTCGCGCATGCGTTTTCATATAAAATGACTTCTTCTTTTAGTACTTTTACTTTTTAATAACTTTGCTTTTTGGTTATGTTATATTTGTTTGATATTGATTTTTGAGTACGTATATGTTATTGTAAACAAAATGGATTCTTTTTTTATTGAGAGTGAATCAGAAGTTGAATTTTCGGATATGTCCGAAGATTATAGTGAGTTTTCAGAATTTGAAGAGGAATTATTACAAGATCGACAGCGCCCAGAGAATGAGAACTATATTGAAGAAATGATACAGCAATATAATGACACTGAATTTGTTGAACATGATAGAATCATAGAGATACTACAGATAGAGGCAACAATCCAGCTCGGAACCCGTCATCTTATAAGAGAGAGATAGAAAGTCAGAGGTTCAGGCTGTCTTTCTCTAATGGCGCGCATGCTATAGACGAGAGACAAAGACAGGAACACCTCTGACGTCTGTCTTTTTCTCTCTCACCGGAGTTCAGACGGACATTCCCACTTACACAGCGGCCTATGGCTTGTTGCCTCTATCTGTAGTATCTCTATGGATAGAATTCGCAAATAATGTGTAAATAGCTTTTCAAGACAGTTTGAAGATCGATTGATCTTCTTTTCTTTCGTATCGAAATATTCAGCAAATATTACTTTTCAGAACTGTTCCAGCACACATTTGTTTGGAACCTGTTTGGTCCTTTGGATTTTGGACCTTGTCTAGTCACGCATGCGCTCAGATAATGTTAATATCGTGTTTGGAATTCGTTTCGGGAACAAACCTAGTGTCTTTATGGAGGACCCAGTCATCTCTATAAATCGGCAACTATCTCTCGGTCCAGTAGCGGAACTCCCATAAATAGAAACGCGTAGTAGAGTCGTTAGATTTCTGCTGCAATTTCCACGTCCCGCAACCCCTTATAGAATCGACGAAACGAAAAATGATACCTCTAGAAACTCATTTAATCATGTGTGTTAAACAAAGATAGTGTTAGCAGAGAGATATCCTCTATGATGTTTGACGCAGTAGGTTATCTTTGGTTTGAAGTTTAAGAATAACTCGACGTTCATTGCCGTACCTAACCTAACACTTCAATAACTAAAATTGAAGTAAATAGAATAGAACGGATTTTTTCTGCTTACTATTTGTTGCCAAAAACGACTGTGACAATGTATTCAGGAGATCCGAGGAAAATGCGTGTATCAAAGGATCACACAGGGCAACAATATTATAAGTTTTCTAAAGTGCATAGTGAAATAATAACAAATAGATTTAGCACCCCTTTTCAACGAAAGCAGAAAAATGTGGGAAAAATACCAATTTATGCAATCCCATATTTATCGTCGAGTTGAACTACTGTGATTTTGTATCGGCTGCCTTCTTTCAAAGTTATAGGTATCTTATTTATAAATGGACCACGTTATGTAATAATAGATTAAGCGACATTTTATAATTTCCCAGAAAATTGAATGTAAAGATTTTTTTATTTTTAAGTTGTCGTGGAGTCGTTATTGTAGGAGTTATAAATTTGAGTTTTTGACATTAGGACTATTATATAGTGTATTTTAGAGCCCTGTTTTTAAACGTATGATTATATAACCAATTTAAGGCTATAGTGCCAGAATGTCGTTTAATTCGATATTACTTTTTTATAATTAAGCCAGTATCTAAATTTTCGCAAGGAATTAACCAACACATTTGTCGCATGATTCTTTATTACAGAACTAAAAAATACAACGTAACATATTGACGAGGAATAATGCAAAGAAAATTAAGCGCCATTCCTGGCGCTTGAGTCTATGTTACAAAAAAAGGATTTAGATGCAAATAAGTTTTGCAATATCGATATGTCGGATAATTCTTAATTACGTATCTTAAATTTGCATTTTGCCTTGATGAGTTCTAAACATGTCGCTTAATTCAGGTGCTCTTGAAAATAAAGAAGAAAATATTTTATCTGGGAAAAGGTTTTCAAACATAGATTTTAAGCTTCTCTAAGAGATGGCGCCATTAACTGGATTTTTGAAATTTTGTCGCTTAATTCGCTATTACATAACATGGTCCAAATATTTTATATCTTTTAGTATAGATATAAATAATAAACTTCCATTTCCAGTTTTTCCGTAACCAACTAAATGAAAACTAGCTCCTTATTCAATCTGAACAACTGAATAAAGTGTTCATCTGTTGAAGAAAAAGGATCTGCATCATCCCTCATAAGTCGTCGCCGTCGTTGATGAAACTCTTGGTAAATGTTCACCTAATTACAGTTACCTGTAAAAAATTGTCATATTTTAGTAAAGCGTGATCAATAGACGTTGGTTGCTTCTATCTTGCAGATATACCAACCCCGTTTAACTCAGAATTGAAACTCAATGTCTGTCGGGACATATAGCCCGAGAAGTAGTTGTGCTTCTAATGAACGGTTTGTTCTTTGAAAAATATTTTTCAAATTTTGTAAAGCGTTATAATAGTATTAAACTATTATCTTTGACGTCTCTTGGAAAATGGCTCTCCGGTTTTCATTATCAGCTACATTTCAAATATGTTTCAATCAATGAATAATGATATTGTTTCAATGTACAGAAAATATCATGTGTCAAAATCGTAATAAATAGATTTCCTGTCGGTTTTAAAATCAACATATTAATTAAAAACTGAAAAATGTCCGAAACAAGTGGGCGATACTTACCCCTAATTTGTCTCTGTTTGCTATTATATATCCTCTGGACAGTGTTGCCAAAGTTACTCTTCATTGGCTTTTGTATACCTGAGCTGTTTTTCCCTACAACGTATCAACTAATGATAAAATTGTCATTTGAATATATCTTGTTTGCCTTCTTCTTTATCTCCAGAACAAGTTTGACCATTTTAGTACGGCAACACAGTTGGTGATGGAATATGACATTTGTTCACAGAAGCACTCTCAGCACGATTGACGTTTTGTTCTGTGATATGTTAGCTTAGTCGTCTTTGGCTGTGCATCTAGTTTGTTTTGTCCGTTTGTCGTCTGTTTGTAAGGTTATTGTTGCCGTTTTTGTGTTGTATTTTCAATATTTTTCAAAAACTTCAAAACAGCAAACAAATACAATGAAGCATAACCTCAAATTTGATTGACTCTTGTTTTGGCATACACGAACCACAGGTATACGGATTTACTATGATAAAACTTATATGATTGGTGGGTGGGTGGGGTGGGTTGGTCGATAGGCGAGTAGGGGCTAGTACGTGACACTGCATTCCACCAATAAGAGCAGCCTTTACAAATGGCGCGTAAAATTCTATGTTTGAAATGAAAATTATGTAATTTATTGCATTATTCATATTATAGAACAAATCAAAATATATATACTTACTAAATATAGCAGTTTTCAGACATGGAGATAACGGTTATACTGTTTTTGAAAATTAGTGGTCTTTCCCATTCTACAAATATTATTCGCATCGCTTTCAAAGTTTTTCTACAATTAGAATTCTAATCATCAAAGTCTGCCTCTACAGGTCTATAAGCAGGAACGATTGGGGAACTGCATTGAAATTTGTTTAAAACTCAAATTAGATTTTTGTAATGAGATGAATACCTATAATTTTCTATTTCCCCAAAAATTTTACCGCTTTTATTACTTGAATACATTCATATCCATTTACATACAGTGCAAAAAAATTAAAATTGCGAAAAAAACCCAAAACACTTGCATGCTCGGTCTTGGGTAAGTAGTGCACTGCTGGGTCTTGCCTTTTCTGCAAGACCAATACCAAGCTCGCTCTTCACTAGGGACGTCTGACGCGTCAATATGTGGGTTTGATAATGGCGCCCACGAGAAAAATTGGGTATTGGGTGTTGGCCAAATCACCATCCTACTCATAAGAATATTAAAAATAATTTGTGAATTGTTTTTTTACAATATCACTCAAAGATAAGTGAATCCGTACGTAAAAATACAAATTAAAAAATTAATTAAAGAAGTTATCGTGCGATGGGCCTTGCTCCAGAAAATGTTAATGTTTGTACACCTACTTATTGAGGATATTATGATACAATTGCCATTAAAAATTTAAGTCCATGGACCATCTTCAACTCGAGATAAAAGTAATTAAATCTCGAATTATCAACATAAAGAGTATTTTTTCAACCAGTTTCGAAATTCTATAAAAAATATTAGTTGATGAATTTATTTTGCGTTTAAAAAAAATATTGACCATTTCATTGTTAATATTTAACGCAAAGCTGAAAATTTATAAACAATATATATTATGTAGGGAAGTCGAACAGGAACATCTTGCTACACCGAGTATAGTAGTATAATTTGAGTGGTAAATTCCAACGGACAGAGATTAACACAAGCTACGTTGCCGGATTGCAACATTTGGAAACTGTTGATAGTATTTGTGTATATGTATACAAGAATGGTATCTTTCTCTACGGGTACAGTCTGTGACTAAAGTTATGGCGCATTATGTTACAAGCACCTCTATTACCTTTTATACAGAGTGAGTTTTAAGTATGGAACGCCTCAATTATCTCGTAAACGGATCGCACGATTTTTATAGATTTTGGTGTGCAAGGATCTTGTGATATGGCCGATGTTGTGGTGGTATTTACATTGTTATCAGATCTTTCGTTTTTTCGGAATAGTAATGAAATTTGTTATTTCACCCAGTATATTTTTTGCCTTTCCAAATCCTTAGGAAATACTGACACCAAAATCTATAAAAATCGTACGATCCGTTTCCGAGATAATTGAGGCTTTCCCTACTTAAAGCTCTGCATGTACCAAAACTTTTCGACAATATTGCTTCAATTATTTAATTTTTTTTCAGGCACTACACCACCGTCAAGCGATCCTGTACACGTTTCAAAAACAGACCAATCTCAGTTGAGCTTCGCATCTTTGTCGCACCCAGCCCTGCTGAGTTGTCACAGTTATCCAGGTTCGTCTCCTCCCAAAGACAACGTTCCGCTCAAACCTTATCAAACTGTGCCACCTACTCCAAACGTATCTACATTTAATAATCAGCAACCCGAATTTATAAAGAGGCCTACCAATTTACCGAATCTGACGAATTTGGTACCTTTAAGTGCTAAACCACCGCAAAGTCCTACGCAAACTTCGCCTAGGTTTGGTAGACACGCACACGGACTTGGAAAGGATGGTAAGTCGAAAGATCCTTAAAATTTATAATTTTCCAAGATGACATGCTGCATTTTATATTTTTTTAGGTCGCGAAATACAAAAAAGCTCATCAGCTTCAACGATTGAAAAAAACAGCGCTATGAATTTAAATTGGGCTAGAGAAAGAGCGAAAGAACGCAAAAATAGCGGGAGTGTCGAGAGATTGAGTACATTAGATTCGAATTTAACTCAAAAACGTGATAGAGTAAATACAATTTCAACAAGTAGTCCGGCTACTAGAAGGTCTCGTTCTGAGTCACTTTTGCAATCTCAACAGCAGAAAAAACAAATGGAACCGCCCAAAAATGGCATAAACCCCAGTTTTGTATTTTTGCAGCTTTATCACATGCCGAACTTTGCTAGCAATAATGAAAGACCAATATTAATTGAAAAAAATGAGGTTATTCAACGAGCTGTCAAGGTAATTTTGTTTTTATTAAAATTTACAGGATATACAAAAAATATTATAGTTACCAATTTTTTTCAATGGAACACTCAGCTTATACGGGGGTAAAGTCATTAAAAGTCTGCCTACGTAATACTTGAACGCTTCCTATCCATCAACTTTAAACATTTATAACTTTGATATATAAAACGACATCCCTGTATATTTTGAAATCACAAGAAAGGTTATTATTTTTTATCTTTTCAAAACTGTAGTAGGGACTCCTACAATAAAACACTACTCCACTTGGCGGCAGAAGACAGAACTAGTTTGTTGCACACAGTCTTGGCCAAAATCCACGTGTTGACAAAATATCAAGATAGTTGAAATATATGAAAAAAAAACAGAAAAAGTGAATAAAATTAACAATGCAACTCAAAATTTTGATGACATTTTGATATAGGCAATATACCAATATCATTATGGATATTTTCCAAGTTGTTTGAAGTCATTTTGATGATATTTTGGTATAAACGACCAGCTAGTCATGAAAATAAACAAAAAAATATTACAGACTAACATCATACACTTTAATTAACAATTTTAATACATAATTATTTTTTGGTTATTTATAAAAATATTCTTTATATTACAATTGTTCAAATTTAAGAACGGAACAGACACATTGTTTGTGTTATGAACGTTATGATTTATATTCAGGTTTAAAACATTTTCCATATTTTCAGCAGGGTTTTCTAACTCCATAACTGCACAATTACGAATTTACAATAACTTTTTCACAGTGACAACTTTTTTGACAATTCGCATTTTATATTTTTCAATGATAACTGAGATTTTTAGCCAACGTGATTTTTACGTGAAATTGAAAATGTATGGAGTCAATGACATTATTATCTCCTGATAGTCTTTGTGGAAAAGTGAAGTTTGTCACAAAAAAAGAGGATTTACGGTCAACGAAAAAATATTGTAATCAACTCATTTGTTAATGGGCGATTAATAAACTCAACTATTAAAGGCACTCACTCGCTGTCGCTCGTTCGTGCTTTAAACAGTTTCGTTTATTAATCGCCTTCGACAATGAAATGCTAGCCGCGGCAGTAAATCTGTTACTTCTCTGTCTAGTTAAACAAATAACTATTTATTTAGAAAAGAGTAAGATATTTCATTTTTATATGAACTAAAAGTTCCTAAGTAAACAAGGTACCTATCTTTTTCGACAAATACAATTCATTTGGTGCTTCCAAAATAAATTTCGTTATGTCATCTCTCGAGAAAATAGATGCTTTTTAGGTTCGTAAAGGCCGCTTTATATTACTGTAATATTGCACTTGCACTCGCAATATTTAGTTCGCGCGTGCGTACATCGAGCAGCTAGTGCAATCATATTGCAATAACGTCAAATTAGCGCATGTTCTAATTTGATTGCATGGTTTATGCAATATAGTAGCTTTATTTGGTAATATTTAAGTTGCCAACCAAATAAATAAAGGTACTAGAACAATAGAAAATGAAAGAACACCTTATCGTCTCTGTCAGCCATAAACATGCAGCACTTGCGAGTATTAAAGTTATTAAAATTATTTTCAGTTGATTTTCTCGTTTTCTCTTCATGGCGAGAATATGAACGAAAACAAAACAAATGTTTAAAACCTAACCTCATATAATTTAATTTCCGTTCGGTTGGTACTAGCACAGATTCTAAAAAATATTGCAGTAGTGTAAATCGCTGAAAAATTACCAAGCAATGCATTACATGCAATCCCATTGCATGAAATCCATTGCATTGCATAAATGTAAAGCCCGCTTAAGAATAATTTTCTGTTTTCAAAAATGCGACAAGTTTAAAATAACTAGAAATATTAATATTTTCTTGAATGTTAAGCACGGATTTTATCATCGAATATTTGGACCACAAGGTTGAAACCTTATTCGTTTGAGCTAGTTCTTGAAAGTAAACTAGCAATACATTTTTTGACGTCTTTAATACATTTTTCTCATCGCACCATTTTTTATATGCAATGTAGGCCTTTTCATATAATACCTGTGATTTTTTTGGCAATAGTTCCACTTCTTCGGCCTTTGCTCTAATTTCAGGAGGAGTACAACCACTAGAATCGCTCATTTTTAGCAATCTCGATCACCAGCAAAATATTATAAACTGACGTTTGTGTTTTACATTTGACAGATGATTTGATTTTTAAGAAAATTTTGAAATTCATTTTCGATTTTTATTAGTTTTAAAAACTAATATTTAAAAAAAATAAATAAAATGCAAGTAGTGAAAAAATGCTATATGACCCACGGTAGAAAAGTGTATTAATGTATCGGATCCACTCGGTCTTGAATGGACAATAATATCTCACTTTTCTACCTTGGCCCATAATTACTATTAATAGTTTTGCTAACGTTCTAATCCTGTTTTAACCAAGAAAAATTATGAAACTTATTAGAAACAAAAACAAGTATCAGTTCCTAATTATTCTAACCTAAAAATTCAAAAGGACGAGGCAAAACTGATCATGAAACGGTCGGGCTAGACGCAACGAGTTTCAACCCTGCTCTTTCTCATTAGATCAGTTTGTCTTTGTACTATCGATCGGCTAGGCGAGCCCACACGTGCTCTATTCTCCTGTTACCAAGATGGCTCGCTCTGAATTTTAAATAACTGAGTCTGCGCTCATTGGGAAGTTTCAAATGTAACAATCACAAGTTTTAGTCTTCATTTTTTATATGAGCACAAAAATTTTTTTTTAAAAACAACTAATTTTGGTTTTTGATGTTTTTTTCTTAACATCTCTTAAGATGGGTACTGACCATTCTGACAAGCCGGCACTGACCATTCTGACAAGCCGCTACTGTTTCTATTTCAAAATGTCTGATAAATACCACATAATTTCATAGAGCTACCCAAAAATTAAAATCATAAATCAGTGCCGGAGAGGAAATGTCCAAGTTTATGAATAAATTAAATATTAAAGAAGCAAGCACGTCTGTGCCACTGACAACATCCTCTTGGCGTTTGTAGTTGTTTAATCCTAATTTACAATTTAAGATGTTATTCGAAATTTGAATCTGTACGTATTTTCCTTTACAGGTTCTGGATACTATTCCACCTTATGAGACGCACAAAATTGGTGTAGTTTATGTTAGAGAGGGACAAACGCATTCTGAACCAGACATACTCAAAAACCGTTTTGGATCTTTGAGATACGTGGAATTTTTGCACCAAATAGGAGAATTGGTGAAATTAGAAGATCTGGATCCTCAGGTAAGCACCATAAAAATATCTGTATAGTGTTGTTCCATAAACCAGGGGTCATCAAATGGCGGATCACGGATCGGATCCTGACAGTCGGTATTTTATATGAATCTCAAGTTTACAGTATCTTGCAGTAGGTAGTTCAATAATTTATCTGTGCTTTTGTTCCAATATTCTTTCATTCATTAGTTTGGGTTGTGCTCAACAGCCCAGGCACTTGAACTGAATCTTTGTACCATTTCCCAAGTTATCTACTTCAATTCCACTTCTATATAGGCCTCTTGTTTGACTGGAGGTATTTTCAATAGTTGTAATGGTTGTATTATTTCCTCTCAAAAGTGCTTCCGTCTGAGTTCTTGTAAGTTCTTACAGAAGCAGATTATGTGAGTAGGTGTTTCATCATAGAGCTCACATTTTCTGCACATAGGATCACTAACTTTGCCCATTTTGTGCAGATGTTTCCTCGGGGTGCAGTGTCCAGTCACCAGGTCAATAACTGTCTTCAAATGCCTTTTACCCAGTTCCAAGAGCCTTGTTGAGAGTTCCTTGTCTACCTTGTTCAGTAAACTCTTTGTATGGAGGTGTCCCTTTGTCAACCTCATTTGAGTTGATGTTCCTTATCCAGTCAGTTCTCGATTTCCCCTCTTATGCAATCTTTTATGATTCCACAAAACGGTTCCGGAGCCATGAAGTCTCTTTTAGAACCTTCTTTAGCTAACTGGTTCGCCATTTCATTACCAGCAATCCCCTCATGTGCCGGCACATGTGTTCATTGCCCCGGTAATATCAAGGAGGGCTTGTCTTTGGATTGCGGTTAATATGTTCACTGCGAAGGACACGTCTATCCTCCTCCACCAGACTATTGTTCCATAGGTGATCGTTGGCCTTATCACAGTTGTGTAAAGCCAGAGAACCACCTCAGCTCGTATTCCCCAGGTTTTGCCCATAACTCTTCTGCATTGCCAGAAAGTAATTTTTTCCAACTGTGTCATCCAGCTCCGTTTGGAATCAATCAATATTTAACTTCTTTGGACATTTCTAGTTCATATCTGAACAGCAGTACTCTACTCTGCGGGAGAACTTCTCTTTTCATAAAAGCAACTAGTTTGATTTTTTTGGATTAACTGAAAGGCCCACTTTAAGGCACCATTCCTCCACAATTGTTAGTACTTCTTGTAGGACATTCATAACTACCTCTGGGAATTTCCCATTGGTGACAATCACTATGTCGTCCGCAAAGCCATGCGTCCATATGCCTTGATCATTCAACCTGCAGATCGAGTCATCCACAATTAGGTTCCATAAAAGTGGTGAAAGCACTCCATCTCCTAACGGCTAGATAAGCAATATCGTTTTTTGAAATAGTTTTCTAACAATGTACCAAACACCCATCTTTGAATCAACAAGCTATGAAGGTAGTAATTCTCTCGACCCCTGTATATACGATACACGTGTCTTTTAACGACCGTTTTTCGGCATGTCTTTATCTGCGCTACATGAACGTGTCGACGACGAGTGAACCTTCTATTCATTGTCCGTGTACGGTGACCATACCATAAAGTTGAAACAAATTATCTTTTTCTTTAGGCTTTCTATCTTGGAGGCATCGACCAACGAGGTAACGATGGTAAATTTGCATACATCTGGCAAGACGACGTAATTAGGGTTATGTTTTACGTGGCAACTATAATGCCAAATAAAGAATCAGATCCAACGTGTAATAATAAAAAGATGCACATCGGCAATGCTTACGTTACTATCGTCTATAACGAAAGTGGGGAAGATTTCAACATGAACATACTAAAGGTAAATAAAAACTTTTATTACTTTATCTAATTAGTACCTTGCAATTATTTATTTTATTTTATTACAGTTTTAAACATTCAACCAGAAAGTTTTAAAAAAATTTTGTAATGTATTCAATGTTCCATATTGGTATATTGTAAACCATTAGAGTTGTGGAAAAAGGAGTATTTTCAGGAGTAATTCAGTAACGTTGGTAAATTTTCAATAACAAAGACTGTTCCAGAAATAGTTGCAGAAAATTGGTTTTTAATTTGACTTAATTTTCCATTATAGAAATTTGTCATTAACGTTTCTCCCTCTCTGACCCATCTTCTACATTTGTAACTAGGTGTTCACTTGGGCGCAAGTTAAAGGCCACTCAAGAATTATGCCGGCATGAGACTTTTCTCAAGGGTGGTCCGACTCCATGCTTGTGCTGCACTTAAAGTATATCCATCGAACAAACAGAGCGACCCAAACAACGATAGATGCGTGATTGAAGTATGATCACCATGTTCCTTTGCATCTATTGGCTAAAATAAATATGCCTCCCTACGCTGGTCAATCGGATTTAACTGCAGTCGGCCGGCAGAATTCACTGTCTGTACAAACTGCTTCGTCTGAGAGATCACGTGCCCTATGCATGATACTGTTTTGGAACACTCCATTGCTTGGATGGACAGAGTATAGGACACCACTACCTATTAGACGAATAAATTTAAATAATGAAAGGAAAGAACTAAGACAAGGAAGGTAGAAACACGTAAAATTTAAGTGAAGATAATATTAATTAAAAAAAATTAAAAACTTGCGTTAACCTGGACTAGTTCCCCTACAGCTCATAGCCGGATGGATAAGAAACTAAATTCAGAAAAAATTTAAAACATCAATTTTATTTTGCCCGGTGTGGATCAAAAAAAGAAATGAGGCCTGTACTTTTTAGATACTTATCTTAGGTTTGATTTCCTACTGGAAGGGTAGAGTTTGAATAGTGGACCTGGAGGTATCCTAGTGATGGGTCGTTAAGAGTTCGACCTTAAAAATTATTTCAGAGTGTCCTGAGGGTTGTCCTAATTTCCAATTGTGATGACTTTCGACAATTATATCAGTCTAAAAACACATCACCATCTTGAAACTTTTCATATTTTATTGTGTTTAAACGCGTTTTTATTTTTTGGTAAACATCCCTTTTATATTGAAAGTGAAATGTACATTGATTTTGATGCCCTATTCTGATTGGTTTTTTTGTCCTTTGTTTGCAAAGGTCGTTCGCAAATATAATAGTCTTTCTTACAGCTTATAAGAAGTATAGGTGAATTACATGGCATATTGTTACGATCAAATAAGATGTATATTATAGCACTCGTCTAATGAGCTGGGAAAAATATACTAGAAACTTCTTTCATTGTCAAGTAGTGTAAAGTTTTGTTTTTATCTGCTATAAAATTATGTAAAATACGAAGAGAAGGTGTTACCAACAGCACCTAAAATTGATAATATATTTTTTCTTTCATATAATTACTTACCATTATTATGCTTCAATATACAGTCGACAGAAGCAACAAGAGCCCCGGAAAATATGCGAATTAAAAGAAAGGTCATCGCAACCAGCCAATCAGAAGCCACTGTTAACAATTTCACATTAGTTTGTAAACATAATCGAAATAATATGACCGAATGATTTTATCAATTTAGTGGCTGCATCAGTGTTGTCAATTTGAGGATAATTATCCGATTTTCAGACAATTTCGCTAACCGGATAATTTTTGGATCGAATAACTTTTCGAGTGTTTTGCAGAAAGGATATATAAGACGGCAATTGAATTGGGGGATTTTTAATATTGACTAGGGTCGAAAACTTATTTAGACAACACGGTGTCCTTTAGGTGATTTTGACAAATTCTGATAATTTGAATTATAAATTCGGATTATTTTTATTTTTGCATAGGCAACTCTGGACTGCATTCTATTTGATGTCAGCTGTCATTTAAAATCTTTGCTTTTATATATTTATAAGTTATTATTTGCTTCATAAATTACAGAACAATCTATCTTTATCAAGAATTATAACTGTTGGGCTTGAATAAAGCAAACGAAGTAAAGTTGATGTAGAACAGCATTTAATATATAAATTTGACAAATCACACAACATTATTGCCATACATTCTTGTTTATAACAACAACTAAATATAGAATAAGACCTAGATAATTCGTAGTGGTGAAGTGTATTACTCCAATATTAACACTGTTATGCACTTTAACTTTCGGCTGGTGTCAAGAAAAACGAATTTTTTAATAACACAACGAACACTGGAAAAAGTAACATTTCCAAATATACCAAATTGGTCACACTATTGATTTAAATTGAATAAAAAGTTAACAAAAGGCTGGATTCGATGGCTCTATTCCAAAAGATCCTGATGTGTAAACAGATTCGACACGTATGGTATCGATAATTGGTTTTCGATTGAAAATATCGATTGTTCCTACAAAAATACAACTAGAGCGACATGGACACGGCCACCCAGGGCTCTTGTTTGCTTCTGTCGACTGTAAGTATATATGTAATGGGATACTAGGCACCGTTTTTTCATTGCGCATGTGTGACTTGGTCATGTGTCACTCATGTCGTGTCAAATATCACGCACGTATCGTTAAATGTCACGAAATGCCACAATTAGTTTGTTGACTTGTACCTCGTCTTAACAATTTATTTTCAACCTCAAACTCTTGCACCAAATTGAACTAGTCTTGCTAAAAACCATATCTGATTAAAATTGTATCCAAATAATGCTATTAAAAATAAATTTAGGGCGTCGACCCAGCACTGTAGTTGAACGCCTCTGATGCGATAATTACAATGAAGCAGAGTCGAGCGCGGTTAGTACTTGGATGGGTGACCACTGGGGAAACACCGACGTAGAGCCCGTACAGCCTGCAGCAAAACACCTGAGATTACTAGGGTGAGTAGCATATCACAGCTTGCAGGCATTATACCAATGAGCACGAGGTATAATGTAGATATGCCGTCTTTCGGATGAGACGTAAAACCGAGGTCCCGAGTCCATGGATGTTGGGCTCGATGAAGATCCCTACCACTGGTTGGAACACTAGTGGATTCGGCAAAATGTCCGGTTAGGGGTTGAGTGCTCCCTGCGTCGATGATTAGCCACAGTTGCAGTAATAGACCAACGATAAATAACCGAATAAAAAAATAAATTTACTTCTTTTCAGGGTCAATTTACATTTGCCTGCATAATAATTCAACCCTTAGACCATGGTATTAACAGAGTCGTGGTGAAAGTTAAAGAAGAACTTTCGTATTTAGTGACACCCGGAGAACCGAAACTAATATCAGATCAGAACGTAGGAATTCTGGCAAGGCAACTAGCATTACATTCTAACGTAAGTACTTGTTGTTGGTTCTTGCATATACTTAACGCCCACAGTGGTATAAAAAATTTTCGACACTAAAAAAATAATGGATTCTGCTCCAAAATGACTTTTCACGGTTTCCACTACAAAAGGGTTACACTGTATAAACAAACTGACTTTTAATTTATACCAATGTGTACCAATGAAAACTTTCATATGACATTCTAATAAAACGGGTGTTTCATTTTGAAGATCTCCTTTGTATCAGAATTTTTGAGGTCAAATTTTTGTTGGTACGCTCCATGGATAAAAAACAAAGTCTAGCGCCATCACAATATATGGTTAAAATATACTGAGATCTCCAAACAATGAACATACTAGATAAGAAAAAATAAATTGCCTGAAGCCAACGTTGAAATTAGTTTTCCATCATATTATTTATAAGTATTAACACCGTACACTAACTAACGACAAGTAAATTCACTTGCGTCGGCGCCGTACTCGCCCGTTATCATAATACAACAATTACGAGGGACAGGCGTGTGGTTAAATACGTGTACGTACTGATTTACAGTGACCATAATGACTAAATACAATATTATAATAAAAATATGTATAACTATTTTAATATTCACGCAAAAACGGTGGTATTAATCATGCAAAACTGTTGAACAAAAATTGGCCGGTTTAATTTTGTTGATAAATAGGGTAATTTTCAGTTAAAATCATAATTACATTGTCTAGTATAGCTAGAGTACAACAGATGAATGGTCAACCCTATTTAAATAAAGATGTATGTACTAATGTTAAATAGTGAACATTAAGTCGGTCGTTATAATGCACTTAGGGCATTCTCAGAGTAGGAGAACAGGTAATGATAAATCTACAATTGATAGAGATGATCGATTTTTTAGACATTGCCTTAAGGACGAGTCGTTCGGCCGGTTCCAAATTGAATAGAGCTCTAGCAGAAGTCGAAATGTAGAGATTTCTGGACGAATAGTCTTAAGGCAGAGTTAAATAGTAGTTTTGCTAGAGCTCATGCTAACTGGACTATTTATGACTGGAAACAAGTTTTGTTTCCGGATTTATCACGAGACAGTCTGAAGTCACTAAATACAAGGGAGCGTGTCTTCAGGTTTACTGACTGTAATATCTCTTCAAGAGTTCCATTCGATGGTGGGCCAGTAATGTTATGGGGACCAATTTGTAGAACATGTTATGCCGTTTGCTTAATTTATCGTCGATAACCTATTTAAGCAAGACAACGATCGACCATACGTTGCTTTACAAGTAAGGGAGTACTTTCGTGAATATTCAGGTTATAGATTGGCCACCTAAAAACCCGGACCTGAATCTCATTACATTTGTAGGATGAATTTAAACCGACAATTAGACTCCGCATTCTCATTTCTAAAATTTTTCGGGTATTTGAAAAAGCTGTTCTTGCTGAATGGGAAAATATTCCTCGAAACACCATCTGCAGCTTAATTAGTAGTCGAATAATCTAATAATCGAATAGCCATTATTAAAGAGAAACACTTTTAGATTGAAGAATAATTTTTTGTTTCTAGTTTCTAGCTTGTTACTGTTTTTCTAATCCAAACAAAATTCATTTTGTGGAAATAAAGACATAAAATTATTGGGGATACATTGTGTAATTTATATTGTTTATATAATATTCAATTCATTCTTTCTCACTCAACTCAAATTAATCAAAACAAACAACGACTGGCTTTTAATTTTCATGGCCCATTTTTGGTTTTTTCTATCTTCTTATCCCCAAAAATACAAAAGGATTAATGCAGAAGCGGATTTAGGATTTTTTCATACAAAGTGCTTTAGAATTTCGAAAACATTCAAAATATTTTTGAAGTTTAATTTCTTAAATCGGCAAATTTAAACAAAGGTAAATTTAAGTTATGAACAAGAAACCTTAAATTTTTTGACATGATAATTAGAAATATTTCAACATTTTAATAGTCAAATAGTTGAATGAATAACAAAAAGAATAATGAATATACCACAAGGAACATAAAGAAGAATGAATAGTCAATTAGTCGAATAATCGAATTTTGTAACTAACAAAAATTCGAATACAATTCTGAGCCCTAATTACAAGTATGTACGAGTGCGTAAGCCGCGCGGCTATGGATTATGTATCCGATTCTTGGCGGTCTCGGTCAAAAGAAGCCGATCAGAATGTTGCTGTGTGACGGCATACCTCACCGAACGGCATCGACGCATGGCAGTAGAGGTGAATAGGTACGTGTGTAATTTAACTTTACCATGAAAGGGAAATATTGTGAAACTAAATTGAAGGATTATAAAAACAAACGACACGACGCTCTCCTGGAAATTGCAGTTTCATTTGGAGTGGGTAGAGCTTGGACGAACCCAAAATATTTTCTTTCGACTTTTTGGCATTAGCGCATCAAATATAATTGCAGCTGCGATTGCCACCATTTCGTCATCTTCGACTTCACTAGTTACTTACAGGCTTGGTCTCGCGTACTCTCAACAACTGCAGTGAAGACGTGATGCCATGCGGCCTTTGCCGATCGGCATGTATTACTTCTTTGTTAAATTATTGTAACACGTTGGCAATTTTGTTGAAAGTTTCATACCAGTCATCATTATACCAATCAGATGCTTTATTTCGACATTGTTGCTATGGTAACCAGCAAATTATCTGAAAATTTTTCATCCACATAAGCATGAAGACGTAAAATTAATAAGTGGAAATTTCCCGACACATGTCAGCAATCATCTCCCGAAATACGAATGTATCCATTGTTACCATAAACTTTTTGGTATTTGATTAAGTTAAATTTTCCACCTCTTTTCTTATTTTATTAACTCTGTTGCTTCCTTTCAAAAACGCGACATTTCTTTTCAAAGTAAAAAACCCATACAGTGTTAATGACTGTTCAAATAACGAAAAACGTCAAAACTCGCGTTACGCACAGGCTTGTATTTATTTATGGATGACGTCTAAATAGATATTTGCCCAATGTTTTCCTTTTAAATAATTCTGGTATAAAATTTTCTTACCGAATCCCCCTAGTGTTTGAATTAATTGCGGGAAATTTGAATCATACACGAATTTTTGAAGTAAATTCAAGTACCAGACAAATTTCCGGCAATAAATCAAGCACTAGGGAGATTACAAGTGGAAATTAGTTGAAATGCGTTGTAATTTCATTAATGAAGTTTAGTTTAGTTTATTTTACCACTTACTATGAGTGATGCGGTAATTTTGCCTAAGAGTGTGTATGTCCTTCAATACTTTTATTATTTACATTAATGTGTTGAAAGCAATTTATTTAATATCCCAAATTGTGCAGTGATTCATTTATACAAAGTTTATAAACGGCAGTTAATCTTAAGGCTTCGGTATTTTTCTGTGTATGCGCAAATGCCGCTTATTTAAATGTCAACTAAGTTCTAAATGGTGTTGATATAGTATATTGTATCACAAGGGCAAAAAATGAGCTTTAGCAGCCCGAGACTATCAGATGCACGAGCGAGCGTAGCGAAGCGAGGGCAGTCGATAGTTAAGGGCTGCTAAAGCGTTTCCTGCATGTGTGACACATAACTGTTTTTCGCCTACCGGATAAACCAAAAAATCGGAAAATATAACAAAAAACTTTGAAATTCATTTGCGTTTAATTGAAAAATTTACATGAAACGTCAAAGTACTCAAGTGGAAAACTTCAAAAACCGTGGCGTTAAGAATTTTCCACCCTTGGGATGCTAAACACAACTTTCCGCCCTATTTTTGGTGTTCATATGATTGGTTTTCCGGAAAGGTAGGCGAAAAAATAAATTTGTGTTTTCCATAATGTGAAATAGCAAAAAGCAGTACATAGTTAGGTAAACGATAAAAAAAATCAATATTTTTGATAAAAAAAACCAAATATAGCACGGCACTGCTACTGGAGGTATGAGCTGTTGAGATATTGGCTTCAAGCAAAGTGTATCGTTATGATTGTGAGTCTGTTTATTGAGTTTTTATTTTGTTTAAAGTACCAACGCTTTCACTAATAATTGTTTCAGATGGCTTCGTTGGTTACCAAATCTTTAAAAAATCCCAACGATTCATCCGCCTCCAGTTGGTTGGAACGATTAAGAAAAATTAAAATTCTGCGGAATAAAGTTTTACACGATCAATCGAAAGACGACAGCATCCATTCTAGCGAAGGTGGTAATAAATTTGCAGAAGATTTTACAGATTATACATAAACTATTGAAAATAATCTCGTAGAGTTTGTACATATATGAAGAATTCGTAACAATTAAAATGGCTGCTTATATTCTTGCCATGGTAACTAAACGTGTGTTAGAAACATGTGAATTCATTGCTTAAAAGACTGAAATAGTTTATCATTATTTTGCTAATTCTTCATGCCTACCTTTTAGTGATGTAAGCTTAAAATTGAACGAAAATAAATACTGTAACGTAATCGGTTACTTTAAACCTTTTATTTTAATTGACCCACTTAAAAAGTAAATTAATCCTTTAAACCCTTAATATGTGGAATCTTTTAATAATTATCAAATAAAATA
This sequence comes from Lochmaea crataegi, assembly GCA_947563755.1. Lineage (NCBI taxonomy): Eukaryota > Metazoa > Arthropoda > Insecta > Coleoptera > Chrysomelidae > Lochmaea > Lochmaea crataegi. The sequence continues at coordinate 25,496,240 of OX387434.1, forward strand.
AATTAATTACAAATTCCACAACAGATGATTAGCAGTTCATAAATTACATTGACATCGTCAATTTATTTATTTTAATTGATAATCGCTTAAATAGTTATTTATGTACTAAGGACGAAAAACTCTATTATAGTCGAGCCTGCAAATTGATAACCGAGGCGAGACACTAGACAGTTCTTCGCATAGGTGCATATTACATTTTTTCGTCGACATTTACAAAAAATTAGTAATTTCCGAATGAAAAACTATTTTTGAAGACAAGTACTTTTCGTCCTCTGTGCAAAAGGTAAGTTTTATCTGGGCCATCACGAAGAAATCTGTTTATTTTATCTCGACTAAATACTCTAGATTTTTTCGCTTTGTACCTGTATAATAGATACTTGATTTAATAGTAAAGGAGTGGACTGTACACATTTACTTGATGAGATTTTTTTATTAAATTGTGAATTACATCGACAAAAATTATATCTTTCTAATTGACAGGTTAACTACAAACTTGATTACCTGTGTGGTTGCGTTATTGCCGCGTCGACAATACAATCCGTGAGGCGTGATACATAAATATTTATATAACTATTTAAACAGTACCCAGCGCCTTGTTTTTTCAAAAAATTAATAAGTTTCGAAAATTTGGATATGTTAACATTTTAGCTGACGGAAAATAATCGATTTTTCATTAGGAAATTAGTACGTAAAATGTCATGTCACAAAGATTTTATTTCTTGAATAGATGAGGCATTTACTTGATGAAGATCCATACTAAACGATGAAATAAAACAATTTAATGTGTTTAAATCTTCATTATATTTGAACTAATGTTCAATTTAAACTTGTGACGCGTTTCGCTAACACAGTCACAGTACTGTGTGTTTCGCTAACACAGTCACCAGTAGCGGATTTAGGCTTAGGCCCGTGAGGCCCGGGCCTAGGGCGGCAAATTTTTAGGGGCGCCAAAATCTTTGAGATGACTAAAATTAAAAATCAATTGGGTTTTCTGAGCAAATTTTAAAGTTCATTTTATTGCGTATCGAAACATATATGTTTATATATATATATACAGGGTGTTTCTAAATTCATGCGACAAAATTCAGGAGGGGATTGCTCATATGAAATTAAGATGGGTCGTTTCTATAACAAAATTTCCTCAGCCCACCCCTTTCCGAGATAACACCCTTAAAAGATGGTGACTAAAATTGAGTTTTTATTTTTTTTATAAAATTTCAATAAAGCTAGAAACTTGAAATTCTGTAATTTTCGTGCACTCGCAAAGGACTAACCACGGGTATTTTTCCAATATTCCTGTTACATTATACGGGGGTGAAATTAGCAAACCTTACTTTATTTCATATCAAAACTTTTTTTCGAAAGTTTTATGAAATAAAATTCAACTTAAAATCCTCGTTTTATTTAAAAAGTTTTTTCCCAAAACCAATAGCTGCAGAGAAAAAAAATAAACACCATAATTTATAATTTTTTTAATATTGAAAATATTGAAAAAAGACCCGTGGTTAGTCCTTTGTGAGTGCTCGAAAATTACAGAATTTCAAGTTTCTAGCTTTACTGAAATTTTATTGAAAAAATAAAAACTCAATTTTAGTCACCATCTTTTAAGGATGATATCTCGGAAATGGGTTGGCTGAGGAATGTTTGTTATAGAAAATACCAATCTTAATTTCATGCGAGCAATCACCTCCTGAATTCTGTCGCATGAATTTAGAAACACCCTGTATACATATATAGTGTTACAAAAGAAAAAGGGCGCCATATCGTCTCGGGCCTAGGGCGTCCTCAAACCTAAATCCGCTACTGACAGTCACAGTACTGAGTGTTTCGCTAACACAGTACTGTGATAGCGAAACGCGTCACAAGTTTAAATTGAACATTAGTTCAAATATAATGAATATTTAAACAAATTAAATTGTTTTATTTCATCCGATGTTATTTCTATTTAGTTAGGGATGAATAAATGCATATACAGGGTAATTAATTGCAAAACGAATATAAAGTGACATTTATTTCTTCTGGCTATCGACTCTTCACACTCTGCTCTTTCCAGTAATAGCTGTTTGGTTTCGGTAACATATTTATGGAATATTCTCTTGGCTTTGTGAAAGAACCTAAAGCCTGCTCGTATGCTCTGGTTTAGATCGGCGAGATTGTAGTCCCACGGGTGTTACGGGTTCACTTATGGTTGAAGTTTTAAGGTGATAATGATAATCAGAGCATGGAAGACAACAGCGGAGGATTTTGAACAGGTATTTTTTTCATTGTACCAAAATGTGGTATCACAATATATCAACAGCGAAGAGATGTCGTAGGGGTGATCCTGATTTATTTATTTAATTGTTTGAGTCTAAAGACGTTTTATCAATTTTTGAAAAACTTTCTCATATCTCGAAAACTAAGCTCTGTCAATTGAACAAAAAAAAAAGAGAATAACAGTCATGGGGACTTCCGAAAGAATGAAGGCACAAATAAATGAACTGCTTTTGAAAAATTTATCGTACACCTATGGTAAATGAAGTGTTAAAAATTAATCCCCTGTAAAGGCGTCGACCCAGCCTCTGATGCGATAATTACGGTGAAGCAGAGTCGAGCGCGGTTAGTACTTGGAGGTGTGACCACTGGGGAAACACCGTCGTAGAGCACGTACAGCCTGTAGCGAAATACCTTAGATTACTAGAGTGAGTAGCATATCACAGCTCGCAGGCATTATACCAATGAGCACGAGGTATAATGGAGATATGCCGTCTTTCGGATAAGACGTAAAACCGAGGTCCCGAGTCCATGGATGTTGGACTCGACAAAGATCCCTTTCTCTGGTTGGAACACTAGAGGATTCGACAAAAGTTCCGGTTAGGGGTACAGTACTCCCGGCGTCGGTGATTAACCTCAGTTGCAGAAATAGACAGACGTTAAATAACTAATTTAAAAAAATCCCCCATAAAAATTACGCACATGATTAGACATTTTCACAAACAAATTGATCCCTCATAAAAGTTTCATCATAAGCCCAAATTTTCGCAAATGAATCAACCCTTTTTTAAAATTAATCGTACTCCCATAGTAAATGGAAATGGACACAACGCGGCTAAAAAAATGTCCAATTCAATAAATCGCAATTTAAACAATGCACAGTATTAAACTTTTCACCTTTGTGTTATATATTCCTTGCTAACATTCTAGACCGAGAAGAAATTTAGTATGTAAAGTTGCTGATTTCATCAGTCAAGTTTTAGTTCACGTGATTTCATTTGAAGATATTCGATTACTTAGAGCAAGACTAGAATATTTAACCTGTAGATTCTGGGTAAGTTATCCTCAGAAATATTACCCAATATAGAAAAAAAACCAATCCAACCTAACTTACAGCATTTTTTTTTATTCGGTTTATTTAACGTCGGTCTTTTTCTGCAATTGACGCTAATTACCGACGCCGGGAGCATTCAACCCCTTACCGGAAATGTTGCCCAACCTAGTAATCTAAGGTGTTCCCTGCAGGCGGTGCTGGCTCTACGACGGTGTTTCCCCAGTGGTCACCCGTCCAAGTACTAACCGCGCTCGACTCTACTTCACTGTAATTATCGCATCAGAGGCGTTCCACTACAGTGCTGGGTCGACACCCCACTTACAGCATGGCGATGCAGACACAGAACTAAAAATTTTCGATTCTGTAGGCGATTGTATCCGCTAACGCGATAACGATGACAAGTAACACGATAAGGGTGACAGTGACAGGTGATAGTTAAGGGGTAGGTAACGTAATGGTCAAGAGCCGAAAATTACTCTGAAATTTACCACGAAAATTTGTTTTTCGCCAATAAAATATTGTATTACATGACCAAAAATTTTCGGAGTAAAAATATGAAACATGTTCTATATTCTCCAGACAAAATTTTATAAAGTGCGCGTGAATCAACACAGAACCGCATAATCGGTTTGTTTGACATTACTCTGCATTAATTGTAATTTATAAACAAAACATCACAATTCTTTCTTCTTTCTTGACTCTTTTTTGTATTTTCTGGAGTTGATTTTTCAATCTCGCTTACTATTTCTGCCTCGCAAATATTTCCAAATCTCGACATAATTATTGGAATATTATTTGCTGTTTAATTCTGTTATTTACAATTGTCAAACTGATACGCCGCGCAATGCTTGATAAACGAACAGTAAATGCTAGCGTTGCTACGGTGACGTAATTTATCCACTTGCATTTCTGTTCCTTCCTATTTAGCCGATAGCAAACTACGATTTTTGTACTCACAAATGGGAATTATTATACATCAGTGGAATTGTCTGTATAATTCTTTGCTGTGAACGCGGTGACATCACCAACCCATAACTTTTACACCTACCAATAATACCTACTAATAATACCAATAATTGTTCAACGCGGCTAGAGAAGTTTTCACTTGAAAAATGTAGTTTCAAATTCTACTTTACTCAATTTCAAAAACGTGTTTGTGGGTTGACGACTATCACATTTTCAAACAGGAGTCATTGAAAATATTAAAATGCGGCGCCTTCAATGTTTTTGGAAAAACGCAAATTTGTATTTTAATGAAAAAAAATAAAGGAATAGCCGTGAAATATTTATATTTATGAAAATATCCTACAAAACCTCAAAACTCATCTACAAATGATATTTTTTACATTAAATAATGTGTCGGATATTGAATATCTCGTTAAAAGTCTGTTTAAAGAAGCGTGAGAAGAGGCGTAAAGATGAAAATAAAAAATAAAACATCAAGACCAATTATGCGAGAGATTTTCAAAATCCGTTTTAAAAATAACAACTCACTCTATGTACACACGCCCGTTTTCAATCCTCCTACTTTTTTCATTACATCAAGTACATACTTCGAAAACGAATCACCCTGGTATATAAATCAGTAAATTACGCGGGTGCTTCCAAAAATTGATCGAGCAGCAGCACGAGAATCGAGCGACGGGCGTATAACATAATGAATTTAAAATTAATAGCTAGTATTTTTTCTGTAAAAGTGTATACGTCTACATTATTTGATAAAAGGCATTCAGTTATTTGTTGTCTCTCTATATATATTTATATATAAATATTATTTATATTAAAACGGAGCTTTACTATTATTATCGAATCGAAATTACAAAATCGTTCATCGTTTTTGTTTGTACTCGTTAACTTTTATACGATTTTATAAAAACGAACTAATTTGGTAGGCAACATAGCTCCCAACTTATAAAAGGTCCAACCCAAATTCTACGTCTGTCCTCTTCCAATGACACATTTAGATGCGGTTAGATGGGAAATCAACACGCTTAGTTTGTCTAAAGGGTGGAATTTTCGTATAAGGTAGACCTTTTGATTGGAATATTGTTGAAATTTTGAATCTCTATTACTCGAGAATATCTAGAGATGGAAAAAACGAGACTGTCGAATGATGTTTTTTTTTATTTTGATGTTTTGTACATGTGTAAATGAGCACTGGTTAGTTCAAGATATACAGGTTGTAACAAAAATATTGATCATAAATGATACATACCAACTTGGACTGGGTTTTAAAATGTTACAAAATGTTTTTTTTAACTACTACTCGATGAAACGAAATAAATGTAAGTAACTGAAGATGAATTTTATCCAAATATTTTATATCGATATTACATAAATTACCTTATCCAAAAAAGCTTCTCAAGGGAACTAGAGCTCTTTTAAGATGGCGCTGTAAAATCGACTTAATTCAAATAACTCCAGAATGTATTCTTGATAAACGATATCATTCTGTACATTTATTCCTTGGAATTTTTTTGAATTAAATTTACAACTCCATCTTTAAAGAGCTCTAGCTCCCTACGGAAGCATTTTTGGATAAGGTGATTTACGTAAAATCGACATATAATGGGCTCTAGATTTTGCAGTTTTCTTCTTTGAAGAGTGTTTCTGAACATATACGTATGTATACATAGTTATAAAAGAAAAATTTCGAAACTTTTTAATATATTAAATACCAGACTCCAGATGTTATACAGGGTGGTCAAAAATCAAAGCGATACCATTTTCTTTTATTTTACCAAAAGGAATAATACAGGGTGGCTTAAAAAGTATGACATTTTTTATTAACTAGAAATTGATTCCATTAGAAAACCAAAACCCAAAATTTTTTTCCGGGAAAATAACAAAATTAAACGCTTTAGACACAACTTAATTTTCAATAACAGTGGCGGACATGATGAATTGAAGTGGGCATTAAGGAATCGTTTAAATCCGACGATTATTCATAGAAATACCAATAAACTGAATATAGCCGTGATTTTACATGAATTGTTTTATAAAGAAGACTTTTTGAGTGCTTTTGTAAATTTAATGAAATTGAATCATTTACAATTTATTTCATATCCCTGAAAAAATTGAGCCGGTTCTGTCGCGCAATCCCTGTTTTTCTGCTACTATATATTTTACTTTTATCCTGTATATCTAAAACTAGGGACCATAAAAATGTGGTTGGATATATGTGGCATTATGTATTAAAGATTGATCAAGATGAAATTAAAATGTACGAGCTATATTGCCTATGTTTACATTTGAAGTTGGCAGAACAAAACTAAAAACTGTGCTAGAAAATAAAAATGTATTAATATATAATATATTATATTATGTACAAGATTACAGGAAACTTCAAATGCAGATCCTGTTTATACGTTATATACTGCGTGTCCCAAATACTCTTACTTTAAAATAATATTTCAGGATACCAAATATTTATACAAAGTAACGGTTTTTTTTGTAGTCGACATCAAATTACAATGAGACATTCAGTATTTAAAAGGAAACACAAAAGCCCAACTAAAAAGTGGAATGTACCTCATCATTTTTTTAATACATAAAAGAATGCCTAAGGGAATACATAAAAAAACAAATAAATTACTTAACTACCTTAGTAATGGTAATATATTATGATGACAAAGAACAGTATCAAAATTTTTTTTAAATGACTAATATAAAACAACAAAAACAGAAATCCAAGAACAAACTGTGAACTTTTATATAATTTCTTTATACATTCGAAGTTACTTTTTCGACTTTTCTGGAAATAAAAGTATATATGTTTATTTTTTCGTTGCACCAGGCCGTTAGGAAGAACCCCTATAATTATTTTCATGGTCCTTCGAGCCGAATATTTTTTATTTAGTAATTGGTCTGAAAGGGGGTGTTTTTCATTTCAAAATTTCCTAAACTTGAAATAAACAGAAACGCTCATCAAAGAAAAAAAAACTTCAAATCCAGAGCTCATTTTATGTCTATTTTACGTAAGTCGCTTCATCTAAAAATGTTTTCCAATGGAGCTAGAACTCTTAGAAGCACTGCAGCATCGATTCAATTCAAAACTGATTCCTCTTGAATGATATCGTTCTGTACATTTATTCTTTAGAATGTGTCCAATCAAATTACATAAATTGATATTACAGCGCCTTCTTTAAATGACTTTAGCTCCCTTAGGAAGCATCTTTGGTTAAGGTGACTACGTAAAATCGACATAATTCTAGGTTTGACAATTTTTTATTTAAAAAACGTTTCTGTACACTAGACTAGATATCAATCTTGTAGAGAAAGAAATAATTCTTGTCACGAATTATGCTTTAATAAGTCTGTTATTTCCAGAAAGATCAACAATTTCAAAATCTGAATCTCTAAAAATTCCGACATTAAAAATATAATGGAAAATTAGACATATATATATATATATAAGTTTTCTTATTTGCAAAGGAAAATTTTCCTGGAGAACAATTACTTTAACTCATTTTTTTAACAAACATTCAATGCAGGAGTGTTAGAAATTTAATAACCATAATTTTATATAAAATTTGAAACAAAAAAATTTAAAAATTACTATGATGGAGTAAATTATTACAATTTTAAGATAATTTAAATTAATCAAAATAAAACCCCTACTTTATCGGTGAATGTACATTTTTTAAATGACGTTCTGTATAATAACACATTGTATAAAATAAAAAACATTTCAGCAGTTTTGTGGAGGAAATAATAAAAATTTTACAATTTTTTGGAATATGTGCTTGTTTTCGATACATTTTCGAGTGAAGTTAGAAAAAAAACTAGGAATAGGTTCACAGCCAGTTTTTGTGTATGTCCGTATACAGAACAGTTTTAAAAAATATCTAAAAGAACAGAGTTAAAAGGTAATTTCTCCTTTGAAAGAAAAAAAACATCGACTGATCTTAGATAAAGAAATACTTTAATTAGAACATTCACGAAAATAAAAAAGGAGGGGAAAATTAAATAATGCAAATTACAAAATGTGTTTAGATCCTATCCTTAAAACAAAAGTAAAAAAATTAGTAATTACGTATTTGTCACTTCGCTTCTACATCTTCCCGTAATTTCTTGCTCGACGGCTGGATGGAATTGTCTTCATACGGCCGTTTTGTGGAATCTCCGATACTGTTGGAATCTTCTGTCGAACCGAGCGAATCTTTGCTTAATTCTAAAAATTATACAATAAAACAAATAAAAATACAATTGATTGCTTTTTATTCACATCTGGTCAATGTTTACTAATCAAGCGGAATGGTATTCCCATCTATACATTATCGTGACGATACTGCGCTCGACTCAAACTGGCAGTACGACTGCTGTACTCGACGGAATGGATTGCATCTCGTTCAAAACAAATGTGCCATGGTTTACGCAATTAACTGTACGTTGTCTCTTTTAGAAAATGTTCGTCAACAACAAATATTTTCTAATACCCCAAAATTCATACTTTGGGCGTTCTTTAGCCCTTATAGCAATAAAACAAAATGCTCAAACTAAACTAAAGATAAACTTCAAAATCACGACAAACCTGCGCATGCGACGGATAGCTGTATGAGTAACGCCATAAGGACAATGGGAAAAATGTTGAAAATATTCAAACTACTCTTTCCATCCCTCACTAACAAACAATAGAAAATCGAGCAATAAGCGCTGGATTGTTATCATAAGGATAGGATTCTTAAAAAATTTCAATTGCCCTCTCACTATCCACTCGGATAAATCACGACAAACCTGTGCATGCGTCATCTTGCTGGATAAATAACGCCATAAAGACTATGGGAATAATACGTAATAAATAAAGGCCAAACTAGTAGTGCCGCCTGCTTTCGACGTCTAAAATTGAAAACATCTGCCAGGCTAAAAGATCATGCCAACTATTTTTGCCAGCGGCCAAATTTTGGGTAAATATCAAAGGAATCTTCGCGGGCTACGTGGGTAGAGTCGTACATACACATCTTTATTCAAATGACTTTGTTGTGTGGTTGAAGAGTACACTCTACATATGTGATTTTTGTTTTTGGACCCAATGGATATAGTATAATAGTAGTAGCAATAGTTTCTTGAACTCACAAAATTTTTCTAAATACTCTAAAAACTGAAGCAGACACCAAATGCATTTCCTGGCATCCTTATTTCTCTACTAATTCTGTAATTGCAGTTTACTTCTTTGGATCCTCTTTGATCGGTGCCATATACCCATCATCGACGTCAAACATTCTCGAAAAGAATCAGCAGCGAACTGTCCAAGGCATTTTGGTCTAGTCGAATTTGGTTAAGCGATAAAGCCACCGTATTTTATGCCGGCGACAAGACAGCTAATGCCGCCGGCATAGCCATTTGGTGAAGTCCCAAGACTCCTCTCGCCCGTTTTAAATTATAATGCATTCTTTGGAACTTTTGCCACTCTGTAACGATAGAATTTTTTTCCGATGCTATATTCAGGAGACTCTTTGTTTTGTTAATTAGACACTAATTCTGAACATCCAACTAATTATATATGGGTTAAAGAGCTTCTAATAGTTTACAAAGACGAAATTTCACACCTCTATTTGGTCCAAATTTGTTAAGAGACAAACTTATTTGGTAATAAAACTTTAAAAAGTTTTAACATACCTTCCGATCCTGAAACAACACTGTCATTGGTCTCCTCATTTTGATCCAAAGATGGCGGACTGTTATCTGTGAACGAGGTAGTAGTAGTGTCTTCATCTAAGATAGTTTTGCCGTTTAATGGACCCTGGTTGCTTTCATCTGACGTTGCTGGATCTATGGAATCTCCGTTTTGATGAACTACTGGTTTTGGAATGGCATTACCATTTTCTAAAGGACTACCTGCGAAAATACCTGCAAAAAAATATTTCCGTTAGTATTTTTGATACAAACTAAAGGTGAATAAAACCATCTGTTGTAATCAGCGTCTAATGATGTCAATACTCTGATGGGATGTGTTCAAATTATGACATTTGAAAAGACAAAATTATTTTTCTGTCCTCTGGCAGGAAAGCATCAACTTTCGGGCCGCCGCGCTAAACGAAGTTGCCGCTTTCCGGCTCCGTCGAACAGAAAAATAGTATACAAACCTCGGCCAGTAAAAAAGAAAGCCTCAGATCACATGACAATTACATGTGATCTGAGAGATTTCTTACTTTACTGGCCTTGGTCCGCAATATACTATTATTTCATACTGTGCTGTAATAGCTATTTCCCGAACTCATTTAAGTCCCGGAAATAACTCATTACAGTACCGAGTCCGGGAAATTCTTACTTCCCGGACTTCTACTTCTTTAAAAAAACACAATATTCACATTTTTAAAAGATTTTATCTTTAAAACTACAAAATCAAGCCTATCAAAACTAATTATAATTAATATTAACAGTAACGGTGCAATGTGAATTTCCTTGCAGGCTAAATGAAGGAATACCTTTAGAGACAGAATCTTCACTAGACACGGTAGTGGCGGTAGATATAGTTTGTTGCTTGGTCTGAAGAACCTTTATAACATTTTCTCCATTTGGAATCATCCTTGCTACACAGTATGAAATAAAACATTGTACGATACACGACCGTGAACTGTCATTAAAGTATTCGTCTTGAAATTCCAGACTCGGCTCCTTCGTCGCCTCGTCCGTAAACATCTAGACTTAAGCCATTTCCCGGACTTGTAACGTAAATAACTATACCGTACAACGGCGAAACAGCGGGAAATTATTTTTAATTCTCTTATTTTTACTACAAGGAGGCGTTGCTAACTTTAAATGACCAGCAAAAGTAAGGTGAAATTTATAGAAATGTAATCCTGAAACAATCCTGCTAGGAGAGAGTGGGAATGCCAATTTAATAAAATGATAATAACTTTAACACCGACTAACACGGACTTTAACAAACTTGATATAGATTGAAAGGGAATTAAGCAAGTTTTTGCATCTTTCTTTAAAAATCGAAAGGCACAAATGTTACAGATTATTTCAATAGACGAAAATTCTGCAAAAATGGATGAAAACCGCAGTTTTGTTTCAATTTATTTTTATAAAAGTACGGATGAGTTTACTTTGATAAGGGCATTGGCTTGCCTCAAGCCTGGTATCTCATTCCAATACGCCCTTGCTTTGCGGTATAACTGGTACGAGATAGACTATCTCAGATAGTTCTTTCTATCAGATTTATAAGAATTTCCAATCAAAACTATGAACTGGGACTGACCTTTCCAGACAAGTTTGTCTATTTTTTCGTTAACCAGGACAACCTTATTGATTGCACCCAGTTGATTTAGTAGTAGTCTAGTTTTCCAAGCCAGTTTTGAAATGCAACTGTTGGAGCGCAGTACCGTTATTGCAGCCTGGCTGTAAAAAAATGTCCTGACCTGTTAGAGTAGCCGTTCTCCAGTATCCAAACAGATTAAAAATGTGATCAAACATACACAACCAATAATTAAATAAAATCAATAAATAACAAACACCACAACAGAAATATGACATATATTTCGACCGGTTTCACAAATAATGTACTCCTAACGAAGCAAATTGTATTTGTGAAACCGGTCGAGTAATATAATATGTTATATTTCTGTAATGGAATTTGTTATTTATTGAATTTATTTCATAATTATGGAAAGATTCCATGTAGTAAGGGTTGGAACAATAAATATTAAACCATTTGTTTTGTAGAAAATTAAGAAAATTTTAAGTTACGGTAGCTTGAACAGTTACATTATGTACGATGCCACGACAGACCATTGTTATAGTCAGAGCTGGGAGTAACGAAACAAAAACGTTACTCTTCAGTAACGCGTTATTAGTAATTTCGTTACTTTTTGAAATGAGCTAAAAGTAACACGAAATCGTTACTTCGTTACAGTAATGCGTTACTTTCGCAGAACTGAGGTTTTTACTTATTTCTACTGCAGCTATTCAAAGTAAAAACATTTTTTATTTTTCTACTCCGTGGATTTAGCACGTCTCTGATAATAGTGACAATAATAATTGTGTCCACTACATCTCACACAAATTATTTTCTAATCTAATCCTATGAATTTATATTTTTGTAATTTAATTAATTTTGTTTCTATAAGGTTGATGTTACAATGTACCTTATGTACTTATGTAGAGTGTTTTCGTAATGTAGTTTCTCCACGATCATCACAGAATTTGCCAATTCTGAAATCAAATTTGATTACAGAATGCTGGAATTCTCTCTCTTGAGATTGAAAAAATATTCTGCAACACCTCTGCCCCCATGCAATTTAACTGTATTTTTATTCTCTCTCTTGTGATAGAATAATATTCTCACACTGGTTAGCAATAATAACATTCGCCTTGACGCAGTTGATTGTCATCGTAGTGGCAAAGCTTGAGTAAGTGTCAAAATTATTGCAGTCACATTGAGTGTTTACCTAATACAATTTTGATCGAGTTCTGTAATATAAATTATCTTTTGTTCATTACCATTTAAAATCTTTGATCGTGGAGAAAGTATAGTCTGCTGCTCGGTTATAATGAAAATTCGTTATGCTCGTGGTTTCTCACGCTCACCTTCGGCTCACGCTCGGAACTTTCCACTCGAATTTTCATTCTAACCTTGTTACAGAATATACTATTCCATTTTTGTTGCATTTATTGTAGCTAGGTTAGGTTATTATTTATTTTCAAAGTTATCAGGCTAGGTGGAGAAGGTTATTGTTTTGTTCTCTATCAATTTTTTACATTATAAATACAGCCAGTTACAAGAACGTCCGCGTAGAAGTCGAAAATGGCTTTAATAGGATTTTTAATTAGTTTTTTTACGTTATTAATTTTGTTATAACAAATTATCATGTTAAAATGTTAAGTTTTTCATTCAAATATCAATGAACAAATAAAATTGAAATTTCGAATTCTAATCCGATTTAAATATTCGTTTATATTTGACATTACAATTTTAAACAGTATTTTGCATTGCATCAAGCTTTTATGTGAGTTCAACGTTTTTTGAAAATCGGAATGAGTTTTCAAATGTGTCAAAATAAAATGTAATTTAAATCAAAAACCAAGGAGTATTGATACCAACTTCGATGCAAATCACCCCCAAAATAACTTTCAACCCCTTTTTAACCCCGTTAGGCGACGAGTTTCAATAAAATATGAAACACGTCTTCCATCAATTCTGTTAAAGATGCAAAATTTGAAGTAGATTGGAGCAAGGAATCACATTGACTCATACAAACTTTGTCCCCGTTTTTCACCCCCTTAGGGGTACAATTTCGGAAAATCCTTTCTTATCGGATGTCTACGTCATACAAAGAACACACCCTCCAATTTTCAGGTCTCTACTATCAGCGGTTTAGGCTGTGCGTTGACCGTCAGTCAGTCATTCAGGACAAAGCTTTTTAAATGTGTTGTACTTATATCTTATATGTATTATGTATGTATGGTTTTTCCGGTAAGTTACCGTTATAACTCACAACTGCTACAAGTAAGACTGTTTATTTCGTTAGTAAAGAATGTTATGTTTTCTGTTGAATTATCAAGAAATTTAGTTAAATAAAGTATAAACCACAAATAATCTTCATTTACCCCCTCTCGTTCTATTAAATCTAAAGGAGTAAAAATGTATACCACATTTTATATACATTTATTGCCAAAAGTAACGCATTTTTAGATTTTCGTTACTTTTAAAGTAACGCGTTACTCCAAATGAAGAGTTACTTTTGCAGTAACGCATTACTTTTGCGGTAACGCGTTACTTTCGGAAGGTAACGCGTTACTTTCGGAAGGTAACGCGTTACTTTCGGAAAGTAACGAATAATTCGTTACTTTTTCAAAAAACTAATGGTAACGATTATATAACACGTTACTTTGAAGCAAAGTAACGATAAAGTAACGCGTTACTTTTTTTTACTAACGGTTCCAGCTCTGGTTATAGTTGCTTACTATTATTACTGAAGAGCGTTTTGACGGACCTTCCCAACAGTCATTCACGTCTCATATAATTATTTCTGTAACGCATATCTTTATTTATTTCTAGATTAGAAATATGTGGAAATTAAAGAGAAGAGAGGATAAGCAAATACCTGCAAAGGTATTTCATCCATTGTTATTTGTATAGGAAGTATTATGTTTTGATTTGAATTTGAATTAATCAATGCCAATAAAACTTTGGATACCCTGTTTAAATACTTGAAATTTTTGGCTTTTTTCAGTGACAATGTTGTTAATTATAATATTGACATGTAAAAAATGATTATTATAAATTTAGGGACGAAGATCTTTATAATGGCACCTCAAACATCAAAATCAGACAAATATTGGAAAAGTTATAACGTTTTGAAAATTTCCTATGTTGCTCCATTGATTATAAAAATATCTCTGTGTATTGACGTTATTGTGCTTAAAAAACTAATTTTTCCGTAACTTCTCAATTCAGTCACAATTTTGACTCTGAAAGTCGAAATACGTCCAAAAATGATTATATTGCTGATTGTCTACTTTCTAGAAAATAGTCCCAATAAATTTTCTCTTAGTTTCCCCAATTTTAACTACAGGTCAAAACATAAATGTAGTTTTGTTGAGTTCATTCAAATCTTTGATTCTGTGTTGTTTATTTTGACTTCCGTCACTTGAAAAAGGTTTTTGATGTGTAACATCTTTCCGCTCGGTTCCCTGCAATTTGTGGCAGTGATTTCGTGAAATGGGACGTGTGTAACAGGAAGCCAGTTAAGGGCGCGTTATTTGATTTGACCAATGAGCGCGAGTGGTGGTAAATTTCGCCGTCAGATGAATTTACCGATAGGTCTGTGCACTTAAGCTACAGTGTTGTGTATAAAGTTTGTTGTTATATGACCTAATTTGTATGCGTAAACTATTTTAATATTTTTATTACTGTTGTTAATAAGTGTTTTAAAAAGTGCAGATCATTCATAAAAAATGCAAGTGAGTAATGATGAGTAATTAATAATTATTAGAATAAAATATTCAATTATTTAGCTTTATTAAATTTTGGAGTTAATTTATGTCACTGTTTAAGGTCGAAACACACTTATCAGCACAGCACCTGACAAGCATCGTCACAGCACCGTCGAGTGGT
This sequence comes from Lochmaea crataegi, assembly GCA_947563755.1. Classification (NCBI taxonomy): domain Eukaryota; kingdom Metazoa; phylum Arthropoda; class Insecta; order Coleoptera; family Chrysomelidae; genus Lochmaea; species Lochmaea crataegi. The sequence goes on from OX387434.1 coordinate 25,511,611, forward strand.
CAACTCGACGGTTGTGTATGGACTCACTTAACGCATCGACACGGGATCAGCACCGCCGCGATACCCGAATATAGGCTTTACTTTATATTGTCAGAGATATTGTATTGGCACGTCGTCCACAAAATATTCTCTTTGAGAAATGTGTTGTGGTTGAGGCGTTGACGTGCCTTGTCGGTGCTGTGCTGATGTTGTTAGGTATGCGCGCTAACATTTAAATATACATAAGAAATAAAATCTGCTGGTGATGATCAGTCGCTGTTCCTATGAGGTGCTGATAAGTATGTTTCGACCTTTATTGGAAAAGATTCCGTATTTGATGAACTCAAGCTCGAAATGAACACGGACCGAAATGTTTCATCAACTAACAGTGGTACTGTTATTGACGGAGTTTTTCAACGTTTTTTAAATACTTTGAAATCACAAGTATACGTCTCATATTTTACTTATCATAAGCCTATTGCCTCCAATCTCCCCCCAAATTGAACAAAAATAAAAAATGTATTCAATACAAAATTGTGTTACACCTAGTTTTAATTAAATAAAATACAATTTTCATAAAAAAATGATTCTTCGTTACCAAAAATTATTTCAAATAATACTTGAATCATTTTTTACAAGATTTGATTTTAATGTTGCTTATTTCCAAGGTGAGATGTCAGATGTTACACATCATATGCGACTACTGTATTGTAAGTAAGGCTCGCTCGCTTTTTTTTTCCGTAACATATACAAGCTGAACTAGAATGGAACTTTTTTGTTAGATGTCTTTAGAACTATATTTTCTCTTCTCTCTATTGAATATTTGAAGAAGCTCAGCTTATTTGTTATTTGCTGGATACATCCTTTTATCAAGAAGCATATAAATTAGGAATTCAAAGGGATGTAACTTATAATTTTTATTATTAATGTCACAAAGATATTTTAAACCCTATAGATTTACTTAATTACGATATAATTGTTAGCAAATAAATCTCTGAATATAAATCAAAACCTAATACGTCCTATGCAAATAACAATTAATGAAATACCTCTGCAGGTATTTGCTTATCCTCTCTTCTCTTTAATTTCCACATATTTCTAATCTAGAAATAAATAACGATATGGCGCTACAGAAATAATTATATGAGACGTGAATGATTGTTGGGAAGGTCCGTCAAAACGCTCTTCAGTAATAGTAAGCAACCATAACCAGAGCTGGGACCGTTACTAAAAAAAGTAACGCGTTACTTTATTGGTGCCTTTTGGGCAAAGTGTGTTTATTTTTAAAACTAATGAAAAAAAGTTATTTGAACAGTTTGTTTTAAATTGAAGGCAGATGGTGTCATACTTAAATTCCCAGTTCAACGTTTCATGTGGCAAATTAAAAAAAATCGGGACGAATTTGTATTTTTTTCAATTTTTTGGAAACCGGACCTGATACTGGGGATTATAAAATGTCTTTGTATTGCAATAAGCAAATTTGTTCTAATTATAACGATTCTCTATTTCTTATTTTTTGCATTTTACCGATAAAAAGCTAGATACTCTGTGTATACAGAGTACTAAAAATTAGCAATATCCAAGTGGAGTACTTACTAGAGAGCAGCTCTGGCTTGTGCTCGGAAACGACGTAATGGGTCCATAATGCTAATTCAACTTTGTGGGGAGACCAACGTACCGCGTCGGGTCTCTCCGATTCTTCGGCAGCTTTGTTCAATCTTTCGGCGACGGATTTAATGTGATTTGCGAATTTCAGGTACTCCTTGGTGGTGTAATCGATACCTTCGATGTCTGGTATAGCCATTAAACATTCGTCCGCCATGAAAGGAGCGCTTTCTGGGCAAGCGGCTGCTAAAAGTGCTATAAAAAAGAAAATAGCCATAAAAATATTTTTTCATTTCCATTTTCGTTATCTTCAACATATTATGCTTTCAGCTATACACACAACAACGAGGTTGGTGGAGAGTCACGCTCAGTACACGGTAACAGGGTTGGAGAACGTCGCGCTCAATACGCAGCATACACTAAATACGGCTTTTCTCAGAATTATGTAAGAGATTAGTTTTCAAGTAAAATATGCGGTAATCAGGTAATCCTGGTTCACCGATGGTTTCGAAAACAAACCATGGCACTGGGGCAGATATAAACGGACCTAGAAAAAGTTTTTTAGCTTTGGTCGATATACGCCTGTATTTCGAGCAGAAACGATAGCAGGTAATGAATATTCGGACCAGTTTAGAGCTCGGAATTTTTGAAAAATTTTGTTATTTGTATAGTCGTTTGGTATTTTATTCGAATACTCGAATATTCGAATTCGACTATTCGAATGGTCGAAACTTTTGAAGACAGTCACTGGTGACTAGACAATGTACTTCGAGGAAATATCTACACAAAATGGGAAAATTCAGTGAACCTATATGTGAACTAAAGGAAAAAACACCTACTCACATACTTCTGCTTACACGGACTCAGACGGAAGCACTTTGGAGAAGAAATATTACAACCTCTACAACTACTCAAAATCCACCCAGTTAAACTAGTGATATAGAGAACACGAAGCTTCGTGAATGGATGTAGAAAATATTGACAATGGTACAAAGATGCAAGTGCTTAGGCCATTGAGCACAACCCAAACCAAGGAATGAATGAAACTAGTGGTCTTGTTAAAAAGCTGAATTTGTTTGGTGAGATATAAAGGTGTGTGAGCCACAATGCCCACAATAGACTCCAGCGAATCGTAGTGGAGGGCCTAATAGACCCACTCACTACAAATCTAGCCTAACCTACTTTCTAGAGACTAATTCCACACTATACAGGATGTTCAGTAAAAATTGGGATAAACTTCAGATGTAGTTAGTTTTGACAAAAATAACTTCTACATATGCTTCATGTCACTTAAATGCATTGCTTCCGGGAAAACATAGAAATATTTTGTGAATCTTGTAAATTAATTATAATGAGGTAAGTTGACTTAAATGAAGTAATTTTGGTCCAAATTAATTACATCTGAAATTGGTCCACACCCTGGATAGATATGATAGGTTTAAAATATGACGTTGATAAAAATTTGAACAAAAATGAATTGATCTTACCAGAGGCCATGGTAGTTCCGACTCCTTTCAAATTCGACAATGCTGACATGGCCGGTTCGAGATTAGGTAATTTTCTAAAGGCTCTCTTCGTTTCCGCTGCCACCGCCCTGGGAGTATTCACTTTTACCAAGTACGATAACTGGGGAAAGAATTTTCCTCTTGTTTGTTTCCATTTCATGCATTGTACCAATTCCTCGTGAACCAAATGGGCGTCTTTGCCACGACTTTTAATTTTTTTCGGTAATTCATTTTGATACCTACAAAAAAAATAGCACATTTTTATACAATATTTTAGAGTTGAAATAGGATACTCTGTACTAATCAAGTAATATGATAAAAATATATAAAGTAGAAGCCATTTTAGTGCGAACGCGTGGCTTAATACCAGGGGCAATTGATCCCGTTTCCCACTACTACTAATTCAAGACAAGAAAGAAGCGATAAATATCATTTTGCTCTAAGATAGTTCAGTCGTAAAACGACTTTTATTAAATGAAATTTGAATATAAGGTATACGTGTCATTTATGTAACTAAAAAAAAAATTTTTATCGTCTGTGAAATGATAACAATTAATTAACATTGTCTATATCTGTCATGTATGAAAGCCAAGCATTTATTTCGGTATATCTCCAAAACTGTTCTTTTTAAAAACTAAAATCATAATCAATACATATCCTCAAGCAAATGAAATGTTGTTGTGATAACAGCGACATCTTCACTTCCAACCGCAAACCAAAATTCTAAAATGACACAAACTAGTTGTTTGTACTATTAATATCTTATTAGTTTTCTGTAAAATTGTCGTATTTAAGAAAGCGTGTTACCAATAGATGTCGAATAACAGATTTATACTATTATAACGCCTTATGAAGTTATGAAAATAATTTCAAAAACGTGACCGTTCACTTAGAAGAAACAACTACTTCTCGGGCTATATGCACCGACAGACATTGAATTACACTTCTAAGTTAAACAGGGTCGGTATGATCTTCAAGATTTAACCAACCATCCTGGTTTAAAATTAGAAGGGACAATATCACTTGTAGACCGGTTTCGGCGTATTTGCGCCTCATCAGAACAAGGTGGATATTCTCCGTCCGAGAGCTCTGCCCTGCTCAATCTCGGACTAAAGACGATACTGAAATCACAATCAATACATATCCTCAAGTTGAATAAATGTTAAAGTTGTGGTAACAGCGACATCTTCACTTCCAACAGCAAACCAAAATTCTGCTAGGCATTCCGCGAGTATGTGAATATAGTAGGTTTCTTCTTCCATTCCACAGTATCTACATTCTTCCTGATCCACTAGTTTAGTTTTTTAGGTCCCACGCAGGCGGCAGTGTCCTGGCAAAACTCAGTGCGGTCATTTAAGAATACTAGGTAGAGGAGGAAGACTTGCCTAAACTGAAGCATATCTATATCCTGAAATTCCTTCAAAGAATAGGGCTGGAGGAGCTACTAGTCTCGGAGACTTTTTTCAGGAACTACTGAGTAGGAGGAAGCACAATAGATCTATTTAATTAATAATAAATTGTCCATACAGATAACCAGAAGTTATACATAGTAGTTGGGAAGAAAATTGTTTAAAAGAGTATCCTAGCCGTGAATTAATTAATTATTGAAATCTGTTGCATATCTACTATATTCCTTACACAAACTTCACCGAAAAGTTCATTGGATCCAAAAATTACCAATAAAAAAACAAAATATAGAATTATTTTTATAAACAATAGATAATCGATTGCCTATTAACCACTCAAACTTTACTTATGTATCAATTAGTACCTTTAACGGAAATTAAATAATCTATTCAAAATTGGTTGGAATATTAATAAACATACCAGTAGTTTTCCCTTATAAACAATTTCAACTGACATTATTTTTTAAGAGACATTTGTTTATTGTTTATTTCGATAAATTTGTATCGCTTCAAATTATACCAATTATTCTTATTACAATAAGTAGATATTATATTTCTGAAATATTTGTTTAAATTGAGTAAAGGAACTAATATGATACACCTAAGTTGGGAATTTTGGAACCGTTGGCGACACTCAACACTAAACTCTTTTTACACTACCACCACACCAACACTAACAGTTTACACTATCTTACGCGCGTTTCGATAACCAAGTTATCTTCTTCAGAGACTGAAAGTAAGATAACTTGGTTATCGAAACGCGCGTAAGATAGTGTAAAGTTTTAGTGTTGGTGTAGTGGTAGTGTAAACAGTGTTCAGTAAAATAAATTAATGTTTTTTTCTAACCATATTTTGTAGAATTAGTCCCATTATAAATAGCAGTTGACAAACATTTTAATAAGTTTGGTTGCATTTATAAAAAGGAAGTTAAACATTAAAGCTTCTACTTTCAATTAAATCTAAACTCTGTTCAAATTTCCTTTACACTGTCAAAACAATATCCCCATATGACAATAGCTCTGGCGGAAGACGTTTTGCACACTATTTCTTAAAGGCTCGAACAGGAATAATCATAACATCTCACAAAAAATAACAACAAACACGTTTTGTCAACATTTCTAAATAAGCAAAAGCTATCCTTAAAAAAACCTTTCCTAGAACATGCACTTGACTAGATCCCATTCCTAATACACTATAATACTATAAAAATCTTTCTTAATTCACAATCATTTTTATCAAATGTGAATGGACCTTAAAAAAATGTGAATACAATTTTTTGCAATCTCTGCTCAAAAACAATAGAAGGGACTGTGATAGGAGTGTACGGGCCAGGAACCAAACACTCAGATAGCTTGAGAAGTAGTTGTCAAGATGAAACAAGAGGCCATAGGAAAGTGTGCCCAGTTCAATATTGAGAAAATATAATATGGAAGGCATAGGATTATCATCATGTCGTATAATCAAGCAGCCATTAAAGCACTGAGTTCTTGCGTAATCAGTTCTAATTTGGTATAGGAAAACTCAATGAGCTAGACGAGAACAAACAACATCGTCACCTTACTGTGGGTTCCAGGTCACATTAGAATAGAATAAAATGAAATAGCAGATGAACTAGCAAAGAGATGGGCTGATACACCCTTTTGCTGAATCAGTTCCAATGTAATATTGGAAGAAAAAGGTAACTCCGAAAAGAAGAGAAGAACTGACCATTGGAATGATCAAGTAGTTCTAAGACGATCTAAGATACTCCTGGGAAACTACAACCCAGTGAGACCAAATTAATGCCTAAGCCAGAGTAAGGTTGCACTAAGAGTTTTGACAAGTGTCTTGATAGGACACTGCCACCTGATTGGTCACCTCAAAAATCTCAATCTAGTGGAGCAAGAAGAATGTAAATGGAATAAGAAACCTCCATTCTCATACTTACCGAATGCATAGCAATACAGAATCCTAGAGCACAACACATAGGAGACTACTGGATAGAAGACGGACACTTACCTAACCTGAAGTCTGTGGATATCCTAAAATTTCTTCGTAAAATGAGTTTAAAGGAACTCTAAGACTTTCCTAAGGTACTAAGTAGAAGAAAGGGGACACAATAGATCTTTTAGGTCTCAGTGAATATCGCCTCATTAAACATACATACATAGAAACCAGAAGATCTGGTTGGCCATCTAAAAATCTTGAGATGTCCTTGGAGATTCCAACTAAGTCGCTAGATTTAAAACCAAAACAATTAGACTATGATATATCTTTTGAGTGATAATTCAAGAGGTAGATGTAACCTACATAGCTCGACAACAATCTACTCAGTAGGATTCAAGTGAGCGGGTCTATTCCACTGCGACTCTTAATAGAGTATAGTGGCTTAGTCTGAATAGTACATAGAGACTTTGTTGATTCATATTTGTATACAGGAAACGTCTAATAACAACGTAGATCCAAATTTCTTTAAAGTTGTCCCAGTCCTTTGTGTCTTGGTGAAAAGAACTGGTAAGTTATATCGATTGTACATTTTTTTATACAAGGACATGGACGTTTCAAAATTCAAAATCTATCCAGGTAACAGTAACTCTCAAAAAATGAAAGACATACAATTTGCAAGCAACTGTACTATTCAGTTGATTGAAATATAATGCACGCGTATAGGTTACATTATGTTGACCCTGAAATTAAAATCCATACTTATGATATCGCATAATGTGTGTGTTTAAAATAACGTAATAGATTATGACATACGTACATAAATTGCAATTTTTAAATATTTAATTCCACATAATCGTAAATACAGGGTGTTGCGATATTCGAACAACAACGATCTACGAAAGAGAGCTCTCGTTAACTGATAAATCTTGATACAGTAACATGAACCTTAATGGGCTTGACTATTGAGATACAGGGTGTTGAAAGTATGAAATTAAAAATAAAAGTTGTAATAAAACAAAAACAGCTTTATAATATATATTTTTTTCAAATTTGGTGAGTATAATACTCTTTAGAAAGGCAAAAACTACTCCACGATCTTTGTACTCCTATACTTCATCCAAAATAAATGCTATTTCTTCAAAAAATAATTGTATTAAATGAGAAATTCCCATTTTTAAAATACAATTTGAAATTCGCGGCAAAACGCTAAACTAGTAATGACGTCTGTTTACAATGTGTGGCTACATCTTGCAAGGAGAGACCCAGCGAGTGAAGTTTCCACATTTCGGAATTCAGCTTAACAAAAAGTCATTGTTAGATCAAAAAAATACTCCTAGCATTAACAATCGATTCTTACCAAATTTGAATTATTGGTCTTGATAAAACCTTGTTCCATAGCTAACTTTCCCTTGTCGTAAGTTTGGTAATACAAAACTGAGATTCGTAATAGTTTATAACGAGGAATTAACACATAAACACATAAGCAAATGTGGAAGTTCGAGCGATATACAAAATATCAAATGATGTTTACAAAAGCGTGACGTCACCCGCTTCTGACCGGTGTTTGAGCTAAGATGGCGAATTGTTATTTTTTGTACAATATTTTTTTCTAATTATCTGTTCATTTATAGTTAAAAAACTAGTAACCTTTCTGCAGCTAAAACGAAAGGTGATGCAAAAATTTGCTTCTAAACAAAAGTTTGCAAGTACATACTTCATTTACAAATTATAATTTGTAGTGTAATTTGAGTAAATAAGCTCCTGAACAAAATGAACGTACGACTCATATTTTTTATTTATTGATTCTGTACGACAAGTAGACCATGGACTTTATCTGACAATGATGATGTCGTTACGTAAGCTAGTTATGGGATCACATAACCTTGTTTTGTCAGTACTTCGTATTAAACCTCGTTTTAGTCTAAGAAACCCACAATATGAAGTTGACAATGAACAGATAAATCTAGGGAGCTCTACACTATTAAACTGTCTTCTTAAGTAACAATTGTTAAGATCAGCAAGATATATTTTTCCTTGGTTTCCATATCAGTGCACAGTTATACTGATCTTAAATGGGAAAAAGATATCCCAATAGGGCCAGAGCCGGATTTAGCTAGGGACTTGGGGGGTCTATAGCCACAGGCCCCGTGGATGAGGAGGTCCCCCTCCTATATCATCATATCTCGTGACTTACGACGTTTCCCAAAATTATTCATCAAAACTATCACCCGAGTTTTTCCGGGACTTCGAATTCTTCAAGTGGGCCCCGCCGTTTTGGTCCCGAGCCTTGGGAGAGTTCAATCCTACTCTGAATAGGGCTAATAATTCCTACGCTTTAATATTTGTACGTACCTCCAATGGAATAACGACATAACTAATTTTCTTACTCATTTTCAAAAATACATAAGACTAATGGGTAATTGTTAGCTACTTTGATAACTCTACCCTTAGTGCGGTACAAATTTCTACGATTTTACCTCATTTAGCTAAAATGCCGATATCACGAAATTTCAAATTTTAAAACCGCGTTTTCTCATACTTTCAAATTTCGCAGTAATGTCGTTATTCCATTGGAGTATGGAGGGTAGAAGGAAGGAGCACCATCTCAATGTATTAAAAAGTGTCCATCGAAAGGAAGCAAATTAAGATGGCGCCATAGTAGCAAGTGGAAGGATTTTAAAAACGGCGCCATGAATTATTAGAGTAAGATACAAACTTAAAAAAGGAAATACTACATAAATAATTGAGATTTTAAATACTGCATATTTTTCAATTACACAAGTCACGAAAAATCCTAAATTTTTCAACCCAGCACACTTCACTCGGTTTATAACCCTAAATTCACATCATTTCCATTAGCTACACGAGCGCCATTTCGGTGAATCTTCGAATTATAATTTGTTGTTTACAGGTGGACACTTTTCAACTTGTCACCCATACAAGATGGTGCTCCTTCCTTCTACCCTCCATACATTGGGGGTACGAATCATATCTTCTTCTTTTTTCTATTCATATATATTAAGTCAATCACAAGATAGGTCACTCACTATTTGGTCTAGCCAAAATATTAAACATCAGGTAAGCATCACGTAAAATGTAACTTGTCATTCTGACGATGATATGCAAATATCGAAATAATTATCAATAATTTTTAGAATTTTCATCAACTTTTTCAATAAATAGTGGAATTAATTAGAAACAGTTAGTTTCATTTAAAATAGTAATTAAAATGTGTTGATTAAAGTAAAGTGTCTGTGAGAAGCAAGCTTTTGATTGTAATTATTTCTATCACGTGCATATTTGAAAGTTAATAAGGCTGGTAAAGGATATAAAACACAAAAAAATTGTCTTTGAGGATGCAGTGCATAGACTCTTCTGGATGAAGAATATTTAATGCGATTGTTAGGAAGACATAATAGGCATGATGACAATCACTAAGAATAACTGAAATAATTGTATAGATTACAAAGATTTTAAAGCAATCACTTATTTTTACATTACAATTGTGATTATATTTATTTTAGTAAGAATATAAATACAAAATATGACAATCCGCCATCTTAGCTAAAACAACCTTTTGTATATCGTTCGAACTTTTATCGTATTTTCTGATTTTGCATCGTTTAAATGATATTTACTCCTTATAGTAAAACGCAAAATAATTGAAATTAGTAATCAAAACAAATTTTTAATTTGCAAACTGAAATATTTGTGAAGTATTTACAGATGTGTGATGTCATAAAGACGCCATTACTTGCTATGCTGGCGTTTTGGTGCGAAATTTGAATTGAATTTTAAAAACCTTCATTTTTTCAAGAAACAAAATTTTTTTGGATAAAGCTTATGCGTGGAGCAATTTTTCAAAATCAGTCATCATGCTTATTCCAGCATCAGTCCCATGGGGAGGGGCAATGTGCTTACAGATACAAGAGTGTCATCGACAATCCGCTGATAAATGAATTAGCAGATGTTCACACAAATAAGTCAGGGATTGAATTTTGCAAGACTACATCAGAATAGGATAGGAAACAAGTTCTACGATGAAGCTAGAATTAGCACCAGATGGACGTGAACATGTCAGGGGAAGGAAAGGAGAAAGGTTTTCCAGCTGCAATATGTCTCCTTTTGGTGGAGGCACTAAAATATTTTGGGAGGGGAATTTGCTTCGATGCTCCTACGGAGCTGGTCCATAAACGCACGAGATCTATGATTAGACAACATTATTGTCGAACATGTAATGCCTATTGCTCAGTTTTGAAAAACAGTTGCATCAACCAGTGAACTTCGTCCTTACCTGAGACTTCTAGGACACCCTATATAAAGCCGTTTTTATTTTAATTTTTATACTTTGAGTACCCTGTATCTCGGTAACTAAGCCCTTTAAAGGTTCCTATATGAAAATTAATGAATTAACGAGGGCTATCTGTTGTAGAGCGTATTCGGTCGAATATCGAAACACCCTTGTATATCGGTTAATGTATCAGTAGCTGTTACAAGTTTTACGAAAATTTAAAATATTAGATAGATAATTGAAAGTGTGGAATTTGTGACTTAATTGGTTTTATCTACGTTCGTTACACATTGGACAGTAATATGAGACTCATTTTAATATCACCCATTTTATAAAAAATAAAAAACGGAAAAGTGAGTTAATATAGTACTGTCACTACCACAAGTAACAAATGTTTGCTCTGTGATTCATTTGACTAAGGTAGTATGTATTTCTGGCAATGGCGCATAAAAGCAAAAAAATTAACTCTGTTTCACTCAAAAGAACACTTTCTTGTCATAATTGTCGGATTTTATGATTCAGTCAGTTGTAAAGATTGTACTCAAGACGTTTCAATACAACTTACAGATTCCGAAGAAAAAGCAAAAATCTAAGAAAAGTCACTTTTGGGGATCCGCCCGTCCTCGATCTCACCCATCAGGATTTTTTATTTTCTCCAATCTAATGTGTAGGTACAAACGAAATTATTAAACCAAGTTCCAGTGTTTCAGGAATTATTTCACCTGAATGGCAAGTTTTTGTTTAATTTGATTGGGCTATTAGGTAGTTGTTAGAAGCTACAGTATGAATAATTATTGACTTTTCATAATAAATGCTATTAGGTAGTTGTTAGAAGCCTCAGTATGAATAATTATTGACTTTTCATAATAAATTATTGCAAGTAATGAATCGAAATGCTTTAATAATAAATTAATATCTACCTTGGTTTCCCTCCTTATTCATGTAGACTAATCCAGTTTTCTTTTTTACTTACTTAGAATTTTTGATTGTTTTAAATGGCCTGTATGTACATGTTTAAAAATTGGTATTGTGTTATTTTTTTTACCATGGCAACATTAACAACTCGAGAAATGTAAAGTCTAAATGACAATTTTTTTATCATTGATGTGACAGGAGTACCTTGTATCATCAAATAAAATATTACTATACTCTATTTGAAAAAGGCAGAGATCAATAAACCCTTGTAGAATGACCATTCCAATGGCGTACCTGCTTGTGATTCTAAAATCTCAATAATTGTGAATTTTATATTTAAGCAATATCCTAAAATCATGTGAAGTTCTTTTCATGAAAAATGGTTCTGACTCAGTAATTACATTTATAGATCTATTTATACCTAGAAAATAGTTACAATCCAGCCTGTAATGGAAATAAACTTTTATTGTAGTCAACCATCTTGACAATGACAACTGCTTTACCTGATAGGATGGGTGTTTTGGACAAGGTTCTTTATCATTCAAGGAGATGTGAGAAATTGCCTACCACCCCTTGGAAAAAAGCGGAAATTACTCAGTGGCTTTTAGATAAGAAATTTTTAAAGAGGATATGTAGAAAAAAGAACTGCTGGCAATTGTAAATATACATAAACATCGTTTCCTAAGATATACTATTGATGAAATGGCAAAAAAACGGAATATTATAATTTTTCGACTTCCTCCTTACCATTGCGAGCTAATCCCTATAGAGTTAATATGGGTTCAGGTGAAAGGAAAAATACCACATATAAAATGGAAGATGTCCGTGCACATTTTGGAACAAGGTCTTGAACAAGTTAATGCAGAGACAACCGACAGGAAGATGGGAATTATATTGTATACAAGGTTGGGTAGGCAAATAAAATAAAGATGTGAATTATAATCCTAATTGTTTTAAAATTCTGGAGTTTTAGTTGCCCACCCAGTAATGGTTTTGCATGTTAAATTAGGTTTTATTACTCTCTGTCTATTTCAAAAAGACTATAGCAACTGCAAAAGCTTTATTAAACAATTTTAATTTTATAAATGAAAAGTACAGTAAGTGTTGTCAAAAAAATATTTACTGACAGCCAGGATCTGCTTAAAGCTATCAGAAATCCAACCACTAAGTCTAAACTGGTACAAAACTGTAAAGATTTCCTTAATAGGCTGTCAACAGAACACAGTGTCTCTAGTATGGGTACTGGGACATGAGGGGATTATAAATTGGCTGAATACTTAGATAAAGAAGACTCTAAAAGTGTTCCATTCTGTGGAATTAAAACGGATTACATAAGTGAGCAAATCTGGAACTGGATAATCAAAGAACATCAATTCAAATGGAGGTTGACAGAAGATCATCTTTACACAAAGAGTTTAGTGAACAAGGTAGACAAAGAACTATCAACCAGGTTGTTGAAACTGAGCAAGAAACATTTGAAAACAGATACTGACTTGGACACTGCGCCCTGAGGAAACATCTATTCAAATGTCAATGAACATATGTGCAGAAAATATAAACTAATGGGTTAAACACCATAACTACTTACATACTTGGCTTATATGAGAACTAACAAGGACTCAGACAAAACCACTTTGGAGAGGAAAGAATACAACCATTACAACTACTCAGTTAAACTAGTACCCAATATAGAGGACACAAAGCTTCTGAAATGGAAGTAGAAAATATTGCAAATGGTACAAAAATTTAGTTCAAGTGCCTGGCACCCAACAAATGAATGCTAGCTAAAATTGTATTTGTGTTCAGTGAGTCATTTAAAAAAAATCTGAGCTATGTTCTTTGTAGTATATTTATACGAAGTACGGCTTTCAACACTCTAGGTGTGTTTTTGTCACTCAGAGTTCACTGTCGTGATGTTTTAAAAAGTTCAATCACATTTTTCTTAATATTGCCTTTTAATGGTAGGAAAGCTTATATTCTGGTCATATGTAGGAAACACAAAATACACGAATCACTTACTTACTTAATTATTGTTATAATATTCCTTTATTTTGAATAATGGTAAATAATAATAAATTACAGATAAAAGGCACTGAGCTATGCATGCTATGTGGGGCATACAATGACTAGGCATTATATGCTAGCATATAATAATGAAATACTATGAAAATAAAATTTTATCTTTACGGTTATGACTTTTTTTAGTCAATATAAGTAGAAAAATGAATGAATTACAAACAAAAACAGCATTTATTCAACCCCTCATTGATTAGTAGTGGCAGTGTCAACAAGCAAGCAGTATTATAATAGAAGAAACTGCCACATTAACAAAAATTCCAACATCAACTTTAGATTTAAAAAAATCAACAAAAGACAAGTTTAAATAGAATTCGAAAGTTGTGACTGGAATATTTACAAAAAAACAGGGTTTACAGAGACCAGAAAAGGTCAATTATTTACTTGGATGAAACCTGGTACAACAATTATAATGCTCCAGAAAGGTGTTGGGTTGACTCAAGTGATAATTGGAAAACAAAAGAGAAATTAAACAGGGGCAAAATGATTACAATGGTAAAATAAAACAGATGGGTTCAAAATGCACATGCATGTGGACACCACTGCAAAATTATTTGAAGATTGGTTCAAAAACAAGCTAGTTCCAAACATACCTCCAAATAGCATAATTATTATGGACAACCATAGCAGGCAGTTAGTTAAGGCTCCATCCTCAAATGATGCAAAAGCAACAATAATTCAAAATTAAATGTACGATAATGGCATCTATTTTCAAGAAGATTACACCAAGCAGCAATCGAAATTTTGAACATAAAAAATGAATATGTCTGTGATAATTATGCAAACCATTTGGGGCATACAGTTTTAAGGTTTCCACCATACCATTATATACTTCATCACCACTATTAATTCTAATGTACTGAAATTTAGTTAATTTTTTTAAAATTCCTCCACAGAGTTGGGTGAATTCTGTCATGCATGTTGAAAAAGTGGAAAAATCATACATCCGTATTGCAAATAATATAGAACTAATAATTAGTCCAGATGATGATACTGATATATATTAAGTGAATAAATATAAGTAATAATTATAATTTATAATCATAAAATCATTTATAAATGATTATTTACAAAATAATAAAATTTTGTTCGAATTCAACTTGATTAAATTCTAAGCAAAGTACAGACCTGTTCAGTAATATTTCAAATTTACACCTTGCATGGATCTTTATTAACAGACAGTTCACTATATGTATGAACATACCTACTTTACCTGTCAAATGAATCCTGCACATACTATCCAGTACAACCTATTCTTCTTCGGAGAAAAAATGTGAATACCTCTAAGTAGACTTAATTTAAATTTGACAGACCCGGCTAACTCTCGATCGGTCAGATGTAAGTAAGTTGTGTTGCCTACATACAACCAGAATCTTTTAATAAAAATAATAATGTTGCACATGTTGTCTATTATAATTATCAGGAATTATTAGTAACCTTTGCATTTAGATTATAATAAAATATGTGCCAGGACAAAATCTAACAGCTCCTACTATTTATAAACATTTAACCACAAAAGTCTGTAACTAGCCATAATATTGAATAGATGTCTCAACTTCCAATAAAAATGATAAAGTTATTATATAATTTCAAAAAAATCCATGAAAAGATGACTTCCCCTTTGTATATACTTTCAATTAAATGTACATGTACATTATAGTTGTTGATAAAATTCTCAGCGAGATAAATAAACTATAACTTAAATAACAACAAATACTGAGAACAAAAAGACATGAACATTAGAATAAAAGCATTTCTATTGGAAATTTTTAAAACTATACCAGCTCCTTTAGGTACATTATATCTTTGATATTTGATACATTTACCTAAATAGATATTTTTTGAAACTAAAATTTTATATATGGTATTCATAAAAATCCACCAATAGTATAATACACAACTTTTTTGTATTAATGATTCAATTGCTAGATATTTACTAAATAAAATAACAAAACTGTACTAAACACAATATTTCAAAAGCAAAATCAGAAGAGGCTATTTTACAACTTATTGATTAATTATAAAAAGTGGGATACGTACTAGGGCAATCATCTCAACTGGCACTAATGGGTACTTAGTTTATAAAAACTACCCCAAACTAATGTAAAATGTACCAATCGTAATTTTTATAGCATATTAAGATATTATATTGTCATATTTAGTGGAATGAAACATTGGAAATACCATCTGGGTATTTTCCACTAAGTGCAGCTGCATTTAAAAGTAATGTTTGCAATAAATAAATAAAATTTATAACATAGAAAACGACAAAACCATATCTTACTCTCATGAAGTATCGTAAGAAAGTAAGTACAAGTAGTTAAAAATATTAAAATTCACTTAATGATGTTAATAGAAATCCCCACTACTCCGGTTGAGATTCGGTCAAGATCAATCATTTTAAAGTATGAAAACGGCGCGATAAATAAAAAGTAAACAACTGTAAGGACAGTCCAAACAAATATTGTAATGTTTTCAATCAAAAACCGGTGAAAATACGGCGAAAAGTATATAAAATTGAGTCCAACGTAAAATGCTTTGTTTGATCAGACACCATTTTGAAAGTTAGTTGTATTACAGTGCATGTTTTGTAAGTAATTTGGTACTTTAAGATAGAATAACACTACAATAAACACTTAATATTGTTGTTCATTTGTGGTAAATGTATTTAAAACTGTTACTTATAACTTTAAATGGCATTAAAATGAATTTCCAATACAAAAAGGACGAGGCCATGACGCCGTCATAGCAACGCGAAATATTTCATACGAAAATGCAAGTATTTTGGATTTAAGAGCATGTTGCAGTTGTCATCGATTACCACGTGACAAGCGTGATTTTAATGACCGTCAGAGAAAGATCTCGCGGGGGTGCTAAAGCTATTCATTCGACCTCGACGACTTAGACAGTGAACACATTAGTAGGGTTCAATGACACAACAGTAAATTCACTAAAATGTACTTACCAATTGTCTAATTTGATCAGTTCCTCTGGTTTCTTAGCTTTTCTATCAGCTTTCAGTCGTAGGGCTTGTGGATATAGTTTGAGAACCTGCTCAAAATGTTGACAGGTGCCGTGAGTAAAGAACGTAGCCGTATCTTTCGCAGAGGCCATACCTATTGCTATTCACTAACTGGCACTGCTAAGCTGGCGTGCTGTAAACTAGTTGCCGGGTTCGCCGTATGTTAGCTGAGCGGCAGCACTACTGTGGCCTCGATTGTCTGATGTTTCCCCAAGCCCGGCCCAGCAAGACTGACAATACAGCGTTGCCGAGAGTATTTTATATTTACGAGATCTTATCCTTTTATTTAATTCTGTAAAATAAAAAATAACAAAATATAAGTTTGTTACAACGATATCAAAAACTTTAGGTTAATATAATACGAAGATACCTAATTAACGTTTAGAAAAAATATAAAAATTCATTAGATTTTTTAAGATATTTGTAAAAAAATCAAAGGTAAATACCTATAGGTAGGTACCTAGTACATAAAACAACATAGGTAAATATTAAAATCCTTATAGTTTGTTTGTGAAATTTAGTTATATCTTGTCGTAATATTATTTTAGTTGTGACCTAATTATTTAGTAAAGTTCACCTCGGTACCTACTAAAAATTAGTCGCACCTATACCTACCTGGTTGGAAAATTAAATATTTAATTTAATTTAAAATTAAATGGATATCTAATGTGCATTAATTTTTTATCTTTTGTAACCACTGAAAAGTTGAAGCAGTGTAAAAGACATACTATTTAAATAATAATAAATTGTGCAGTGCCGAATTTTAAAGCAATTTTTTACTTGAGTGTCATCGATAATAAAAACTTTAAAACTTATCGATATTTGTGTGAACGGTTTGGCAACGCAGACTACCATTCCCTAGCAAGGTTGCCAGGTGTTTCGCCACTGTTATTACGCGAGCAAATAAATGTATGATTGAGAAAATAAATTTGTGAAAACATTTCTGAACGGGCAAAATTCTGAAAATAATAACCACCTGTAAAAGCTGAATACATTGATAAGAGACTGTTTGATAGTCGTCAAAGTACGTTGGTGGTATGTGAATGAGCCCGTAAAACAATTTTTTTTATTTGTACATATTGTACTGTTTTACTTTTTAAATTCAAGGCATACCTATACTAAACCGAATTTATCTGTTTACGGCTATTTTTTTTTAAATTCTTGAATATTCTGAACCACGTAGTTTAAAAAAAATAATTTCTATAACACACCGAGTGTATTTGAAATCATCAGCATTATAAAACTTTCCAGGATAGGAAAAAATTTAAATAGCAAACCCTACTAGTGATATAAGTAACTATTTATTATACAGAGCATAGCAAAAGTGATTATTGCTATTTTTGTACCTATTGTTATTGTACAGGGTGAATCATGACCAACGGGACAGACGTGTTTATAGCGAAACGGTGAAATTTTAAAATTAGTAGTTTGTTTTGAAACATACAGGATGTTCTAATAAAGTGGCGTATAAAAGTTATATTTTTAAAGAAAAGTCAACTAATGTGAGCCTACTTTTATTTTATATGCCTTAATCGCGTTTATATTAAAAAAAATAGTAAACAAAACAGAGGCGTCACAGATATCTTTGATTTTATGGGCGATTTAAAATAAACAACAGGATTTACCAATATAAATAAATTCTAAAATAATGTGTGATCGTACTTACTATGATTATTTTATTTAAAAAAATAATACAACTTATAGAATAAACTAATGTTGTGTCTGAGATGAATGACGTGAGTCCGTGACATACCTGAAAATAAAATATCAACCTGAGCATTCAAATTCCCTTTAGTTTGCATTTATTTATGAAGTCAGTTGTCAGTACTGAATTAAAAGATATAATAATTTAATTATTGATAATGCAATTTAGTTTAAGCAAGAACGCACTGTGTCTGTCACCCACAAGTGCTAGAATGTACTAAACAATTTAATTAAACAAGAATGCACTGTGTCTGTCACCCACAAGTGCTGGAATGTACCAAACAATTTAATTTAAACAAGAATGCACTGTGTCTGTCACCCACAAGTGCTAAAAGGTGCTAAGTATGTCAAAACACTCCCTCATAAAGGATTTAGAACAATAACAAAGGGGTAGGACGTATCACGTGGCTCAAGCACTCCACTTCAGTGATACAGGTAATAACAAAGGAACAGGACGTATCACGTGGCTCAAGCACTCCACTTCAGTGATACAGGATTCGTGAATCAACTGTACGGCTCAAGCACTCCGCCAGTCATATTATTCACAATACACGCTAAGCGGCTCAAGCACTCCGCAATAGCGCAAAACATGAGTCAGAGGATTGCAGACTTAAGCACTTTAATCATTTAACGTTATTGAGATTTATTTAATCATTAGCAAAATAAACAGAACGTAAAATAGAGATATAACCAAATAGGTAAAATTGAATAGCTCTGTGAGAAAACTCACCTAATTTCCAAAATGATCTGAAGCACTGAAATCCACCAGAACACACACACACGAACAAACAGATTTTATCTTTAAACTTGCATATAACTGAAAAACTGCATGTATTTGAAAAACCGATCTTTTCGGAGTGAGAAATAAATTAAGACTGAACTAAGAAAAAGGTTTTGAACGACAGTTAAGAATATGTATATAATATTCACACACACAAAGGTTGTTTATCATTGTCTTCGTAAACGATTTCATCTTAACACGTGTTTCTACTTTACCCATAGCTAAGAGCACTTTGGAACCATAAACCCTTATATTTTATGGTTACTTTACAGATGTCAATATATCAAGAGCCCGTGTGAGTTATAGTTTTTTTTTCTGGTGATTGTTTCATGCTTTCACATTTTAAAATTATTAAGTTTTATACATATACTAAAAAAAAGGAATTCTTACACTAATTATAAGAAATTTATTTCTACGTAATACCTAGTTGGGCATTCTTGAATGAATTCCATGCTTGAATCTAAACTACTAAAAATATCTCAAAAGCAAAACGACCTAATCAAAATTTGACTCATTTTTTCTTGTTTTCGAGATCCTTTGTAAAACACGTCAATTTGGGTTCCGCAGATAAAAACTAACGGTTTAACTTCAAGATCCGTAAAATATTCTAAAAATATTTCTACTAGCTACGCCTATGTATCAATGTTTTAATTCTCTCTTAAACATAAAAATGCACTATAGGCTGCTTTCAAGAAACAGAAATCATAAAGTTAATAATCCTCAAATAATAAGTTATTCCTAGAGCTTAGGTTTTAAGCTGTACCCATATACCAGGTATAGTAGTCGTAAAAGATATAGTAGCAAAGAAATTGGGATGGTCGAAGTCTTGCGTGACAAACCCAGCTTTAGCTTTATTGAACAGAAAACTATTTTCATGTTTTATAAAAAATTTCTGGGGATTTTTTTAAAGAGTGAAATAAAAAGAGTTATTGAACTAAAGTCGAAATTAATTATAAATGTCAGAAGGATAAAACATGATTTCTGGACCGATAATGTTGAAATTTGGTATACATATGACCCAAAAATGTACCATTTCCTTCCCTTAAATTTCGCCTAAAAGTAAAATAAAAACATAAAACAGCTCTTTCTTTATACAGGGCGTGGAGAACCTCTCCTACCAAACGCCAACTACAGATACTAGATGAGATTTTTTTGTCCAACTAACCTAATTTATCTTTATCCAAAAGTGCGCTGTAATTCAATTTTTTAAACATACAGGGTGTACCAATCTTACGACAAAGTTCGGTATATGGGTTATTTTAAGAGATATCAAAAAATATTATCAAGAAGTTAGGGTCCATATTTTGAAATTATCTCGAACTATACAGAGTGTTGAATAACTCCGTTACATATGGGGGAACCCCTGTAGATTGTACTGAATTCGGATTGCTCACATTTCTTTGAAGCTTTTGATATAAGCTTTTGCTACGTTATACAGAGTCCTTTAAAAGGTATGGACACTTTTATGTGAAAATCGTAGGAAAATCAACGACCTGTAGCTTAATGTACCTTGTAGAAAAAAAAAATTTGCCTAACAGAGTTTCGTAATATCTCCGTATTCGATAAAATTTTAATTATTTTTTCTTTTAAATACAGGGTGGACGGAAACTCGAACCTTTCATTTTCTTTCTTCTTTCAAATGGAACACCCTGTATTTTATTGCACAAATAAAATTTTCGGTTATGTAACTTTAATTTTTGTTAAGTATTCCCTATACCCAAAGTTTATAAAAACAGAGTTATTTTGTAATATTTATTGTAAACCGAAATTATTAACCTATTATGTGAAAGCAAGCTGGATGTAACAAAAAATTATAATTAATAAATTTCAACAAATTATTTATTCTAAACAAAACAAGTCACCAAAAGTATAATCCTAACCGTAATAATAAACTAAATGGTCAAAGTGTTCACCGTTAACATCATTGCATTGCTGCAGTTCAAATGATTGACTAACATTTGTCAGCATATTAACGTGAATAGATCGAAATACCGGTCTGATTCTCTCTTTCATGTCCTCTCCAGTAGTCAGGGGAGTTTTATGAACCTCATTTTTTATAAAACCCAAAAAAAAGAAATCAACTTTTGTTAAATCGGGAGACCGAGCTGCCCCATCAATTGGGCCCCCTCTTCCGATCCATCCGTTTTCGAATTCGGTATTGAGATGATCTCGTATAGGCGCAGTATTATGAATAGGTGCACGATCATGCAAATTATTTGTCGCCGAATATCAAGTGGAACTTCTTCTAATGAAAAAATAAAAATTTACACTATTCATCTTAAATACTTCTTACTTTGTCGTAAGATTGGTACACTCTGTATAAATAACCGATATCTATAGAAACTTCAAACTTCTACATTGTTTTACTCTGCCGTAATAAATTGTTTACTACAAACCTGCGTTTTTTAATGCCATCACAAGCGTTCTATGTGGGAGTGGCAACGGGTAAATTTGATAAAAAAGTTTGTGATCAGTGGTTTGACAAATTTTACATTACATTCAAAAACCGTAGGGTATTTAAAAAAAAAGTGTTCTTGCTTGAATTCGCTATTATTATTATGCACCGTTTTTGAAACAAAACAATTTTAATTTTTTGACCAACTCTGTTTTATTTTCTGAAAAAATGAAGAATATTATTGAATTTTATAACATATGTTCTACATCACGAACACTTGTTGCAAGACAAATCCAATCGTGTCTAAATCTTGAATAAATTGAGGGATAATTTTGAATTTCATTACATACACCCTTTATTCTTTCCCACAACTGAATACGATTTTAAATTGGAACAGCATAAACTAATGTTTTTAGTAGGTACAAAAATCGCATGGATTGAAATCGGGAAATCTTGCAGACCAATTGACTGACCCTCCTCTCCCAATCCATTGATTTCCATACGTAGTGTCAAAAGATCACCATCTATAGTTTATTCATAAATCCGGCGGAATCATGTTGGTGTTAAGTTGAAACGAAATATCTTAGAATTTTACAATTCAGGTTTATTCGAAACATTTATTTCATTTTCAGCCCACGTTACTGACTACCGTAATAACCGCAATCAGAAACGATCAGAGAATAACTGATCATAGCAAACAACAAGTTTACTTTCACGTAATTCCTATCACTGATTTCAATGGTCGACTATTCTCTGATCGTTTCTGACAGTTTCTGATTGTGGTTGGAACAGACCTAATATAAAATACCCTAAACTCGTCCTGATACGGAGTGAAGCTACCTGCTCGACACATAAATAGAAAAAAAATTAATGTTCACGATAATATTTTAATATTACTTGGATGGTTCATCTGTATTGGTTCGAATTCTGTTCTATCTCGTCCAAAATATATTTTTTTACACCTCTGTGCCCAACGATTATATACTAGGAAGGATAGTCTACTTTGACAAATTTGTTTGTGTGCGATGTTGCAGCTATGACGTCACCACAGGACCTCGCGTATATTTAAATACATTGGTTTATACTTACTGAAAATGTGTTTCTATTGATTTTAATTAAAAATAAAGGTTGTTCGGCTTTAAAACTAATTACCTTTACCATATTAGAACACTATATTTGCTTTAAAAAAGAAAACACATTTTTTTTAGTTTTATTTTATTAATAATTATTGTATATCCTTACAAAAGAATAGGAATATCGAAACAGTTTATATCTACAAAAGGAATTCATATAGTAATGTAGCTAGAAAATATTTACAGAATATAATAAAAAAAAACACTTTTTATACAGGGTGTTTAATAAAGTTCTTATTTGGGATTATGTAATTATGAGAACAGCTAATTTTCAGATATTTGGCTAGAAGTAGTACCTACCTATAGTAATTAACACAGTATTTAACTTTTAAAAGTTACCTATTGTCAATTTTACGAATGTTCCAGAACTTAATCAAAGAACATTTTAAAATGTGTTTTTTATTTTTCAGTTAAGATAAGCTTAAAAATATACATTTTGGTCTTTATAAATAAAATAAATAGTTTTTGATTGATATAAAATGTACAAAATTATTACAGATAATGATTTTCATTATTGTACAAATTTTTTTTTATTAGATAGGTACTAATAATTTTTACTTCACATCAATAAATTGTAGTTGCACATCAAAATTTTGTTTTAAAAATAAATATTGCTACTACATGGTGCAGTTTCCAGTATAGCAACACCTGTTCTCAAAAAATGTTTAACTTTAATGTAATAAAATTTTTAATAGAAAAAATAAAATTACTAATCAGTTTATAATTTTTTTTAATTTCTTGCTGTTGGCTCTACGATTGTCCTCATAGCTTTTCTCTTTAAAGTTTTATCAGATTCCATTTTATAATTATTATATTTAATTCTTATTATTGTTCTTAATTTACAAAAATCAAAAATTAATTTATATGGGATGTCCTCTTTATTTTTATTTATTTTATTTGCCAATTTTTTAACAATTGGAGTACCTGGACGAAAAGAATTTCCATGATGAATTTCAAAAAACTTATTCCATTTTTTTACCTTTTCTAACCATTGCTGACTGGGTTTAATAAGGCCTCCAAATGACAATTGTTGTACCCAAGAGGGAATATGATAATCACGTTCATTTATGAATTTATAGGTGAAATCTCCTAAATGGGGCACTTCTTTCTTATATTTCTTTGCAAGCCATATCCTGCTCTATATTCTAGTGCATCTTCAGTCGTTTCTAGCGAGATTTCTTCAAACAAAGATGTATACCAGATTGATCAGGAGTGCTTACTGAAGAAAATGAACTACTATTGACCCAAATGTATCTTCAAAAGGTTTTGGGTCCGTCAATTGAAGTTTTGCTTTTTCTAAAACTTGAGGAGTTATAAATTCTTCATTAACTTCTTCTTTTGTGTTAGTTCTTGCATCTAATTCGATAAATGGCTGCCAGTGGAGAAGGGTGCTCATTTGGTCCTCTGCATCGAATTTGTGAAAAAAAATTCTCAAGTGCATCCTGGTTTAACTTATGGGTGCATATATAATGTATGTCAAATCTTGTTTTCATATCTTGAAATAATAATTTTAAAGATTTGATAGATATTATCATTCCCTTTTGGAAAATCTGTAGAGTTTCCTTTCCAATTGGTCTCATTTCAGATATTTGACAAAGCATTTTATCTAAATGTTCGTTTTGCAAATTGAGATATTTACCCCCATAAGCACTTTTGATAGGTACTGATCCATGTTCGAAATAGCTGTTAAAAATATCGAACCATTTGTTAATATCACCAACAAATTCTCCTAAATCAACAGCAAGTTTTTTATCATTTCCTGGTTTATATCTCAAAAGAGCTGTAGATACTGAATGAAACATAAGTTGAGCAGCTAACTTAACTTTCTGTCTCTGATTTTTTTCACAATCAAGGTGCTTTTGAGAGATTTTCCAACAGGGATTAATTTCCTTATTATTTAAATTGATTAAACTCTGAAGAGGCTCTTTAGTAATTTTTTTATTTCCATATAATATAAATCCTTTATCTAGCAACCAATTCCGAACAAGTTTTAACAAATGTGGTGCATCAGCAAATACATAAATATTGTTACCTGTATTTGGGTGACTAAAAAATGGTTTTTCTATATCAACCTGCATTTGAGACCATAAACCAATATTTCCCCCTCCACAGTCACTCACACAAGCTACCACATTATATGATATATTATGCAGTTCATTTATAATATTCGATAATATGTCCTTTGTAATCTTTTGATCGAAAGCAATATATACAGGCTGTTTCCATTTTTTGAATAGACCTCGAGCTTGTACTACTTGCATTTGTCCATAGGGCCCCAGCACTTGGTCCTTGGCAGCATCCTATTCTTGCAGAGATTTCACTTTAACTTCATCAAACTGTAAGATAACAGTTCTTTCACAATCAGTGAAATTCTCTCCAGCCAGTTTCATCAACAATAACACATCTTTTAGTATTCCTGTACTAACATCCAATTGAGATGCCCACCGCCTTAAACTTGATAAAGAAGGTAAAGGGTAATTTAACTGGTTTCTTAAATATAAATAGCAACTTTTGCTATAGTATCTTAATGTAAAGGCCACAGATATCTCTTCTCGAGTCCAGTGAACAATTTTTTTTCGACCAGACAGCAGATCTATTTGATTTTGTGTTAGGACCATTTTTAATATTTTTTGGGCAGTCTGGATTCTTTTACTTACTGTTACTGAGCGTCCATAACATTTATTTTTGTAATATTTTAGCAATGTGTTAACACTGTTGACCTTTTTGCCTGATTTTTCCTTCAGATTTTTGTATTTTAGTAACAGCTCTTCATATTTTATTTTATAATCTATTGGTTCAGTTTTAGGTATTGGAATCTTGATTGGAGTAGTTTTTTGAATATTTATGTCATTTAAATTTTCTATATTGGAGGTAGTAGAACCAATTATTTCTTCAACAATGTTTCTATTAGTTTTTTTTTAGCTCTTTTTGCGCGAAGTGTCTCTTCACTCTCTTCAGAAGATTCAAGGGCTCTTTTTACTTTAACAGTGGGGACAGCTGTCTTCTTCAAAATCTTGCGTAAAGGTAACTCTGAAAATAATGTAGGAATGAGTCTTAAGAAAAATTATTTATTTTTAATTAAATTATAATTAAAGAAAGCTGCAGATTTATAATTGTTTTGAAATAAACCATAGAATACACTAAAAAATTGTATAGTACTTACTTAACAACTCATTCTGTAAGTCTCTTCCATAATCATTTGGTGTAAAGTGTTCAGAACAAATTGTAGACGTATCTACATTAAAATTATCTGCCCTTCTACAACGCCTAACCCATTCTTTGCGAATAGTGGAAGACACTAAATCGTTCCCTTTTGGGAAATAATGAAATATAATAGGAATGCCTTTCTTTTTACAAATAATTTGGTTGTTTTTGCACGTAGCAATAGCACATATTCTACCAGGCATGCCTAGACTAAAATAGAAAAAACAACCTTAAAATAATATTTCTACCAAGTCATAAATCAATTTTACCTTGAATATAATAGTACAAAAACCAAGTTTTCAAAATAAAATAAAACGAATTATGATTAAAAATCACTAAAACTTTACCAGAAACAGAAAAATTCTGACAATATAATAAATGTAAACGTAAACCACTATGTAGACAAACTGACTGTCTGCTATTTAGGTCCTACTGTGACGTAATAACGCATGCGCAATTGCGATCATGTTTTCAAAATGCTTGAGAATAGGAACTAGTCCATCCTTAGTTAGTATATAATCGTTGCTCTGTGCCTACCAGTTTCAGTACTTTTAGGTACATACTAATAAGTAGGTTTCTTTTAGGCGCTGGTGAAGAGCCGTAAATGTTAACCGATTGGGATGACATCTGTTAGGACACTTTTCCGCGTATCTTCTTGCGGCTGCACGAGCGTTACATAATACATTGCACCTCACCATAGGAATAATTAGCGATTTTGAAAAAATTAGAATTATTTTACCTTTTTTTACGCTACAACAATAGCAATAAATATTTCTTAATTTGTCAAAGCCAACTAGGTACTGTGAAGATCGTTTAGTAATCAAATAATAATATTGAATGCCAAAAATACAAAAATTAAAATTGATTTTTCTCAAAAACGGTGCATAAGACCGAATTCACAATTTTTTTTGGAAAATACCTTATAGTTTTTGAACTCAAATTTAAATTTGTCAGAAAAAATACAACACAGAATTTGCAAATATCGAAAAAATTATCAATAATTATAAATAATAATCAATAATTTTTTAGAATGTGCATCAATTTTTTCATTATAAATAGTGGAATTAATTATAAACAGTTAGTTTAATTTAAAAAAGTAATATGAGTAGATTTCACAAAGTAAGGGTTCAACAATAATTTATGTTATATATAGTCCGTATGATGTATATCAAAACTAAAAAGGGGAAGTTTTATCAATAATTCTCAATTTTTTTTAAATTCTTTCCAAATTTTCTTTAACTGTCATCCAATTCTGAATTATGTTGAAAATTTCAAATCTCTACCCATCGGGAAATAAGTTTAAAATCATGTACAAAGTTCCACCCGGACAAGAAAGCGAGTTAAATGAAACGTGGTAGTAGATAATCCTATTAAATTTAGTTTAAAAGTTTATATAGTTATATCAGAGTCACATTCATTGAGATAACACCTTAAGATAAGAAGTTACTTCGATGGCTTATAATATCAGACGTTTTTATTTTTATGATATATTTCAAATTATACGGTATTTCAAACAACAAATAAAGAAATTTTCCCTGAATTACTTTGTTTCGAAAAATTATAGCAAATATTCAGTCCTTTCTACAGACTGTTTGAAATAGCCAGAGAGTAATAAAACCTAATTTAACATGCAAAACCCTTACCGGGTGGGTAACTTAAACTCCAGAATTTTAGGACGATTTACATTATAATTCAAATATTTATTCTTTTATTTGCCTACCCAGCCCTGTACAACGCCGGTATACAATAGAAATCCAATCTTCGGGTCGCTTGAAATTGCAGGTATAGCCTTTAAGGCTGGCAGCCTAGGTATGATATTAAATGAAAAACATGTTTGCGACAAAGACCATATAATACATTATCAATTAATAATAATACGTTCATTACAGAGTTAATTATAATAATATTTATACTAATCAATTATTTTTATATTATGATTTAGTAGAACTATAGAACTTATTTACAACACGGGGTTATTAATATTATTCGAACACGAAATATTAGTTATCGGAAAATGAAAAATCCGATGAATTTTCATCTGGTCCGAACTTTATAACTATTGGCTCTATGGTTTGTTCCATTAAATTGTCTAATTTCCACATTTGCTGCTCTTCTTTGATTACATGTTCTATGCAGCGGCGCAGTCAGAATCTTGTATTAGGGGGGGTTTTGAAAAGAAATTAGGAAGAATTTCAAAATCTATAGGTAATATGATAGTACACAAAACGCAACGAACATGTAAAGTATTTTTAAAAATATAAACAAAAAAAAACAGTCAGGGACGGAGTACCTATAATTAAGACAGCGTATATATAAAACATATTTAAAAAATAATAATGACAACAAAAAACAAAGTAACATTATAAGAACAATTAAAAATAAGTTTATCATTAATTATTAATGTTATAATTTGTATATTAATGATTAATATACAAATTTACATAAATTATGGTAATATATCAATACGTCGAGATTGGAGAGATAAGACATCAAGAACATCGTCTTCCAGAATCGGAACATCTGGATGTATGTACATCAAACCAAGGCCATTTAATCTATTGTCCCCAGTAGAATTTAGCAAATAATTTTTTAGAGAAGAAAATGACCTTTCACAAGAACATGTGGTCACTGGTAAAGTTGCCATTATGATTAAAAGTTCATAAATTGTGGAAAACAAAATTTTATTGCATCTTTCCAAAGCTTCAATCGCATTTTGTGACTTTACTGTTTTATCTTTCATAAACTGGCCCCAAAGTGTCACTTCTCCTTCTATAGCACCAATACCAATATAGTACAATTTCGTTTTTTTTATTACAAATTTATCCATCATCCAGTGTATCAATAATTTTCGTTATGACTGAAGACTGAACTGAACTATGTGACCGCCTTATTGACAATTATACATTATAATGGAGGACTTGGCCTGTGGGTGTGGCGAAGTGTTGCCAAGAATATTTTTTTTACCAAGATTAACAGTTTTAATTTGTGTTAGGCTTTTTTTTACCAGGATTAACAGTTTTAATTTGTGTTAGGCGTTAGGCATTTGGAATGGTCATTTTACAATGGTTTATTGCTCTCTGCCTTTTTCAAATAGAGTGTAATATAGTCTATTCGAAAATGATATTTTTAACTTAAATTAAAAATGTTCACATCATATAGATAGAAAATTTTTTTGTGTGAAACAAGTTTCCTAACCTACCCTAACTAAAACACTATTTTTCCTAACTCGTTCCGCAGAAATCAGCTAGTTACGAAAAATAGTACTTTTCCCAACTGGTTGCACAAATAGCAATTACGCACTTATCTCTTTCAGATTATATTGGGAAATTTTTAAATTATTGATAATTTCCTGCTTTCAGGACAGGGCAACCCTGGTCGTAACGATCCAGGGCGCCAAAATCACTTAATTATATGGGCCACAAAAATTGGTTGAATACGCAATTTATGTTAATTTCCTTTTAAGTTGACACAAAATTTCACAATTCAATTAGAATTAGGGCATTACTCAATACAATAATAAAAAAATCGTTTGATTTCGCCACAAAGAGTTCGTACAATACCGACACCGGGTCGGAAGTCTTTGTGTACAGTGTGTTCCATTTTGGGTGAGAATGCACGGTTTCTCGGCTAAAAATAAAAATAAGACCCTTGTGATTTTCGCGAAACGTTGCAATCTTTTTTTAAAAGTCTCATGCTCTCAAAAGGTTTTTTTAAACTACTTTAATTTCAAAGATACATGGCGTTTTTGAAAATCTGTGCTTTTTGAGAATGCCCTGTATCCCTGCTATTACAAATGTTATCAAAAAGGTAAGAACGCTATCTTATATAATATATTTTTGCATATAATTCAATGGCGTGCTCAAATAGTTTTTTGAGGTATCGTTTTCAGGATATAACCCAAATTTATACTATTCTTAATGGATCATCCTGTATATTTATACCCTATTAAATTTGTCAATTTTTTTCCTTTAAAATGATGTATAAAGATTATATATACTGAAATCAATATGTATATTTATCGTTTTAGAAAAATTTATTTAAAAAAAATGGATAAAAAAATAAAACTTCACTTCACCATGACTAATCTAGATGTATTTTTTTAAGGTAAACAACTTTTCTAAATAGCATTTCCCGAAATTTTTAAAAATAAGGGTACTTTAGTCTGGTCTCAAAACCAAATTTTTGAAGGCTCCTTGTATATTACGGTTGTTTTATTATATTTTGATGGTGCATGTTTAATATTAGGAGATGCACAAACTTTTAGCGAGAATAACTTTTTGTCGAAAAACCCTTAATAAATAAGTTTCCCATATGGTGCATACTTTGGGGATGACAATGCATCACCGTACATAGACAAAGGTCCGATAAAATTGTCACCCATTATATCAGTCCAAACATTCAATTTCCGAGGTACTGGGTGCGTGATGTGAAAAACCGATGTATGTTTTCTTTTGACCAATATCCGACCCATGAGAGCTTGTGATGGCCGAGTAATGGAAAAGTTGATTCGTCCGTAAAAACTACGTTCTTAGTAAACACCTCGTCGTTTTTAATTATTTCATTACTTTCTCACACAATTCCATTCGAGTCAGTATTCAGAAATTAATTCAACAGCAACAGCATTTTGCTCACTAAAAAGTGTAGTCTCTTGTATTGAAGCAGAAGCACAAATAATAATCTCTAATATTTCTAGGACCACTTCAAGTCATTTTATTTTTTCCTCTAAATTCTACATGATAATGAACAGATTCTTTAAAAGTTCACCTATGGTTTCTAAGCGATAATTAAAGCGAAATGAAATGAAAGTGGCGCTTCTTGCTTGCCTAGAAGTTAATTTAGAAGTAGAGAGGAACAAGAACCTTAATAATTGCCCTTGTTTTAAGTATCGCGTTTGTCTGTAGATTATGGTGCGATTCATAATTTTAATTTGTTTTCAAGTTGGTCGTTGCAAAAGTTAGAGCATTGTGTAGGCACATTAAAATAATGAATGTCAATCACTACTGTTGTGTTCTTCAGTGCCATTATGGAGCTAAAAAGCATCTTAACAAAGAGTTGGGTTTTCACGTATTTCCTCCTGAAAAGGGCCAACGTGTTTTAAAACAGAGATAGAAAGTTGGCTACTTTTAAGAAGAATCCAAGAAGAAAAGCATGGATTTTAAAACTTCGTATTGGCAAACCAGTAAACAAATTCATCAAAGTGCGTTCTTTGCATTTTAAGCAATATTTAATTAGAGGTTTTGGTTTAGATATAAGGGCGGACGTAATTTCGGCACCAAAACCTTTCTTTACCTGTTTAATCGAAATGGTCTGATAATCCACTATGAATTTTCGACACTATATAGAAGTATTCCTACCTGTACTATTTACATAGTCACCTACATTTTTCCCGTTATTTACTAAAATGAAATTGAAATTAGTAGGAAATTTTATTCAAAAGTTTCGGTCAGCTCAAATAACTAGATTAGAATTTATAAAATGTTCAACACTGTTTTCTTTCTTCAATTATCTTCCTTGCCTTCTCGATAAATTAATAAACATTCAATAAACAATCTTTACGTTTTGCGTTCGTATTGGTGGATTCGTTGCACTCGACACCCAACTATCGATTGTTTTTCCTTAAATATACTGAAAATATTGTTGGACATGACGAAAATAAAATACTGAAAAAAGAACTCTTAATATTTATATTAAGAGGTGCCGCATTGATAATTTCTATTTTCCATTTAAATAACATGTAAACAAAATTGTCATGTGCTTTGGAATTTTATAGCTCACATAGGGAGTAATACTTCGGAATGACTAAGATATATTCTTGTAGGAAATTTGACGCTCTACAAAAAAAATCTTTTATGATATTTTGATATTGTCTCTCCTTTCTAAGTTATTCAAGCTAAAAGTAATACATTTTGACATTTTTTCAATTTCGACGCTACAATCAAGTTTATAAAAAAAAATTTATAGGATATTTTTTGTAGAGCGTTTTATTGGCTATAATTTATATTCCTAATTTTTTTTAATATTTTTAATGGGTCGTAAGTTATTCGCATTAAACTGCATTAAATAATATAAGTCAATACAGGAAGAAATTTCCTAATTGTAATAAAAATCTTTTAGTTCAACAATTACAATTAATAAAAATATAATTAAAAAACAATTATCAGATTGAAAATTATTCAATTAATATAATTAATTATAAACAATAAAATAATGATTATTTAAGAAACTTTTCAATTTAATGCGAATAACTTACGACCCATAAGTCCAATAAAACGCACTACAAAAAATATCCCACAGAATTTTTTCCAAACTTGATTATTGTAGCGTCGAAAAATTGAAAAAAGCGTCAAAATTTATTAATAAGTTAACTTTAACCTTGAATAACTTTTAAATAAGTAAAAATATAACAAAAATATAAGAGACCTTTTTTGTAGTACGTCAAATTTCCTAGAATAATTTATATCTTAGTCATTCCGAAGTATTGCTCCCTACGTGAGCTATACAATTCCATGTTACTTAAATGGAAAATAGAAATTATCAATGCGACACCTCTTAATATAAATAATAAGAGTTCAAACTTTTACAGTATTTTATTTTCGTCATGTCCAAC
The DNA here is from genome assembly GCA_947563755.1 of Lochmaea crataegi. Classification (NCBI taxonomy): domain Eukaryota; kingdom Metazoa; phylum Arthropoda; class Insecta; order Coleoptera; family Chrysomelidae; genus Lochmaea; species Lochmaea crataegi. The sequence goes on from OX387434.1 coordinate 25,544,160, forward strand.
AATATTTTCAGTATATTAAAGGAAAAAAATAATCGATTTTTTTGAAATGTATAGTTAGTATCTAGATACCAATGTTCAGTGGAAACCTCTACTGCTAAATCTGTTGTTAGATGAGGATATGGCTTTGGAATTTGCAGAGTAGTTTCATTTTGTGCCGCCAGGTAGAATAGTGTTTATAATATTGAAACTCCAATAGCTTTCATCCAAAATAGGGTTGCGCGATACACTAGAAAGTATCGATATTAGGAATCGATACGGATCGGAACGTAAAGTATCGATACAGTAGAATATCGAATATTAATTTATCGATACTCGAAGTATCGATACGTTAACGATCCGAAATTTTCCTAATCTTGACGTTTTTTCGGTAAAAATCACCTTTTTGGGGGGTGGAAAAAGACATTATTGCGATTTTCGGCCAAAGTTGAGGTTCTAGAGAAAAAAGTTGTAGATCTTCAGAAAATCTACAACTTTGTAATTGGTGACTTTTTCACGTAACTTCAAAATTAGCTCGAAAAACGCAAAAACTACATTGTTCGTTTTTTATTTTTGGTTTCGTTAAAAAATGTTCGATTTTGATGAAAATTTAGTAGAAGGTAGCTTTGATAGTCACAAACCATGAAAAAAATGTTTTCGAGTTATGACGTTTTTTCGGTAAAAAACACTTTTTGGGGGGTGGAAAAAGACATTATTGCGATTTCCGGCCAAAGTTGATGTTCTAGAATAAAAAGTTGATTATAAAAGTTGTAGAGCTTGAGAAAATCTACAACTTTTATATCAGTGACTTTTCCACATAACCTCAAAATTAGCTCGAAAAACGCAAAAAACTGCATTTTTCGTTTCCTTAAAAAATATTCGATTTTGATGAAAATTTAGTAGAAGGTAGCTTTGATAGTCACAAATCATGAAAAAAAATTTCAAATTGAAATATTGGAAGTTTTTCGAGTTATAACGTTTTTTCGGTAAAGCACACTTTTTTGGGGGGTGGAAAAAGACATTATTGCGATTTCCGGCCAAAGTTGAGTTCCTAGAATAAAAAGTTGATTATAAAAGTTGTAGATCTTGAGAAAATCTACAACTTTTACATCAGTGACTTTTCCACATAACCTCAAAATTAGCTCGAAAAACGCAAAAAACTGCATTTTTCGTGTTTCATTTTTAATTTCGTTAAAAATAGCACGATATCATTTCACAACGTGATTGAAAAATCACGATATCGCTCATCACTATAGATAACGCCACTTGCCGCTATCACTAAAAATCCCGTTTCGCAAGGTATCGATACACTACAAATTTACCGATACTTGGAATACAAAATATCGAGTATCGGAAGTAAAGGTATCGATACACTGGAATATCGGATAGTATCGCGCATCCCTAATCCAAAAACCGAACTGTTTTTGGAGCATCTACAACCCCTGTTGCTATTTAAAAAATCGAAGGGTAGTTGTCACCAGAGTGGTTGTCACGTATAGGGGTTGAAATTTGTATCGATCATAATAAAAATATTTTAAATAACCAAATTTACAAAAAGAGTTTTTTTTTATTCAATTCCAACAATCATGAGGTGATATCAACTTATCTGTCTCTGTAATTTTTTTTCAACCTGATAAATATTGTAAGGGTCAATTCTATAATTAGTTAAAAATTAAAGGCACGCTGTTATATTTGACCGTTTCCCCTATTAGAAATGTTTTAATCCATATATAGGTAGTCAAGATTGAGATTTAAATTTTAGCAGGTCGTGTCAAATTAAGAGTTTTCCATTAATATTTTAAAGCTTATCCAGCATACAGAATAGTAAAACGGAGTTGCTGATTGTCTAATTCTTAACCATGCTTTAAATTTAACAGTTGCTTACAGAATTGTTCATATTGTGTGTCGTATACCATTAGAAGAGTTTTTATCAAAAAAAATTCCTGTTCCATACATAAAAAAAGCTTTCATACGATACACGCAGTGTTTTTAAATTTCTACCGCTTTTGTAATACTTTCAGTTATTCAAATCAACACTCACTATACCAAGAAGCAATGTCTATCTAGTAGAAGTAGTAAGAATACCTCCTTCTTTCATGAATAAGTTATAACGGGTCCTTTCAGAGGTCAGTGGTGGAGATACAAACATTATTTTAGTGTAAGGAAATCAATAAATATATTTTGTGTTTCTTGTCTCGGTAATAAGACAATTTGTATATATTGAAAAAAATTATGTAGATATATCTTTATTCATGGTGAATAAACAAAATAAACTTTTGTAAATTTTTGTCATTTTAACTTTATAGCACCATAATTCAAGAAATAAAAAAAATACAGATATGCGCTGTACAGCAAATTTTAGTTTAAACTTGAAACTAAAATGGAGGAAATTTTGCTAAAACTCTGCTAGTCCATTTTCAAGGAAACGTTTATCATATAACGAGTGTCCCACATTCTTTTTAGACAGGCGATAACTCTAGAAGGGCTAAAAATAACTCTAAAAAATTTGGTATGCAATAATTGGACAGACTTTACGATATGGCGAATCCCTCTACTGTTGACTATGACGAAGGTTGCAAGGGCATTCGCATTGCTTCAATTATGAAACATTAACTGTTGGACATTACTTGTTGTTACTGCAAAATGAATGACCAGATTTAATGGAGGATATTCCGTTTAACGAAATCATAGAAATGATGTGGTAACGTGGCTTCCAAATATGTATGTGCGGAGTTCAACTTTCGACACACCTGGTATGTTATAGTTAAGGGCCATCCATAAATTACGTCACACGTTAAAGGGGGGTGGTATCTCCGGAATGTGACATTGTATGACAAGGGACAGGGGGGTCAGAAGTTTTGTGACGTCACATGTTAAAATTTAAAATACTAATAGTTTTGTATCTTTAATTATCATAATTAGTCATTTATTGTTTCATAACTTTCGTTTGTTTTCTCTTTTATCTAAAATATTTGACTTCATGTTGATTTTATTGAAGATTATTTAATAAAAATAAGAAAAAAAATGAAAATAACTTTTTTAATTATTTTTAAATACAAGCATAAAACTGAAAAATGTGTGACTTCACATCAGAGGGGAGGGGGTTCTAAAAATGTGACAACCTTTGACAAGGATGGGAGAGGGGTTAAAAAGTCCTAAAATTCGTGTGTCGTAATTTATGGATGGCTCCTTATCTGCATTTGCGTTTATTGAATGTTTGAAGTGCACCTAATAAAAATTATTTTTGCTTTTTAGCACCATGAAATATAATTATTTATTGCCTGACGTAACATATAGCCCGAGAAGTAGTTGTTTCTTATTCGGAAGACGTTAATTATGGGTCTTCAGTGAAGTTATTTAGTTGTTCAATTGTTTTACATTTTATTTGAAAGTAATTGATAGCACATTTTAGAACAACTTAGAAATCACTTGTTAAAATAGCAAATTTAAATATTTTTATTCAAATAAACCGATAAAAAAAGCAAGTACATCTGCGCAACTGTCAACATCCTCTTGGTACTTATTAAATCCTAATTTACATTTTATGATGTTACTGTCTTTTGTTTGGGTCTAGTGTTGTTCGGAGTCGGAGGGGATATCCTGAAAGTACCATTATAATTTTTGAAATCTGAATGACAACATAAAATAATTGTACTTTTCTGCTTTGATCTTACCTAGAGAAAGACCTTTTCCAAAGTTCTGCCATAAACACTATACTATCAAACATTTTTAAATAGACTATAACATAATTTTATCAATGTTATACATGAGACTAACTGTTTCTAATTAATTCCACTATTTAATGAAAAAATTATGAAAATTATGAAAGGATATTGATAATTATTTCGATATTGACATATCATCGTCAGAATGACAGAAGTTGCATTTTATGTGATACCTACTTGATGTTTAATATTTTGGCTAGACCAAATAGTAAGTGACCTATCTTGTGATTGACTTAATATATATGAATAGAAAAAAGAAGAAGATATGATTTTATAAATATTAAAGCTTAGGTATTACTAGCCCTATGGGGATATCCTGGATATCTTTTTTACAAATTACAAGATAACTCTAAACTTATTTCATTTGATGTTACCAATATGTTCTCTAAAATTCCTCCAAAAGACTGCATAACACTTGTTAAAAAATTACTAGAGGATAAAAATATCAATCCAGGAGTAAAATCAGATATACTTAATTTGTTTGATGTATGTATTAATCAGAATTATTTTACTTTTGATAATAAGGTATATATTCAAAATGAAGGTTTACCAATGGGAAGCCCTATATCACCAATTTTAGCAAACATTTTTATGGACAGTTTAGAAAGAAAAATCTTTGAATGTAACATTTCAAAAAATATATTATTTTGGTATAGGCATGTAGATGACATATTAGCTTGTTTTGTAGGTAGTGAACGACAATTAGATATATTGTTCAATCATATTAATAATTTACATCCAAAAATTAAATTTACATTAGAAGTTGAAGAAAATAACTCAATCAATTTTCTTGATATTAACATTCAAAGAGTCAATAATATACTTGATTTTTCAATTTACAGAAAACCAACACATATCCCATGTCACATAAATTAGCAGCATATAATTCAATGATACATAGAGCATTTTCAGTTCCTATGAACAAATATAACTTTGATAGAGAAATTAATATAATTAAACAAATAGCCACATCCAACGGTTATCCATTACATATAATAAATAAATTAATTAATAAAAAAGAGGAAAAAGTGGCATCACATTACAATTAATTTCCTGAAAAAACTAGGGAAATACAAAATTACAAAACCATCACATATGCTGGTAATATTTCTAATAATATTTCAAAGATAATATCTTGTTCAACAAATACATCAATTTCTTTTAAAACAGAAAACAATGTGAGTAAAAAAATGTTAAGTGTAAAAACAAAAATACCCCCATTAAAAAAGTCTGCAATATATAAACTTAAATGTCCAGAATGTAATGCTGTCTATATTGGTCAAACAATTCGAAATTTTGAAATTAGATACAATGAACAGTCACGAGCATACAGATTAAAACAGCCAGATAAATCACATTACGCAAAACATCTACTTGACACCACACATTCATTAACACCAAACACAAGTACTACATATTTATGATAAGAAACAAGAACTAGATTTCCTTGAAGAACTAGAAATAAGAAGACACTTAAGAGACCCACAATATGAAGTTGTCAATGAACAGATAAATCTAGGGTGCTCTCCACTAATAAATTGTCTTCTTAAGTAACAATTGTAAAGATCAGCAGATATAGTTTTCCTTGGTTTCCTATATCATTGCACAGTTATACTGATCTTAAATGGGAAAAAGATATCCAGGATATCCCCATAGGGCTAGTAATACCTAAGCTTTAATATTTGTAAAATCATATCTTCTTCTTTTTTCTATTCATATATATTAAGTCAATCACAAGATAGGTCACTTACTATTTTTTGGTCTAGCCAAAATATTAAACATCAAGTAGGTATCACATGAAATGTAACTTCTGTCATTCTGACGATGATATGTCAATATCGAAATAATTATCAATATCCTTTCATAATTTTCATAATTTTTTCATTAAATAGTTGAATTAATTAGAAACAGTTAGTTTCATTTATAACATTAATATGAGTAGATTCCACAAAGTATAATGGTCCAAACAGTAAATTCAATAATTTTATCAATTTGTAAACTTCCCAAATACATTTTAATTAATATTTTCTTTATTTGATAAGTTTCAGAACGAATTCTGCGTAACTTTCTTTTCTGTGCTCTCCTTTTTTCATAACCAGAAGAAAAATGTAACATTAAACATTAGTTTATTATTTTTTAACAAGATTCAGGTCTAGCGACATCAACGTAAGCCCCCTTCAGCCTAACCTGTTCCTATAATATATTTCTTACCAAATTTCGAATGGACAAATTTCAACAATCTATTAGTAACCAAAGTGAAAAGAAAGCGACTAAATTGGCCAATAATACATACCGCGGCAAGCGTAAAGTATTACAAAAATTCTCAGTATTCCCGCTACCATCGATTTTCGAAGCCCCAGAGCGTAAATTTATAACGTACGCCTGTTAAAAACTAAAACGTTGACCTTCTCCATTTAAATATCTCTATGTATGTAACAATGTCGAAGGGTTTGGCAACGCAGCGCCTGATTTCCTGTGCTATCTTTATGAGGCGAACGAGCAACGGCGATTACGGAGAATGGTTTTTACGATGGTAACGAAACACTACAGCACTTTCGATGTTTTCTCTGCTAGCAAGGCAAAGTCATCAACAAAATTACACTCCGTGTTCGTTGCAACGTTCGTCGGTGGGTAACATTAGGCTGACGCTGGTATTATAAACAGAAAGCCTGCTTCTAACTCGCCGCTTTTTGTATGTATAGGGCGCGCAAACTTTATACATTTAAACTTATTATTGTTTGAATTACTTTTGAATAAAGTAACGTTTAGTTATTTATAATTATTTTGTAACGTAAAAACATTCACTATATATTAGTATCGCTAAGGATAAATTAACCAGTAGGGATGCGCGATACTATCCGATATTCCAGTGTATCGATACTTTTACTTCCGATACTCGATATTTTGTTTCGCGTTTTGCTTTTCGATACATTCCAAGTATCGATAAATTTGTAGTGTATCGATACCTTGCGATACGGGATTTTTAGTAGTAGCGGCAAGTGGCGTTATCTATAGTGATGAGCGATATCGTGATTTTTTAATAACGTTGTGAAATGATATCATGCTTTTTTTAACGAAACCAAATATAAAAAACGAAAAATGCAGTTTTTTGCGTTTTTCGAGCTAATTTTGAGGTTATGTTGAAAAGTCACTAATGAAAAAGTTGTAGATTTTCTCAAGATCTACAACTTTAATAATCAACTTTTTATTCTAGGAATTTAACTTTGGACGGAAATCGCAATAATGTCTTTTCCACCCCCCCCCCCCAAAAAGTGTTTTTTACCGAAAAAAACGTCATAACTCGAAAAATTTCCAATATTTTAATTTGAAATTTTTTTTCATGGTTTGTGACTATCAAAGCTATCTTCTACTAAATTTTCATCAAAATCGAACATTTTTTAACGAAACCAAAAATAAAAAACGAAAAATGCAGTTTTTTGCGTTTTTCGAGCTAATTTTGAGGCTATGTGAAAAAGTCACAAATGAAAAAGTTGTAGATTTTCTCAAGATCTACAACTTTTATCATCAACTTTTTTTTCTAGAACCTCAACTTTGGCCGGAAATCGCAATAATGTCTTTTTCCACCTCCCCCAAAAAAGTGTTTTTTACCGAAAAAACGTCATAACTCAAAAAATTTCCAATATTTTAATTTGAAATTTTTTTTCATGGTTTGTGACTATCAAAGCTACCTTCTACTAAATTTTCATCAAAATCGAACATTTTTTAACGAAACCAAAAATAAAAAACGAAAAATGCAGTTTTTTGCGTTTTTCGAGCTAATTTTGAGGCTATGTGAAAAAGTCACAAATGAAAAAGTTGTAGATTTTCTCAAGATCTACAACTTTTATCATCAACTTTTTTTTCTAGAACCTCAACTTTGGCCGGAAATCGCAATAATGTCTTTTCCACCCCCCCAAAAAAAGTGTTTTTTACCGAAAATCGTCATAACTCGAAAAATTTCCAATATTTTAATTTGAAATTTTTTTTCATGGTTTGTGACTATCAAAGCTACCTTCTACTAAATTTTCATCAAAATCGAACATTTTTTGACGAAACCAAAAATAAAAAACGAAAAATGCAGCTTTTTTGCGTTTTTCGAGCTAATTTTGAGGCTATGTGAAAAAGTCACTAATGAAAAAGTTGTAGATTTTCTCAAGATCTACAACTTTTATCAGCAACTTTTTTTTCTAGAACTTTAACTTTGGCCGGAAATCGCAATAATGTCTTTTTCCACCCCCCAAAAAGGTGTTTTTTACCGAAAAAACGTCAAAATTAGGAAAATCTCGGATCGTTAACGTATCGATACTTCGAGTATCGATAAATTAATATTCGATATTCTACTGTATCGATACTTTACGTTCCGATCCGTATCGGTACCTAATATCGATACTTTCTAGTGTATCGCGCAACCCTATTAACCACTGTTCGCGTAATAGGGAGTTTTGTATTATGTACAGTGGCGTAACAAGAGTATATTATTTTATATGAAGGAAAAGTGATACTTTTCATGACGCGCTCGTGTTTAACAGCCGAACGGAGTGAGGCTGGTAATAGAGAGCAAGTCATGAAAAGTAACTTTTCCTCCAAATAAAATATTCTGTTTTTTCATCAAATGTCGACAAATTAATGCAAAAACGTCTCTTTTTGATAGTAATAATTTTTAAAGATAATTGGGTTCGCAAGGCGGTTTAGACCGGAGTCGGTGAGTAGGCACAGGTTGTTGCTATAGTAATGTAACATAAGCTGTCAATGGACACTGTCAACAATATTAATATATTTTTTTCACTACTAGCCTCTAAACCTAACTTTATTGTATTTTGTTGAGGTAGTAAAGTTGTTCATTATTAACCGAGGTAGAAAAATACAGAGCCTACTTGATTAGAATTAAATCTCATCCATTTGACAGAATATGAGGTTAACTCATGGAAATACAAAAAAGGGCCGTTCGGCAATTAACTCCGAAATGGAGAATGATAGGAGTGGAGCAGAAGCAGATTTCTCGTAGAGTAAAAGGATCATTTGTTACCGAACTCTCAAACTGTCAAACGAGGGACATCTATCAAACGTCAAACTCAAACAAATGTCATTCGGTGTAATATTTTTGTGGTTATATTTTAGTATTTTTATAAAATATGAATAATTATTACTTCGCAATTGTAAACTATGTAACCTAAAATGCGTATGAATTTTATTTTTTTGCTGGTAATCGAAATGCGCATATTCACTCCTAAAATCCCACCTCGCTGAGGTGGTACAAACTCTTTTCACACCACTCCACAGTGAACGAACAATTTAAAGACTGCTCCTTTTACTCGTTCTGTAATAACCGAACGGTTTAAAGAAGGGGGGAGTGAACTGAGTCAATGGAGTAGCATTGCCGAACGGCCCTAATAATATGAAAATATTATAAACTGACGTTTGTGTTTTACATTTGTCAGAAGCATGAATGATTCGATTTTTAAAAAAATTTTGAAATTCATATTCGATTTTTATTAGTTTTAAAAACAATATTAAAAAAAATACCAGTAGTGAAAAAAATGCTATATGAGCCACAGTACAAATGTGTATTAAGGTCTCGGATCCATTAAAGACCTCGAAGCTTCGCTTCTCGGTCTTTAATGGACCTCGACAATAATAACTCACTTTTCTACCTTGGCGCATAATAACTATTTTACAATTATTGCGTCTCCGGTGGAGCAAATATTGAATCTTTGAAGAGACATGGGGGTTGGAAATCAACTGGAGTAGCTGAGGGCTATATAGAAGAATTTCTTCGAAATAAAAATGACACAGCTAGCAAAATATTAAACCTGAGACAAAATATCGATGAAATTGACAAAAGTTGCACTGAATCCTCATCACTAAAATCCTCGGTAACATCAACAGTTGTAAACGCTACTCTAAATTCACAACAAGATGCTACAACGGTATTGCGTGGGTTTAATTTTCAAAATGCAACAATTTCGCATTGTACATTCAATATTCATTTGAATGATAAATAAAAGTTTTACTTTTGTTTCTAGTTTAATAAATCTTGACGCTTGTTTTCTTGTTTCTATCTATGTTGCTATGATAACACTTTTCCCTCCGCTGGCGGGAAAGTGAAAACTAAAGCTCCGGCGGAGAAAAAATGAAACTTTACGGTCGCCTACACAGTCGAAAAATGACAGATTTACTGACGTTTGAAGAAAAAATAATGTATTTAAGTATATCTTAGTGTGGATTTATGCAGCAACATTTAACAATTATCAATTAGCATTTAACAATTAACATTTATCAATTATAAGTTAAACTACTCATTTCACTATGACTCCATTTATGCAGACAATTAACAATTATCATTTATCATTTAACAATTACGAAGTTGGCCAACTTTTAACTTTCTTAAATTAAATGTACCGAATTTTCATCTAGTGCGCAACTAGTACGCAGATCCTGAAGTTGACAGTCCATCTCCTTTTCCTGCCTTTGTTCAATAAGAACATACTTGCCGTCAGCATCATTAATAAAAGAAAAAAAGTCTCAGCTTCTTCATTTCTACTATACATCTTCAAAATTGTTTCAATGCACAAATAGACATGAAAATGTAGGGTTATAATAACTAGAATCTCGGGCTTGTGCGCATGCTTACTATTTTCTCCTAATTTATAATTGTGTCTGCATAAACGATGGCAGTTTTACTAATTGTTAAATGATAAATGTTAATTGTTAAATGATAAATGTTAATTGTTAAATGCTAATTGATAATTGTTAAATGTTGCTGCATAAATCCACACTTAATTTCAACTGAAAAATTAAAAAATTAGATATTTTGTGTATTTTATTTAAATTACAGACTACTTATTCTTTGTTTTCCAGAAAAAAATAGTACAAATATTATTTTTTAGGGATATACTACAAAGACCTTTCCGAAAAATACAATACCATCAAAAACATGTAAAAAAATGCAAGTAAGTTCTTCAAACGCAAAAAGTTGTGAGATCTATTTTAAGGTGATATCCGAACTGCGTACCAAATTTTGCCAGGTATAACGGTAATTACTGAAGATTATCTAGGTGACCGAATTGCGTACTGGAAGATATCAAGGGGGTTTAAACTTGACAGGTAAGTAAATTGCGGGAAGTCGCTTGCAAAGTATCAGCGGCATGCGATACTTGGAATTACACAATTAGCTTAGCTTTGATTGTCATCCACCAATAGCAATTATTGCAAAAAGGATGTTTAAGACTTTCATTCGAATAAAATGTCAGTCTCTCCAGAAGCTTCTTGAAGCTTGAAAATTAAAATGGAGTTCAAACAAATGTTAAGTGAGCGAGGAAACCCATTAATAATCTACGAACATTTTAAGTTTCGAAAGCATCGCGAACTGAAAAAGTTTGGTGAATCTCGGAGGGGCGGTGCCGAATTCCGCAAAAACCTGCCTGCGTCTTGAATCCTAGATCGAGTTCCGCAAAAGGTCGCGGGTGGATTAGAATATGGCTAACAGTTTTCACGAGAGCTTATTACTTACGCGGCCATTTTTTCAACACTGTATACCTTCATCTTCAATCATTTTCCTTGCCTTTCTCGATAAATTACGAGAGCTTCTAATCACACTTGCTAATGATACGATAATCCCGTGTGGTTGTGCACAACCAAAAAGTGCAATGTGAAGGTGTATACGCCAAATTCAGTTTTCTCGAGGAAAACCTAACCTAACCTAATTCCTAAGGATGTTTTAAATAAAGTTTATTAATTCAAAAATTGTGCAGTACAAAAATAAAATATCTAGATATAATTTTGTAAAATACATTACCTATAAATTTGGTAAAAAAAAGCCTGTTCATAGATATAAGAAAGTGACTGACTGAATCCTATTAGGAAGTACCCCTTGATAAAGTATAGGATAAAGATTTTAAATGGGTACGGACCATAGCCTACCTGATCTAAAACTACGAAAATCGGGTAATAAATTTCATGTCATTGTTAGTTAATAGCTACCCTTCAATAATCCGCTTAATTTACTTTCTTATAACTATGAACAGGCTTTAGTATGGTAGTATTATAAAATTTTCTTATAATTATGACTCTTGTGAAATTTTTTTTTTTTATAATAAAGGCTCACATTTCCAAACGCTCTTTAAACGAACTATTACCTCCCCTGTGCTGTTTGTGGCGGTGTTCCCGGATTCCAGCGATGGTGAATTAGCACCCCCCGCTAAGATACCCCGCTGGGATAAGTGATTAAATGGTACGCAGTTCGGACGCTCCGATAATCCTAAGGTAGGTAGATTAAAATTTGTTGGATAAGAAAAACCTAATAATCACATATTTAAAAAATCCTCAATGCTGTAGAAACATTCACTGGTAAAATTTTTTTTTACTTTTTGCTGGAACAAATTCAAATTATTCTCTTCTCTTATATAATCCGGTAGTTTGTTTAAAAATTGTATTCCTCTATACATTGGACTCTTTTCATATAATGCCGTTTTGTGTTTCGAGGGGCGAATAAGTTTTGAACTTCGCGTTGAATAGTTATGATAATCAGAATTTAAGTTTAAGTTGCTGGAATTACTTTTCGCGTATAAGACACATTTATAAATATATATTGAATACCAAGTTAAAATGTTATATTTTTTGAAGTGATGTCGACAAGTTTCTCTACTATCTAGGTTAAATATCAAACGCAGAATTCGTTTTTGAGATATAAAGATTCTAGAGGCACTTATTGCCCCACCCCAGAGTACAACATTATATGAAATATGTGAGAAGACAATTGCATAATAGACATTAATTAATTGATCTACTGTGAAAACATTTTTCAATTGTAAAATAGCAAAATAGCTGCTATTCAATTTTTTACATATTTTCGTGATATTTGTATCCCAAGTCATATTACTATCTAAGTATATGGGATCCCAAAAATTTAGTATTGCATGACATTAGAATGTCGCAATTGTTTACTTTTACCACTGGTTTATTTTGAATGTCTGTTTTATTTGTAAACTGCAGATATATGGTCTTATCACAATTGATAATTAAGGAATTTTTTTCACACCATGTACTGAATTCTTTGGATAGCATTTCCATTGTTTTCGTTAATTCTTCGACAGAGTCAGCTGATGCAGCTAATGTAGTATCATCAGCATATAATATAAGATGTTCAGTACTTATATGTTGTGGGAGATCATTAACGTAAAGTAAAAAAATCAGAGGACCCAGAATAGATCCTTGAGGGACACCGATATTGAGTTCCTGAGCAGCTGAAAATTGATTTTCGTTTCTCACAATAATATTTCTTGCTTGAACATATGATTTAAGCCAATTCAAAAAGTTTCCACGAAAACCCAGTCCACTCAACTTTTTAGCAATTATTTCTATATCAAGAGAATCAAATGTCTTAGAAAGATCAAATAAAAGTGCACCCACATGCTTTCTTTTATCCAGAGAGCAATGGATAAAATTGAAAAGCGGTAAGTATCCATGTTGATGCTTACTGATTATATCGTATTTAATAATAAATTTTTTGTTTATAAACGCATTTTTCTATTATTTTACATATGACAGTTTGTACAGTTATAGGTCTGTAATTATTTATATCAAATTTACAGCCTTTTTTATAAATAGGCGTAACAATTCCTGTTTTCAAATCGTTTGGAAACTTGCCTGTTTCAATTGAATTATTGATAATGTCAGCCAGTATTGGTGCAATTTCAGAACTTATACTTTTAATAAGTTTAGTTGAGAGGCAATCAATACCCTCAGAGTTAACATTTCTCAATGAAGAAATATCATCAAGCACATCTTGTTCAATTATTGGAGAAAAATAAAAGGTGTTGTAAATATACATATACTGGTGCAGTTATTGACATCGATATTGCCAAAGTGATTTAAAACTGTAGTTTCCGCATTTGACGAGAAAAATTTTGCGAAAGCATTTACTATCTCGTACTTATTTTCTATTAATTCGATTGTATCAATGGTAAATCGTACATCCTTTCCTGTTTTCTGTTTGACAGTACTCCATATATATTTTTGTTTATCTTTTTTACTCATATTTTCAAGATTTGCTTGATAATATCCCTTCCTTGCTTTAGAAAGCTCAATCGCATACTCTTTTTTCATATTTTTATAGAACAGGTGATCATTAGGGTTAGGTGAATTTTTTGTTAACGAAAATATATTTCTGAGATATGGGAGCATTTGTCCAAGAACTTGTCAAAAATTTTTAGTTAGGTAACTAATTAGGTAATAATAGTATAGAAACCGATAACTCCCGGGAATTCTGTCAGATCGCTCATGAGGTCACGCGCATAGGTAGCCATTTTGAAATGTCCACAGTTGCTAAACGAGATTAGAGGACTGACAGGCAAATATCACTGGTACCTTGAAATTTTGAGAATCAGTGAGTAAGTGTGGCAGTCACAAAATTAGGAACTTTGCAGTCTTTGCTCTACTTCACTGGCCGCCGGATTAGCCTGCTCAAAAATCAATCAACCCCTTTTGAAAGAAGATTTCGCACAGTTTCATAGTGAAATCACTCAAAATCTATTAGTCTACCGATATTTTCTAAAAAAGTATATGATAAATACGTGTTCAACTGGGTTCTCTTCAATTCAAATAACAAATACACCTCGTCGGTCTTTCTACGTTTCATATTGTTTATTTATAATACCATCTCCAGGTATGTATAACCATTAAAAATACATTATTTCAACATCAAATCTTGTTTAAAGCGGAAATCAAACTGGATAAAAATGGCATGACACAAAGAACTGATGACTTGCCTGAGAACTACTACAAAATCCTGACAAAGGAGTTCGTTAGTAACCGGGATTGTAAATTGACACTCTTTTTTAAAATTAAATAATCAAGTGAGGCATCGCTATTAACTATCTAAAAGAAGTATGCTGGTTGAAGAGCTGAAAGAAAGTCGCTTTGTCTTCCGAAAGGGTTGCTGAATGGGCCCAGACGACCTACGTTGCTAGGCAATGTTTTTTGGTCTAGAAACTTTGAACGAAAAGAATTTTATTAAATAAATTTGATGATTTGACAAGCTTCTTCTATTTTCGCCATACCTCAACATCATCAAAATTTAAATTATTTCTTTCTCCAAAGGAATTATTACAAATTATGTTTATTGAAGTTTTGTTTTAAGTAATTGGAATTCAATACGGTCATTTAGTAATAATTCCATATTAATTTTTTTTAAGTAATTTTCGTAACGACTTTTTTAATTTATACGCAAAAAATTAGCCCAATCGGATTTAAATACAAAGAATCGAACTATTCACGTTTACTTACGAGTTTCGAGATTATATAAAGGGTGTTTCTAAATTGACGTAAAAAATTCAGGAGGTGATTGCTCGTATGAAGTTATGATGGATCTTTCCTACGACAAAATTTCCTTAGCCCACCACCTTCCGAGGGCTAGGGTCGAATTCCGCAAAATTACCTGGAACTACCCGAAAGAGGGTCCAAGAGGGATTATCGTATCATTAGCAAGTGGGATTAGAAGCTCTCGTAATTTATCGAGAAATGCAAGGAAAATGATTGAAGAAGGTATACAGTGTTGAAAAAATGGCCGCATAAGTAATAAGCTCTCGTGAAAACTGTTAGCCGTATTCTAATCCACCCGCGACTTTTTGCGGAACTCGATCTAGGATTCAAGAGGCAGGCAGGTTTTTGCGGAATTCGGCACCGCCCCTTCCGAGATATCACCACTATTAAAAGGTGCAGAGTAAAATTGAGTTTTCATTATTTTTCTCAAATTTAAGTAAAGATGGAAGCTTGAAATTTTTGTAATTTCCGTTCACTCACAATGACACAACCACTGTTATTGTTTCAACATTGCTGTTACATTATAAGGAGGTGAAATTATCAACCTTTAAAGTAATGCTACAATAACTGTATTTAATATCAAATATTTTTTTCGGTACTTATTGAGTTTTGTGAAATGAAAGTATTATTTAAAATATCTTGTCTTCAAAAACTTTTTTTACTCTATGGGTTCTAGGAAAAAATCGATGTTATTTAAAAAATTCTATACCCCTATGATACGCCCATGTGTAAATTAATTTACTTGTTGAAATAATAGGAAATTAAGATTACAAATCGACCTGTTTTAGCTTTTTCACACAAACAAATGATTTAGATTTTTTTAGACTTTACGACACCTCTTTATACTACAGGGTGAATCACAACTAACGGGGCGGAGGTTTATAACAAAAAAACAAGCACATCACGTACAAGCTGTAAGAAGCGTCCAGCTACTTACAACTTTGGTGATGTTTGTTTGTTTGTTTACCTTTTTTGCCACTTCGTTTATGTATTGGCGTATTGATAATGTCTGTTACTGTGTATATTGGGGTTTTGGTCAACTTACATGTTTCTTTTGCTTCGGTTATACTATAACCTCGATGTTTCAATGATTCAAACACATTTTTCACAATTCACTTCGCATCCGGCGATAAATGCACTTTTTTGCCCTAGGTCGCCCCATACTTAGTTTTAAACTCAAGATTACTTTCGGGGTGAAATGTTTATTACAAACTAAAATTCTGAGACAATATTAAAGTTTATTATCCCGAAAACCCCACTTTCTATTTTATCTATAAATATTTTAATCCAATTATATGTAATATAAAAAGGGCATTGGGAATAAAGTAGGTAGGTGCAGTACAGGTCAGACAAAGGAAAACAGCTTTTATATTTACACAATCAGATTAAAATATTTATCGATAAGGTGGTCCACCATTTGTACGGCCCTAAATTCGTCCCCGAGCAGGTAGCAACCCCTTAAATTCATCCCATGCTAAGTAACGTTCATTAATTGCATATTTAAATTCGTCCCCGAGCAAAGAAATTAGAAATTACCTTGTTTTTTCAACACTGAATTGCTTCTTCAATGATTTTCCTTGCCCTTCTCCATAAAATTAAAATATTTTTTGGGGACGAGTTTAGTTGTTTATTTTTGTCGACCTGCACTACTCAGGTACTCAGGGACGAGTTTAAGGGTAAGATTATCGGTTTCTACATGCTCGGGGACGAGTTTAGGTACGTCCTACTATTTACCGTGAAAAATACTTCTAACTGATTTCAAAACTCGAAAAATCCACATAGGTCAAATGTTGGGAAATTAGAAAAAACGTTTTAAAGCTGTTAAACATGAAAAACTGTCTTATTTTTTGCAGGTATCTAAAGGTTGGGTTGGTCTATTGAAAAATCGATTCATTTTAATAAAAAACACACAACTTTAGCAATACAATCTATAATTAAAAAGTATTTGTCGCGTTTTGATATTGAAATATGGATTTGTCGGACTTGGAAATTACCAGTCATGGATTTGTAGGATTTAAATTTCCAATAATTAGAAAATATTACACACATCATCATCTACAAAGGAGTCAACTCTATCTACTACTTACAATCGGGCTGTGCCGAGTTCCGCAAAAACCTATATACCTTTGTCTTTAATCCTAGCTCGAGTTCCGCAAAAGGTCGCGGGAGGATTAGAATATGGCTAACAGCCGAGGGCCATTTTCCTTGCCCTTCTCGATAAATTTCAATCATTTTCCTTGTCCTTCACGATAAATTACGAGAGCTGCTAGCTGCTAATCCGGGTAGTTACAGGTAGTTTTGCGGAATTCGACCCTAGCCTTACAATCTGCTGCTTAAATAAATTTACTGTGGAATTGAAAGCTCTGTAGACACAACATGTCCAGGCTCATTTAACTTTAAAAAATTGTTGTGATTGGCTAATTTGAATTTGTCGTCATTTGATTTGACGTCGCTTGGATTTGTGGTCTTTTGGAATCCTCTCATTTTTTTACGCAGGAAATGATAGGATTTGTCTTGGTTACAATGTGAATATTGCGCTAGGTTGTTGAAGGCTGAAAGACAAAACCATTGACATAATAACTCATTATTGTTGAAAAATGAATTTGTCGGGTTTGGAAACTAAGCGATTCATTTAATATTATGTAATATGGGGCTTATTTGATGTGTATCTTATAATGTTGAAAAAAATAAAGTATTAAATTACAGTTTCCTGTAAAATTGTCGTATTTAGTAAAGCTATCAGCTTGTTGTCAAATTTTGAATTTTGGTTTGTGGTTGGAGGTGAAGATGTAGCTATCGTCATAACTTTTACATTTCCGTTACTGGAAGACATGTATTGATTGTGATTTTAGAGTCATATTCAGTCCGGGATTAGCTCTCGGTCGAGAAAATATACCTTGTACTGATGAGGAGCAAATACGCCAAAACCGGTCTGCAAGTTATGTTTTCCCTTCTAATTACAAACCAGAATGGTTGGTTATATCTTGCAGACATACCGACCCCGTTTGACTTAGGAGTGTAATTGACCTTTTCCAAGTACGTCATCGTGACGAATTTCTGTCACCGGATAGCCTTCACTGTAAATTCTAATACAACCTTAAACCGAATGATACAACACGACAAAACTCATAACAATTGCTTTTTTACACTTTTAAATTTAATATAGTATCCAACTAATACACAAAATTACCAAAACCAATTAACTTTTGTTCTTGGTTTAAATTTAAATCGCTGAAAAATGCTATTTCCATCCATCTTTCTGAAGGTTGTCCGTGATCAGCTGACAACATGGCGTGGGATGACGTCACTTGGAAACGCTCTATTCAATGTCTGTCGGGGCATATAGCCCGGGAATTAGTTGTTGAACGGTCACTATTTTTGAAAAATATTTTTCAAAACTTTGTTGTAAAGCGTTGAATAATATATTTATTCTTCGATATCTATTGAAAAAAATATCCTTTTTCGAATAATGTATGTGAGCAGTATAATTTATAGTTTTTTTAAATTTAATGTTATTTTTCTCCTTCCATTTCGTGGAGTTTATTTTAAAAATCGGATTTAATGTCATTTCATGACATTACGGTCTGTCTAAGCAATCGGGGAGTAGTTTTAAATTTAATTGTTACTAATAATGAAGCAGTACAAGATTCAAGAAAAAGTAGATATGATACTTTGTATTGAGCAACATTTAGAAAATTGCCTCTCAACTTCTACTCTAGAGTGTATACTCAAAGTACCCGACTACATCAGCATGTAACAGAACAGGATTATAATAATTGCTCAGACAACAGACCGTAATGTCATGAAATGACAAACTAACTAGATTTACGTATACATTTTTTAACCGATTTTTTAAAAGTCTGTTCCAACCGCAATCAGAAACTGTCAGAAACTATCAGAGAATTAATAGTCGACCAATGCAATCAGTGATAGCAATTACGCGAAAGTAAACTCGTTGTTTGCTATGACCAGCTATTTTCCGATCGTTTCGATTGCGGTTGGAACAGACCTTAAATAAACTCTACAAGTGGTTTGGCAAATGGGCTCTGTTCCCGCAGTTACGAAATGGAAGGAAAAAATAGTATATTGTGTCTCAAGGACTGAAAATGAGCTTTTGTAGCCCGAGACTATTAGTTAAGGGCTGCTAAAGCGTTTCCTGCATGTGTGATACACAACTGTGTTTCGCCTACCAAATAAACCAAAAAATAGGAAAATATAACAAAAATCTTTGACATACACTGATGTTTAATAAAAAAATCCCCAAGAAACGTCAAAGTAATCAAGTGATAGATGATGAAAAACTTCAAAAATCGAGGCGTTATGAATTTTCCGCCCTTGAGCTGCTAAACAATACTTTCCGCCCTATTTTTGGTGTTCAAATGATTGGTTTTCCGGTAAGGTAGGCGAAAAAATACCATTAAATTTAAGAAAACACCCATAAACCACCCAAGAGGATTCCTTTTTTCAACATTACGATTTATTAAAATACATGGTGATCCATTTAAAATAAGTCCCATATTAAATATTGATTGATCTAATAATGACACTGTAATTTTTTAACACCCCGTAAAGAGATGCTTAATACAAAATAAATTCAACAAATGCCCAACTATTGAGACGTAAAACTAAATTTGTTATAATTAGTTAGATTAGTAGATATTGACTTTTCTTTATTAATACAATAAAATACAGGGTGTTCCATAAGAAAAAATATAACTTTAATATGCCATACTTTATTGGAACATCAAAATGTAGCTTTTATCAATATACAATCTACTAAAGGGCCAAAAAATCTCAATTTCTACCGTGTCGCTTTAAACCTCCTTCCCTTTGGTAGTGATTCACCCTGTATATTATACTTATTATTCATTCCCTATTACATTATTTTATTTTATTTGTGGTTGTTAAAAACTTCAAAAATCAATTTCACTCAACTTATCCTACACCTCAAGAAAACTACACTGAAAAACAGACATGGGAATGTGCGTCGAAAAAAGTTTTTGATTCTGTTCCAAAAGATCATAGCTCCGCCACTGATCCATATAACCTTTAAAAGTTACAGAAATCTAGTGACTGCATCAGTTTTTTTCGATTTCACAACGAGGTTTTTTATCACCAATGAAATGAGAAGTTGCATGCTCTTCACCTTAGTTGAAATTATCAGTTCTATTTTTCAGTTTCATTTTATGCATAGATTAAAAAGGGAATTTTATGAAAAAATCAGTTGAAAAGTCATTAAAGGTTAATTTTCAGTATTTCGCGCGGAATAGCACTAATGAGCCGAATATCATAGGCGTGCGCAGACTTTTTTATTAGGGGGGGCCCTTGATTCATTTGAGTATGCCTATTAAAAATGATAATTAAGCAATAACGCTGCCTTTTCTATAATGCAAAAGTCCATTGCAGGCTCATCGGCGAAATAAAAAAACGTCGTTGCCCCATTTCTAATTGAAAGATTTAGTAATTACGCAATTATAAGTATTATAACAAAATATATTGAATCAATTGGAGTGAAATCGCCCTCACAATTCAATAATAGTACTTCGTTCACACGTTTAAGAATGTCTGTCGTTTCTTGACTAAAACGTTGGTCTATTCTGGAGACAAGTGAATCTAAAAATGGATAAAATGTGTTTATTCTAACAAAATCTTTCATATTTCCAAATTCATGTTGATTATCACACATCTGATCTATTTTACGCGGAATTTTTCTTTTCCTAGTTTCCGGAATTGTAATACCATGTTTGTCTAATATTTTTTCAACTTCAACATACATTTTATTAAAAAAAGTTTCAGAATCCAGTCTCAATTTTTGTAAACTTGATTGTAAACTCTTCACAGAATAGATTGCGGACAGTAAATTCAAATTTTCCGTTTGTAATGCTTTGCTTACTTTGAGTATCATTACTAGAATAGGAGCAGTCATATGTAAACAAATCAAGAAATTAAATGATTTCAACTGCGCCAGTAATCCTACAGCTTTTATTTTAACATCAGATTGTTTGGAGGTTTCAATAATTTCTTGAAGAGCTAATATCAAAATTTCATAATTATCCTTTATTGCAGAAACCGCGTTAGATCTGCATGCCCATCTAGTTGTTGACAACGATTTTCAATGTCTTGAGTGACATATTTATACTGTTAGCTATTTTCTCTAGAATTGCATGTCTTACGCAACTACCTTCGAGAAACGAATAAACACATTGAATAATTCCAAAAAAATCAAATATTAACTTGTTATTCGAGTGAGAGCAGCAAGCATCTTCCAGAGTTAAATTTAAACAGTGTGCGTAACAGTGAACATAATTATAATATATCAGGGTTATTTTGCTTGCATCGCGACTGAACACCAGAAATATTTCCAAACATGGTCGAAGCTCCGTCAAAACTACTTGTTCCCACTTCAATTTCAATGATCTTAGAACATTATCCAAAGCATTAAAAAGAAGAACGTTAAAAATTTGAAATTATAAAATGTTTTTAATATATTGATATTTTGAGGAATTAGACCGATTAGGGTGGGCCATGGCCCACCCTGCCCCCCCCCCGTGGGCACGCCTATGCCGAATATAATCCGAAAGCTGGTGAATTTGTTGTCAACATTATGAAAAATGAAAACAATGAATAAAGTAATCCTTGATTAGTTTTAATTTGAAAGATGCATAATGTCCTAATCCATAGTACCAACATATAATCAGTTATAATATCACAAGAGCTTGGAAAATAATCGATTGTTTTACGAGCAAAGAGACGTAATCAGTGAAAAATCACTAGAGCGTAGCTTGAGTGGTTTTTTAAGGTGTTCAGAGGCGTTAAAGATCCAATTGCTTCCCTTATTTCTTAACTTAAAGCTATTCCTAAGCGATTCACTCAGCACTTTAGCTTTTTTATAGTTAAACGTCTCAATATCGAATGTTTTCGGCCGCATTCCTTTCATAGCTTCAGATCAGTTTGCCAAACCATAAAACACACATTTTCCGAGTGAATTGTTCTATTTTCTGAATTCTATTATACTGAACACTATTTTTACAAATAGGTAAAAAGCAGATAGTGTTGACAAAATAGAGTATGGGAAAAATGCAAGAAAAAATTTAAGAACCTCATTTATAAATCCTTTCATTATCTGAGAACAACTTTTTTGGGGTTACACCACTATTGCACTATAAATTTTACCAGTATATACTTCAAATCCCACATTCCGAGCTAAAATCAATTATTTTTCCCTTGTAATAAATAACTTTTACCACATTTCAGCTACATAAAGTCTATGTTTTTTTTGGGACATTCTGTACGTGGTTAAGCTTATACATTGTTTCTTTCGTTTTTACTTTATGTAGAAACGACAGACTGTCGTCGGTTAGACGACCACTATCGTTGGATTTCCTTTCAGTTAGTTAGAAACTCATGGACGCGTACAGAACAGGATATCAGTTGCGGTTTTTTACACAGCAATAACTTTTTTTTCATTTTTCTACGGGGTGTAAAGCTGAATATCCATTTAGCCCAACGTTATCAACGACTGGCAAGGACTTGAAAAAAAAATCAGATGATAACGCAAAAACGTGGTTAATAAACGAATAATGGAAAAAATACTATATACGTTAGACAGCCAGTTAAATAATCAGACTAAAAATATCTGTAGTTTGGCCCAAGTCATAGAGAGTTTCACAAAAATTCGGGTTCATACCTCCGCTACCAAAAAAAAATTTTCTGTAAGCCTAAAATGAGAAAATAAGAAGAAAAAAAAATACACAGAGCATTTCAATGAAAACTATCCTCCCCACATAATTCTGAAGGCGTCACTTTTATGAAAAAATGAAAAAACACGTAAAAAATCATATAAGGGGGGGCGACTTTTTGCTCATATGTAGACGTTATAACTTTAATCCCCTCCCCCCTATGGTCACCACTCCCAATTCTTTAAATGGAACACACTTTACATTATTGGATTCTCCTCTACAAGAGGATTACAAAAATGTATAATACATAAGTGAAAAGTCAATCAGATGGGAGTTACGGATAATTCCAATTTACTAATAGTAACATATTAATTCGTAACAAATCAGCAAAACAATACTAAATTATTTTAAAAGGTGCTCCAAATTAACTTCCATTGGTTTACATACAATGATACAATAAAAAGGTCTAGGGGGTTAAATCGGGTGACCTAGGTGGTCATTCCAACACTGGGCCTCGTCTACCTATCCACCGAGCAGGAAATAATTCGTATAAAAACTGTCTTACATCGAGAGCGTAATGTGGAGGTGTCCCATCTTGTTGAAACGCTAGCAAAGCTTTTGACATGGTATCATCATTTTATAGAATTCGTGTGATTTCCGGATCAATAGCTTTTCTGAGTAATTGTAGATAAGACTCACCATTTAAGTTTCACTGAAGAAAATATGGTCCAACAATATGGTCACCAAAAATGCCAAATCAGACGTTCAATTTTTGTGGTGTTTGACTATGAAACTTGCTGCCCAATATCTACAATTATGTCTGTTTACTCCATCATTTAATGCAAATGAACATTCGTCGGAAAGGCAGATATTGTACAATAAAGCTGGAGTGTCCTGCCAGTCGTTCACTCATCAATTCACAAAACTGTAGACGCCGGTCGAAATCGTCTTCATGTAGCTCTTGGACCAATTTAATTTTGTAAGGATGGAATTTGTGTTTATGTAAAATTCTGAAAACACTGTTGCGACAAACACCCACCGCACTAGAAATTTGTGATATTGACTTTTGTTCTTCTAACGTAAGTTGTCCAAAACGGAAACTTCCATAGCCTCGTTGTGGTTGGTGTTTTTTATTGGCAACTGATCTTGTTTCAAAAAATGTTTGCATTAATTCAATTACGTACTTATGTGAGGCAGTTCTTCCGGGATGAGCAGCTAGCTGTGGCTCTTGCAGATTTATTGTTTTCGTAGTACACCTAAAATTTCAATTCTATCTTGCAGAGTATACATCATTTTTACGGTAGATAGGTACTTGTAAATGTTGATATTCGAATGAAAACTAAGCTACCTACTTGACACTTTATTTAAAAAACCACAAACACCAGTTTTCCGGTCGCTATGTTTTTGTACCCAAGCAAAACATCGTTTACTTAATTGAGTAGAGTTAGTGCCGCAGTAAAGGCATAGTTTACATTGGAATTATCCGTAACTCCCAACTGATTAACTCTTCACTTATGTATTATACATCTTTGTAATCCTCTTGTAGAGGAGAATCCAACAATGCAATTATGTATAGGGTGTTCCATTTAAAAAATTGGAAGTGGTGACCATAGGGGGAGGGGGTTAAAGTTATAAAGTCTACATATGTGCAAAAATAGGTCCCCCTTTATAAGATTTTTGACGTGTTTTTTCATTTTTTCATAAGTGACGCCTTCAGAATTATGTGGGGTGGATAGTTTTCATTTAAATGCTCTGTACAATAAAAAAACTAATAAAGCAAAATTAGAATTAAAAAATAATTAATATATTATATGAAAAAAAATTACTAGCAAATATACAACAGGACAACTACAATGTTAAAAATTTTGGCAAAATAAACTAAAATATAGTTGGCCTGTTGGCTCTGCCAGTGCCGAAAAAAATGTTAATTTCTTGGTGAGATACAAGGAGTGAAGTATACAAGAGTACTGTCAGGGGTATTTTATTTTTTTTCGGTGAGATAAATGGCATTTGCAAAAGTTTATACCCTCCATAATTTTTCGTTTCACTGTACTTTTGTATGCGTCCTACTCAGCTTGTTTCACGACGAGCTTACACAATCTATAGGTACAGTGTGATAATTTCAAATCTCGTGAACGAAAAAAGAGATGTAAAAAAAATTCAAAACCGTATCTAGGGTGGAAAGGGGGAACAAAAATGACATAAGAGATAATGCAGTCCCTCCCATCAACCACCCATGACCCACCTACAAAAATTTAAATGCCTACCCCTTACTTGTTGGAAAGCCCGTAAAAATGATTTCCATTATACTCGATAGTCGAAATTCTGTAAAGTGAGTCAGAGCTATCTAATCAACACTTTGGTTAAAGCGCAGTTGCCATATGTATTCTAGAGAGAAATGCTGTATTTTATAAATACACTTCAAATCCATTGTGTCAATATTTCAGGTACAAAAGATGCAATGTAATTAAGTCAATACCAATTTAATATATTTATTTCAAATTTCAAGCAGACTAATAATAATTAGTTTACTTGAAATGTGAAATAAAGTGTTTATGTATATTTCTTGAACGCAAAGTTTGTTGTGAAAAACTCGCCGATTTGACAATGTTGGAGAGTCGCTTCAATGTTCCGGCTTTGAGAACGAGATAGATAGATCGAGCTACGCGAATGAGACAGTGATAGTAAACAGTTATGTGAGGTGTTTATTCTCTTCATGAACGTAACATCAGTATTTGTGTTGTGGTTTTGTGTGATAAATCGGTTATTATTGGTATTTATTGTAATATTTATATCGGTATATTTAGTGACAATAATGGCGGAGTGTAGCGGTGTTGGCGATAAAAAACGGCGTCGTAACAATTTAATTCGGGAAGAAAAAGTCCTCATATTAAATGTGTACGAAGGACTGCGTGCCATGGACAAACAGTTGGGTGTTAGTGACGCTGTGATTAAGTGCAGTTATTTAACTAAAGTTTCTGAGAGTACTATATACAATATTCTAAAGAAATCGCGGGACGGATCTTTGACAAGAGAACGAGGTGAAAACTGTAAACCGGAAAGTAGGGGAAGAAAGAAAATTGTTTTGGACGACCAAACACGGAATGCTATACGTAGGGAAATACATTCTTTTTATTTTAGGAATGAAATCCCCTCGGTAGCTAAATTGAGCAAGGTAATAGAAGCTGATGATACTTTACCAAACATCAGTGATAAAGTTTTGAGACGAACTTTAAAATTAATGAATTTTCGTTACCAAACAAGAAGTAGAAACAGTGCCTTAATTGAACGAAATGACATTGTGGAATGGAGGAGAAATTATTTAAAACAGATACGACAGTTTCGTAACGAAGGACGGCACATATATTATCTTGACGAAACATGGTTAAATGAAGGCCACACTGTGTCAAAAGTGTGGCAAGACATGAATATACGAAGCAATCGACAAGCCTTTATGGAGGGTTTCTCTTCCGGTTTAAAAGCTCCCTCTGGGAAAGGACGTCGACTGATTATCACTCACATTGGCAGCGAGGAAGGATTTGTAGAAGGTGGATTACTAAGTTTTCAGTCCAAAAAAACTGTCGATTACCATGAAGAGATGGATGGTAACCGGTTTGAAACATGGTTTAGATCAATTTTAACAAAGGTAACTCCTGGTTCAGTGATAGTTATGGATAATGCTTCATACCACTCTCGTCGACTGGAGCAAATACCTACTTCAGCTAGCCGCAAGAGGGTTATAATTGATTGGTTAGAGAGTAAAAGCATTCCGCACAACGAGGCAATGCTAAAAGTTGAATTATTATCTCTCGTACGGAAACATAAAAGCAGTTATATTAAGTACGTTGTCGATGAAATGGCGAAAGATTTCAACGTCTCAGTTGTTAGACTTCCTCCCTACCACTGTGAGTTAAACCCCATCGAGCTGGTTTGGGCCCAAGTGAAAAATTATGTTGCGAGAAAAAACAGTACATTCAAAATGGCTGACGTTGAGAAACTGTTTGACGAGGCGCTGCATACCGTTACTGCTGAGAGTTGGCGTAAATGTATTCAACACGTATTAAAAGAAGAAATAAAGTTTTGGGATTTAGACATACGTGTAGAAGTAATGACGGAACCACTCATTATCGATATAGGAGGAGAAAGCGATGATTCTGAGGAGTCGTCAGGGAGTGATACCGCTTCCAGTCAGTCAGACATTTTACAAGTGACCTCGCAACATACCTATACTTATCGGTAATTTATTTTGGTCTTGACAAACAACTTTCTTTTACGTAATGATAATGCCGGTTAGCAAATAACGAAAATGTTACCTCAATTTTAGTTTTAGTAGTAGTAAGTTGGAATTGACTTTTAAACATTTTTTTATTTTGTTTTAACTTACTTATGAACAACTTGTGATAAGTTATTATTTCAAATGTTAAAAATTGAAATTCCAGATATTTCAGTATTCGCACCCTTAAACTATGATACGCTCATGGAGTTCACTTTAAATCGGTAGATAACCGATGACGTCACTTTACAGAATTTCGACTATCGACTATAGTATAAGTAACAATTATGCAGGGTGTAACATAAAGCAAATACAATAATTTGATTCAAAAATAACAATTAATTGTGGAGCGATACTTTGCATTGGAAAGCTCCAAATAATGTGCAAGTACGGTCCCTACTTTAGTGTTAAATGTACTGATTAGTTGCATTTTGAACAACAAAAACTTGCTTTGCTATGCATTGCAGTTTTTAAATAACAAAAACACAAGTTTTATTTTTTGCATTTCCTTTCAGTAGACAAATAATTGGTTTTTATTTGAGACTTACCTGAATGTAATTGTTTTATTGAAAGGTTAATCATAATCATTTCAATGTTCCTTATTGGTATCTCGTAAACCATTAGTTAAAAAATTGGTAAAATGGGAAAAAGTAGTATTTTCAGGAGTAAATTACTTAATTTTCAATAACAGGGACGGTTCCAGAAATATTTGCAAAAATGTAAATTTGACAATAATTTTTGTTTTTCCTCTGTAGGTACTTCCTTTATTTTGGGAAATAGCAAAAACATATTTCTCGCCTTGCAATTAGTTATTTTATTTGATTGCAGAAGTTTTAAACATTCAACAATTTTTTTTAAATGACCTCAATATTACAGGGTGACCACTATTATACCACCATTATATATGAAATCCGCAAAATGGAAAAAAAGTTGAATACTTTTAGGAGTATTTTAGAGACATTGAAATGTTCCATGTTCTTTATTGGTATCTCGTAAACCATTAGAGATATGTTATCGGTTAAATGGGAAAAATTAAGTATTTCCAGGAGTAATTCAGTGGCGATGGAAAATTTTCAAAGACTGTGACGGTTCCAGAATTATTCGCAAAAATATAAATTTACCAGTTTTTGTTTTTCATCTGTACTTCCTTTATTTTGGAAATAGCAAAAAATGTTTTACACACGTTTTACTTGGTTTTTAATTTGTTAATAATTTCCGTTATAGAAATTTGTCTTCATTACTGGTTCACCTTCAACTTTTTTTGTGTAAATACGGACCTGTATTTTTTATTTATTGTTTAAATAATGAACTCAACCCTGGATGCAACCATGTAAAATACATTAGGGGACGTTCATAAAATACGTCACGTTAAAATTAGCTTTTTTGACCCCCTTTAAATATTTCGTCACAAAAACTAAGACCCCCTCCCTGAACATGATAAATTACGATTGATAGTCGCTAGAGCCGCGCCACAGAGTTAGCGCTCATGTCGAAAAATAAACATAAGTAAATATATCAAGATACAATTTATTGCAATAAAAATATATAGATACGTTTAAAAGTCTATATATTTACTAATACGAAATGAATGACTTTCTATCAAGACAAAAATTTAAAAAAAAATAGTCGAAAGAAATTCTGAAGTAAAATTTTTTAATGAACGGCGAACGTCACGTTGCCGTAGACCACCCGTCCCCCCCTTGTCACACTCAGCAAGACCCCCCTTGTATGCGAACGTATTTTATGAACTGTCCCTCATTAATTCTCAACGTCTTGTCTAAAAAATCATCATCATGAATAATTGAATTACGGTACTGTAAAAAGTGCTAGATGATAATATTATACAACACTTTCAGTTTGTTTTTTATTGGGTTTTCTTCATAATGATTTAAATAAACTTGTTAAATTTTGGATATATTTTAATTAATTAAAGAATTTACAAATTATATTTCCTTATGACTAAATTAAAAGAGAAAATACGAACAATAAAAATTAATTTAAAGTAATTGCTCAAGATGTCCACCTGGTTTAAATATAATCAGCCTTATTCATAGTAACAGCTAGGGTTAGTAGCTATTAAATACTCTACTAATGTATTCATAGCCCGTACTTTAGTAGCTACTAGTTAATTATGTTAGTAGAAAAATATACATGGCGCAAATTTCAATTTTGACGTGTGACTAACTTCATTTTTATTATCTTCTGTATGTTCCTTGTGGAACATAATGGAGAATCAATTATTTTTAATATTTTTATTCTCACAAGGTTTTATGTCGATTTGAAAATTCAACGTTTGGAAGATTTAAATAGTTCGCCATTTATGCTGTGACGTACATTACTTAAAAGAGAAATTAGCTACATAAGAGTTGACATAGGACCACAATTATGTCGTCTTCTTTTTTAAAATCGTATAGTATAGGTTATGCTTATGTTATATTACTTTTATATTGAATGACTTAGGAGTTACAAACTTTTTACGAGGCGTTGTAACTGTTGTGTTCGTGCAGTATGAATCAAAACAAGATTTATATGATATTGACATTATTCTAACTTGAAAAATTGTGGAGTGTAACAAAAAATTTAAGTATATCTTGTTTTTAAACTAGTATAGGAGCATTTTAAGAAAAAGGTGGTCATAAAGATTGAACTAATGAATATTTTCAAGTAAATAAACACAAAACTGACAAATGTCGTTGCCAGTTGTATCAATAGAGCTGAGTGAAAAGGGCGGCAATCTGAGGCAGCCGGAAGGCCATCTTAAATCCAAATCGCTCCTCTTAGTTTAAAAACAAGGTACAGTAAATATTTAAATTTTCAGTTTCACAACGTCTGTTTCTAATTCCACAGTGAAAGGGTTAAAACTAACTGAACTTAACTAAAAAAGTATCATTAACACACTACTTTTATTTTAATATGCCAAATACGTCTATGGATAGGTTTTTTGTGATTCAACTAGTAGCCACTAACTTTGACTATGAATAAGGCTGAATGATAATTGTTAACTATGTTTTTAGCCTTGTATAAATGTCGAAATTCATTATAATTAGAAATTAGTGAACATATTGCGGACTCAAAATTTATTTCTTGCTTTCCTATTCTGATTTATTTTTTGTTCTTTATTTGCAATTTAGTAATATAAAAAACTAATAGAGCTGCTGAAAATGATAATGGCTAACAACAAAGCAAAAGTGCGATTCCAAGGAGTCACATCGAAGGAATTCCTCGTAAACAAGGGAGTCAAAAAAGGAGACTCGATCTCCCCAACTTTATTCAATTTGGCATTGGAGAGTATCCTAAGAACAGCTAAACTAGCAAGCAAAAACATCATAACAGACCATATTCAAATCATAGCATATGCAGACGATTTAACCATAGTAGCAAATTCAAGACAAGAACTTATAAAAGCAATTGAAAAGATAGGAGAAGAGGCAAAACAATTTGGAATGGAAATCAACGCGGACAAAACAAAATATATGATAGTAGGTGAAAAAACCGAAAATACCGAAGGGAACTTAAAAACGCAATGGCATTAATTTGAAAATGTAACAAAATTCAACTACTTGGGAGTGACGATGAGACAAACAGGAAAAGAGCGGGTGCAAGAAAGAATACTCAATGGAAACCAAGCCTACTGAAGAAATAGAAAACTTCTGAAAAGTAAAGCCATAAATAAAAACACCAAAATAAAAATATACAAAACACTAATAAGACCAGTGATCGCGTATGGCTTAGAAACAACGGTAATAAACAAAAAAGAAGCAGAAGACTTAAAAATCATAGAAAGAAAGATTCTTAGAACGATACTGGGGCCGAACATAACAAGAACTGGGGAAAGGAGACTCAAAACTAACAAAGAATTAGAAAGCGAGTTAAGCAATGAGACAATCGTGAAATATATAAAAGCACAACGCCTAAAATGGGAAGGACATATTATGAGACGAAAGCCTGGAGAAATGATAAGAAGAATAACACAATGGACTCCTCTATGGCCGAGAAGAAGGGGAAGACCCATAGAAAGTTGGAGGAATCAGATAGAAGAGGAAACAAAAAGGATGGGAATCAAAGAGTGGAGAGAAAAATGCAGAAATAGAGCAGAATGGAAGAAAATAACTTCTGAAGCCAGGACACACAAGAAATTGTAATAATAAGGAGTGAAAAGGGAGTAATCCACCCTAATAAATGGATTTAAAAGCGCATTAGCGTTAGCCACAATCTATTAGATTTAAAGGCTTGATGATGATGAATATGGAAAATAGTTAATAAATTATCCTAAAGAATTTAGTCTTTACACACCAATTCGATTGTATCATTTAAATAATTTTGAAGTAAAAAGTAGAGGAAAATCAATAAGAAAACAAATTGGAAAAGTATTTTAAAATTTTACGGGGTCGTAATTCAAATATTGATGATGATGTTTTAGACAAAACGTTGATCATTAATATTGCATTTTACATGGTTGTATCCGGGGACGAGTGAATTGTCTAAACAAAGAAATAAAAAATACAGGTCCATATTTACAAAAAAAAGTTATAGGTGGCCCAGAAAGGAAGAAACGCCGAAGACAAATTTCTATAACGGAAAATTAAGTCAAAGTAAAAACCAATTCAAAAGTGTGAGAAACATTTTCTATTGTTTCCCAAAATAAAGGAAGTATAGATAAAAAACAAAAACTGGTAAATTTACATTTTTGCGAATAATTCTGGAATCGTCCCAGTCTTTGAAAATATTCAAACGTTACTAAATTACTCCTGGAAATACTTAATTTTTCCCATTTAACCGATAACATATCTCTAATGGTTTACAAGGAATATTGAAATAGGGGCCGTCCTGTATATGGATATGAATTTATGGAAGATAGTTTGAAAGATATGTCACTTCCGGTTATACCAGCTTTTCGATCTCTACATTAAACTTTAATGCCACTTTGTGAAGAATACCATAGTATTAAATGCTTTTAAAATAAATAAAGGATATGTACAATTAAAAATGGACATACAGTGTTGTGTCTTCCCCCCTATTATGGCATATTTAATCCCATTGAGCTGATATGGCACCAGGTTAAATATATTTTTAGAATAAATAATACGCTTTCCACTTTTAGCTCATTGGTAGAATTGGTAAGAAATGTAGAAAGTGTAACATTTTTGCAGACAGTTGAAAAAACTTTATGGAATATGTTTTTATGGTGAAAATTCATTTTTTTTATTCGGTTATTTAACGTCGGTCTATTTCTGCAACTGCGGCTAATCACCAACGCCGGGAGCACTCTACCCCTAACCGGAAAATTTTTCCGATCCGAATCCACTAGTGTTCCAACCAGTGGTAGGGATCTTTATCGAGCCCAACATCCATGGAATCAGGACTGATCAGGACCTCGGTTTTATGTATAATCCGAAAGACGGCATATCTACATTATACCTCGTGCTCATTGGTATAATGCCTGCAAGCTGTGATATGCTACTCACCCTAGTAATTTAAGGTGTGTCGCTGCAGGCTGTACGGGCTCTACGACGGTGTTTCCCTAGTGGTCACCCATCCAAGTAGGTACTAACCGCGCTCGACACTGCTTCACCGTAGTTATCGCATCAGAGGCGTTCAACTACAATGCATGAGTACTACTAATGTTGAATCTTTTATAGGAAGATAGTGACACAAAAATGAATTAAAAATATTTTAATGTTATGCTTACGTTGCACAATTTCAATCAATGCAATTGAATTCCATTTGCTAATAAATAAAAATATTGTTTTTAAATATTGTTTACTTTATTTAGTAGAATGGGGTCGAGTTGTCTCCCGAACCGGACGTTATTACCTGTTTTCGAAAAGGGCGATGTCCGAGTTGTCTCCCATTCAATTCAGGTAGGTATACTTTCTTCAATTCCACAAAAAACGTAAGAAACTTCAAGAACAAGTTAATAATTAATTGTGAGGGCAAGGAACATTACACGTTAACAAATCATTACTTTGGGCAAGTGAAATAATATAATGGTAGAATTTGTTATTTCTTTTAGATATAGTTTTTCTATCTACCTGTTAATAACGGGAGACAACTCCACCCTACCGATTTGGGTGTTTGTAATTTCGCCAAAGAAGGTCATAAACTCATGTAATGAGGGAAAAACTTGACTTGAGGAGAATGAGTGATTTGTAAAGATTGATATATTTAATTAGAATTTAACTTTTAATTACTTACTGTGTACTTACATTATATTTTTTTTTATAATATAGATAATAAAACAAATCTAAATGTTGAAAATAACTATTTACAAGACACTGGACGTGATGCCTGGATTTAATTGAACAGTCACTATGGACCTGGTCCAAGTAGGTTGAACAACCGAGATGACGTACCTGGAATTAGATAGAAAAACACTCCGAGTATTCAATTTGCCATAAATAATGATTAATTATTGACTAACGATTAGTATAGTTGAAATCCCCAAAATTAATGAAAGTATTAATAATATACAAGGTGCATCTTATGTGTTTGAACTGTGATTATGCATATCAGTACTAAAGTAAAGTTAAAACCTCACTTGATCAAAAATAAATGCCTAATAGTAAATATTTAGGGTTATGAGGAAAGGTGCAAGGGGCGCAAACTCTCCCCAGTGCATGTAAGGAATATGTGGCACAAACTCTCCACAAACAATATTATAACTACTGTAAGTGGCGCAAACTCTCCACAGTACAGCAAAATAATAATACACTGCAAGTGGCACAAACTCTCCACAGTACAGCAAAATAATAATACACTGCAAGTGGCACAAACTCTCCACAGTACAGCTAAATAAGGTTACACTGCAAGTGGCTCAAGCTCTCCACAATACAGGGGGGTGGAAGGAGATATAGGTGACGTGAGAAGTCACCCTGTATCAGGAATGGACAAACCGCAAGTGGCGCAAACTCTCCACAGTACAGTATAGGTATGTGAGTTAAACTGCAAGTGGCACAAACTCTCCACAGTACAGCTAAATAAGGTTACACTGCAAGTGGCTCAAGCTCTCCACAATACAGGGGGGTGGAAGGAGATATAGGTGACGTGAGAAGTCACCCTGTATCAGGAATGGAAAAACCGCAAGTGGCGCAAACTCTCCACAGTACAGTATAGGTATGTGAGTTAAACTGCAAGTGGCACAAACTCTCCACAATACAGTAGGATTGGATGAATAGGAAATGCAACAACAAAATAATGTTCTAAATAACGTTGAATATTAAAGAACTTTAAACAAAATAATTAGCAAATATATATACTCTATGTGATAAAATATCTTTTAAATTCAAATATCAAATAACAGGCAAAACTGAATTACTCTGTGAGATAGACTCACCTATTTAACTCCTGATATGCACCACAATACACACTATATTTTATATATTTAAATTTATCTGGCTCAAGTGAACACTTTAGTTATCTTCTAGCAACTAAAACCCAAATCGTTCTTAAAACCTTTCTTTCCCCTTTCGTGGCCTCGAAGGCTACGTGACATTATGATATTTTACTTATCTATTTCAGATAATTGTCGAGAAATGCATTTCTGAAATATTAGGATGTACCCATGATTTAATTTATTTTACTTGAAACGAAAACTATTTTAAGAATAACAGGGTGAGAAAAAAAAATGTCTTACACTCATTAATATGTAATTTCGCCAAGAAACCTTTTCAGGTATAAAATTCAACATGTAATCTGGCCAAAACTCACCCTTTTCAGATTATGTATTAGGTATTTATGTTTTATACCCTCAGGATCACTAAACATAAATCCGTTGTTGGCGCAAACTTCTTGTTACTTTGCTATTGGCATTTAAAGTTGCAGTTTTTCAATTTACGCGGCCATTTTTTCAACACTGTATACCTTCTTCAATAATTTTTCTTGCCCTTATCGATATATTAACCAATGATCTGTTTTAAAATATAGAGTCATAAAATTCTACCTGAAAAGTGTTTTGGTGAAATTACATCTAGGATTATGATCATAAAAATCGTCAAGTGATTAAATAACTTATTTTTGTCCCCGTCCGATTTAGTTTGCACCCTTTTCAATCCGACCCTGTAACCATTTATTGCTTTGCAAAGATTATCGGTCTTACACAATAAGGCTTAAGTGGATAGGTTATTTATGACTGTAGAAGCCAACGATATACATATTTTGAACTGAAACTATAACTGTCATAATTTAATATAATTTCATTTAAAAATATCAATAACAACAAATAATGACACTATAAATAGCAGCAACCCACGTATTACTATAATATTCAATTTTTGGTTAAAATGTAAATGTCTAGCTAACGCAGGTCAGGAGACCTTTTTCTTTTCGTCCCCATCGGCTTATATTGGGTTGGATTAACCGTGGTCGGGGTTAGGGTTCCTATTGCCTGCCTGCATCCCATTCCACATGTCAATAGTTAGAAATGCAAGGAGTCGAGGGCTATACACAGCCGAGAAAAATCGGAGAAACAGAAATTCAATTGGTGACCAAATAAGTGGTAAAAACTCTGTGTATTGTAGAATTTTATTTTAAAACAAAGTTTGGTATAAATTTCATTTATTTCAAATTTAAAATAAAACTTTAGTAAATACTTTCAATTAGTAATAAAATAAGCTAGAATTTAAAACAGATGTTGAGATTATATGAAATTGATTTGCCTGCCAAGAAGGAATATATTTATTTTTAGGGATTAATTTGAAATTTTTGTTTCAAAACGGGTATATTGTTAAATGAATTTAGGTTTACTTTACATTTAAAATATCTCAAAGAATCGATATCAAGGGGAACTACATCAGTTGATCATGTTGGCCAGTTTAAAGTACAAGTGCGAACGCGAGACTTAAAAACAGGGGAATACCTAGGGAACTTGACAAAAATTTTAAATGTGCTATAAACCATAAGTATTAGTTGCATGATAACATATTTTATATCATCAACAAAACTATTTTTTTGGTCACAAACAAACACTGAAATGAATTTAAAATGCGGAGAAATTCAAATTATTCCAAGCATTTATGAAGGCTCTGCCATTGCTTGTGACGTCAAACTGTATGATCTCAGTATAGTCAAAGGTATTCCGTGGTACAACGATAAGGAAAGTATCCCTTTAATAAAGCCATTATCGCCTTGTCTACCTGTGTGTCTACGTTCTTCGAATTGGTAGAAAATTTTGACTTATTAGATCTTGTGAAATTATTTTCTGTCCACAATATACTTACTATGACTGATGAAGGATATTACAAGCGGCAATCGGATAATCTGCCTTTTGTTGATATGTTTATGGTATCAAATTTTGAAAATTGTCTCTTGGAGATATCCGTGGTGTTGAAGTAAATACAAAAGTTGCACTTTTTCAAAAATATAGGTATATGTCAATTAAAAGTACAAAAATGAGGTGCAATTATGAACTTTTACAAATTCCTTTTTTCCCTTTTTTTTAAACTAAATGGGTTTTATGAAAAAATGCATAGAAATAAAAATGCTTAAAGTTAAATTCTCAAGATTCTCTTTAAGTTTTTAAAAAATTTGATATTTTGAATCAGCGGTGTTCGTTAATAAAAGTCGTGTGATGGTATTTTTGTTTATCAACACATAACCGGCACTGTACAACAATTTTAGTATATAAATTTTTTTAGTATAATTTCAAAATAAATTCGGAACAGATTTGCCATGTACTAGAAATGCATAGAAATTAAGAAATTATTTCAATGTTTGGTTGCTAATCTGTAAACATCGATAATGTTAATGAATTCCAGTAATTTAAATGAGGTGACATCCGACGTTGTTATTGTTATTGTTACGTCGGACCTGTACTGAGGATATGTAGAGGTCAATAAAGAAGAAAACATACATCTGGAATCATCACTTTCTGGCTTGATTGTGGTTATCTGTAGACTAACTTCTTCCACTGGGTTCTCCTTTTCTTCAAGCTTTTTACAGTACCGGCATTGTCGTTCTAAACAGGGTCGCCGTATATCGGCATTGCTATGGAGACGTCCTTTTCGGTGTCACAAAGTTATATTACTGTAGTCTCTCTATCCACCTAGCAACTTGTCCTTCAGTTATTTTCTGGTGACGCAATAATTTTTCTCAGCCTTTCCCATGGTTTTACTAGTATGCAATCACTTTTTCTTCACCTTCTTGTTCTTGTGATAGCACGGCGCCTATGTCGTGTTGGGATGCATCACAATCCAAAATAAATGTTCCTTTCTCCCATGGGTAGGCTAAAATCGGTGCTGTGGTTAATCGTTTCTTCAACTCTACGAAAGCATTTTGACAATCCGGCGTCCAGTCAAATTCAATGTTGTTTTCAGTTACTCGATGAACAGTTTAGCAATTCGACCAAAGTCCTTGTCAAATTTTCGGTAATATGAACAAAGTCCAAGAAAACTCCTTTTTTCCTTTTTGACCCTTTGTTTAGGACAGTCTTTAATAGCTACAATTTTCTCCAGATCGGTTATCATTCTTTCTGCGGAAACGATATGTCCCTGATAGTAGGCATCCGTTTGAAACAGTCAACATTTCTTGTGATTCAGTTTTAAATTGGCACTCCTTCACCTGTCCAATACTTCTTTAACATATTTCAAATGCTTATTGAAAAATATACTAGACGGGTTTTCCATGTTAATCCTCTTAAAACCATCTCCATCAGTCGTTCAAATGTGACCGTTGCATTACAGAGTCCGAATTGGAGGACCGGTTGAACACCAGGGACCAGAAGCTACTTCAATAATATTTGCATCTACTATGTCTTCTATCATATTATCTGCCTCTTTCCGTTTAGCAAATGTTAATCTCCTTGGCATTTGTCGAATTGGTCTGACATCTCCTGTATAAATTCTGTGCTGTAGGTACTAGACTGGTGCGTCCTGTAGATTTTCCCGTCTCAAAAATGTCGCAGTTGTCATTGATAAAGTTGTTAATTTTTCTTATTTCTTCAGTTGTTAGATGTTCATAATTTTTAACTAGTTGTTTCATGAGGCGTCAACTAAGTTACTTGTGGTGGTTTTCTCTTTGGAACTATTTTCACACCTGATTATGCGTTTCACCGGTGTGCAAAGTCCTATCTTTTGTTCTTTCTTTAATTTTAAAGGTTTCTTCTACACTTTGTGAGAACTCATTTAGTGTGTTAAAAGTTGGATTCGATATCATTACCTACGGCACCCAGTAATCTTTTCAGAAACGTGAAGTAGTATATTCCCAAGCATTTTTAGACATGTTCAACGTGAACAGTCTGCAAAAGAAATAAATTAAAAGAAACAAAAAATTCATAAGGGATATAAAATTAGCACGCCCTGTACACACTCCGTATTGTCGCCATCCGTTTTAAAAATAGAATTTTATAACCCATAGAGTCCTTTTAAGGGTAGTCGAACGGTCTATGTGGAGGGCTAAAGAATCGTTCGCATTCGCAAGAGGGATGATTTATTTTTAAACAGGGTGACCAACATAGTCGGTGATCGATCGTTCAGACTTTTTTTTAACAGAATGAAAAATGAGGAGTCTTAAAAAGTTCGATTAATTTTATTTTTGTTGCCTTCTACGGAATGAAACTTTTAAAAAGAATAAATAGTCGTTTCCTCAGATTCAGATAGGAAAAATCGTTAATAAGTACTATGTACCTATTTATTAAAAATTTAAATTACCCGCCACTGGTACCTTGCTGGCCGTTCTTGAAAATCGTGCTCGCTGTTCCACGAATTTAGAATCAACTCGGAACAGAAAATCATTAGATTTCTAGAAAAGCGATTCGCTCGGAGTTTCTTTCAACACCATCATGCTTTTCCAGAAAACAAAAAGGTCTTTTATTAATAAATACGAGGGAAAGATGTAACGTACAGTATGCGACAGATTCAACATTCAACAAGATGTTTAATTTTTAACGATCGGGTGTCACAAAACAAAAAATTTCGATTCCTTCCTTACAATAAAACTTTACAGTCGATTGAAGAGAAAAAATTTGTCAACAAAAATTTTATTAAAAAATGTTCTCTACAATAATATTTTAAGAGTTGTTAGTCTACAATCGAAAGTAAAGTTGGTTCATACTTTTATTGAAGTGACCAAAATGGATTATTCAAAGGTAACCATAAACAAACAATGAAATAATAGGTTTGTTCCAACCTTCGAGCAATGAACATACTAGAGGAGTAAACAGACGTATTACCCTATGAGGAAAGTCTCAGAGACTAGTAGCTCCTATTACTCGGAGGAATTTTAGGATATCTGCAGGCTTTAACTTTGGTAAATGTCCCTATTCTATCCAGTAATCTCCTAGGTTTCTTCTCCATGCCACAGAATCTAAATTCTTCTTCCTCCACTATTTTGAGCTTTTTCAGGTGCCCATTCAGGCGACAATGTCCCGTTAGGATCCCTGTTAAAACTCTTAGTGCAGTTATACTTTGACTTATGCATTCATTTAAACTTAACAGGTTCTACTCACCCAGAAGAATCTTTGATTGTCTAAACCCTACTAGATCTTTCCAATGGTCAGATCATCTCTTTTTTTCTGCTTTGTCTATTTCTTCCAATATTACATTGGAGCTGATACCGCAGAAGGGTTCCGGCCCCCAAAAGGTTGTTACAATCCCTCTCTTTACTAATTCATTTCCTTCTATTCCAGTGTGTCCTGGAATCCACAGTAAGGTGAATGTTGTTCTCGCCTAGTTCATTGAGTTTGCCTAGGCATTCCCACACCCTTTTGGAACTGATTACACTGATGGCTGGTTGACTATCAGACATTATGATAATCCTTTGCATTCTATATCCTTTATCAATATTGAACTGGGCACCCTTTCTTATGGCGTGAATTTCCGATTGAAAGGTACTTGGGGTTTTTCCCAAGCTTTTAGAGTATTTGGTTCCTGATACGTACACTCCTATTCCAGTTCCTTCTATTGCTTTTGAGCCGTCTGTTTACCACTGAATAGCATTATTTCCAAGTCTGGTAATGGTATTTGGATCCCATACCTTCTTGTTGCTTAATTCCGTAACGAATTTCTTTGAAAAGTCATACTTTTTCATCATAACATCTTGTGCCATGTCCCAGGTTTTCTGATTTCTAAGAAATGAGGAGGTGGTTTTTTTAATGATTTCCTCTCTACTTAGTCTGTATCTTGTTCTTTCCACCACCATATGTAGTGGTGTGAGGTTGAGAATCACTTCCATGGCTTCCGTTGGGCATGTTCTCATTGCTCCTGTAATGCACATACAGGCTAGTCTTTGAATTTTCTCTCGTCGTCAATAGGTTAGTTATAATACTCCACGCAATGGCCCCATAAGTGATAATTGGTCTCACTATGGCAGTGTACATCCAGCTCAGGATTTTTGGGTTACAACCCCAATTCCTCCCTGCCAGATTCCTACACACCATTAGAGCCATTTTTGCTTTGTATATAATCTCCTGTTTGTTCCACAGGAGTTTACTGTCTAGAGTCAAACCTAGATACTTGACTTCTTGTCTCCATTCAACCTCGCTCCCATCAAGTTTAATGGTTTTGAGGTTCGGTTTTCTTTTCTTATTGAAGGCTATTCAGATGGTTTTGGTGGGGTTGAAGTCCCACTTGCATAGTTCAGGCCCTTTTTTACAATGTCACAAAGGGTGTTTTCAAATTTTCCCCTGGCTGTTATGACAATATCATCCTTGGCAGGATATTCCGAGGACATTCAACAGTCAGGCTCCACATTAATGGGCATGCTACTCCTTCTTGTGGACATCCTCTGGTTGTAAAGATGGCGACAATGTCTTTGCTCGTTCTCGACTCTGCTACTCTAGTGGTGAGCAGTTCCGACATCCATTTATTGAATGTTGTGCTTTCTACACCTCTTCTATTTAATGCTCTTTTGACAGCCTCATGAGAAGTATTGTCAAAAATTCCTTCTGACATGCGCATATTGTCAAAAATGTTGATTTGTTAGTTCAAGAACCATCCCTAATTCGAGATTGCGTATTATGCAATTCTATTATAGTATTCGATACGATTCCAGAACAGTTCATACATGCCAGTTGGAACAAACCTAATACTTATGGCCTGGTTTTCGTAGTTTAAAGGCAGGTGCATTACGGTTCGTATTTAATAACAATTTTTTTTGAAATGATAATTTGGTCGTTTTATCTGTTTCAAAATAAAAGAGTGGATTTTCTATATTTACTTAATGAATATTTAATATAACAATGAACAGGTAATGTTATAAATCATATACACAAGCCAGGCAAGTGCGAGAGCCAAACTTAAAAAAACAATTGTTATTGCTTCTATTCCACTACTAAAAAATTAACTTAAGTCAAGCATATACAATTTAGAAGATGACAAAATAACAAATAATAAAATGGAATCACATTAATAATGCGGTAAGATAGATTCCCTTCATTATAAACTGTGCATAATCAAATTCATAATTTTGAACAACGAGTACAATTCAGGAATGGCGAATGGAAAATTTACAAAAAATTAGGTTTTACAGAGATTAGGAAAAGTCTTACTTGGATGTAACCTAGTTAGACATATACGATACTCCGGATAGGAATTGGGTTGACTCAAGTGCAAAGCAAAAGTGTCATCTTTGAATTAACATGAGGATTGCAGAATTAATTGAATATTAGTCCAAAAACAATCTAATTCCAAATATACCACGAAGTAGCGTAATTATTATGGACAACACAAGCTACCATAGTCACCTTACATAAACAATGAATAGTAATGTTCACCATCAGCTCATCCCAGCGCAATGTCTATCTCACTTGGTCTCCGATGCTACTCTTTTTCGGTATCCTGAAGCTCCAATCGAGCGATAGACGTATACTTTGTGTCTTTTGTAGTTTAAAGGTACGAGCGGAGTTATTAATATACAGGCTGGACTCTCTTTGCAGTGAACTATTTAATTATTATTACAGGATATTTATTAAAAATAAAATGCCGCAAATGTGTTATGTGGACGGTTGTAGGAGTAAAGATGGGGCAGAAATATCTTTTTTCGGAAAACCAATCATATGAACACCAAAAATAGGACGGAAAGTATTGTTTAGCAGCCCAAGGGCGCCACGATTTTTGAAGTATTTCACCATCTGTCACTTGAGTACTTTGACGTTTCACGTAATTTTTTTAATTAAGCGTCAATGTATGTCAAAGTTTTTTGTTATATTTTCCTATTTTTTTATTTATTCGGTAGACGAAAAACATTTATGTGTCACACATGCAGGAAACTCTTTAGTAGTCCTTAACTATCAGCTACCTAATAGTCTCGGGCAGATAAAGCTCATTTTCTGCCCTTGAGACACAATATACTATTTCAGATTTCCATTTGGTGGGCTCAATGTACCTTGCGTACATTTTTGACGAACTACAAATATTTTATTTATGTAATGTAGTAAAACCTATTCTAATCAATAATTATTTCTTATAATTTGATGTTCCCAATTAAAGACTAGAACGTACCGTACATAGCAAAAAACATCGTTTTTTGAAATAGTTTTCTAACAACGTAAGTTTTTATCAGCCCCCGTACCAAACTCTCAATCTATAAGTCAACAAGCTATGAAGGTAGTAAATCGCGCGACCCCTGTATATTAGTGTATATACGGTGCACGTGTTTTTCAGCGACCCGTTTTTCGGCATGTCTTTATAAGCGCGACATGAAAGCGCCGCCGACGACTAAATTTGACAACCACTGACAGTTTAAAACCGAAATAATAAAACAAGTACGTTTTTTAACACATAATATTTACAGATAAAAGGACTAGCCCTATTTCCCCGACTATATATTAAATAAATGAATCTAAGTAATAATTTGTATTTTTGTAATCATAATTATATGTTATAATAAAATAAATTTGTAATTGCGTATTTGTTGAAACTCTATTTCAATGATTAAATTCTAAGTAAAGTACGGACCTATTCGGCATATTTCAAATTCGAATCTTGCACGGGTCTTTCTCAACAGGGTAGTCTAGTTAGTCACTTTACTATCAGTATGAACAGACTTTACATGAAGTAGAGGGCGCTCAAGTTTTTTTTTTATTTTCGATGTAAAAAAATAATGTTTACCATCATGAATCTCTGCATCGTTCTCTCACCGCAACATTTATTATTATTGCACACCCCTGGTATACTTAATCTAAAAGAGTAAAAGGTCCGAAATATTCTGATCAATATGGCTTCGTGAATCATTAAAGAAAACAAACGCCGACGATGTAGCTGCAACGACGTCGACGGCCGCCTACGATACGATGGGTCTTTCCACTTTTCCAGTAAAGCGCGACTGGTCATGGCAGATGCGATGATGTAGCTCTTTTTCCGAGTACAATAATTATTCAATGTTTAA
This sequence comes from Lochmaea crataegi, assembly GCA_947563755.1. Taxonomy (NCBI): domain Eukaryota; kingdom Metazoa; phylum Arthropoda; class Insecta; order Coleoptera; family Chrysomelidae; genus Lochmaea; species Lochmaea crataegi. The sequence goes on from OX387434.1 coordinate 25,587,449, forward strand.
TTCTACGACCGACGTTTACTTTGCAGCAGTATTAAAAAAGCCTAGTCACCATCGCAGTCGATACGAAAACTTGATATACTGTATGCATCTTTGTGGTGGGTGCGGATGTGAAGAATATCATAAACATTTTTTAGAAATAGTTTATGCAATTAGTTCGCCAAGTAGCGTTTCACGAATTTGAAAAGATATGAAAAAAAATATGTTATGAACTCAACGATTTGTAGGAACCATTATACCTTAATGTTTCGTAAAAATATCATTGGAAAATTAATTTTAAGAAACGCTATTTATTCAATAAAGCTTTGCCGGATCTGTCGCACTAGGCTCCGCCCGCCTCAAGGAGTTCGCTTCAAAAACTTGGGAGGTGATAGAAGGGCTAAAATAATGATAGTATACTCCATTCCAAGATATTTTGTTTTAACTTAACACCATCATGATTGATTCAAGAGAAAAACCCACAGCAGGCAGTCGTTAATCCGATAATAATAGCACAGTATCGTACTCGTTTCTTCGAAAAGATAATGCCTAATAGTATGATTATTTTACAACTGAAATATTTGGCTGGTAAAATAATATTTACTAAATTTTACCGACTACGGATCTGTTACTGTTTACTGTACAATGAGGGATTTATAAACTTTTATTATTAAATCCTTAACCCATTATATAGCGCCGAGAAAAGAAAATTCTTTATGTATGCAATAATTTTATTCAAAACTGTGCTAAAACAACTTATTTTTATTAAATTTAAGCAAAAATAAAGAAAAAATCTTTTTTTTTTGGAAAAAAAATGGTGGGACCACTAGGCGTTCGCCAAGATCAAATATGGAAAAAATTTATTAATTTGTCCCATTTGTATGAAATAGTTTAAAACATGAAATACAAAGCCCAACGTTGCATTTTTCGCACATTGTACGCCCTTTTGAACTGCAAGCTGGCATGGCGCACCTCTTTCTTTTGCCATCAGGTACAGAGAAAATCCAATGATCCTTGCGGTCAAATCTGACGCAATCAGACACTCGAAAATCACTTCCCGCTGCTCTACCTACTTTTCCAGTTCTTTTAGCGGGGACTTTATATGTCGTTAAGTAGGTCTGAAAATTGAATGGATTGTAAACATTTTGTAAACAGTTTGTATAGATATACTCTCACCTGACAAATACTTCTTCTAAACTCTAAGTGGCTGATATTCTTCCCTGATTTCCGACATATCGTCCATGCATTTTGGAGAGCTGCGTCGATGAGGTAAGTAAATATTGGCCAGTACCATTTTTTGGAACGTATGCCGACTCGATAACTGCAAAAAAATTACCCATATATTTTCGTTTATAGAAATATTGCTCTTTATATCTTACCAAGATATATTACTGTCCATGAGATCTGTTCCTCCCATGCTGTTATTATACTGCGAAAGAAGATATGGCCTAGGTACTTGTATAGTCTTGCTATCTTTTTTAGAATATCTTTCTACATTTTTGACCGGCTGAACACCAAAACATGTGCTTGCGACTGTTACAACCTTGTTGTCCCTCCAACGAACGTATTGAATACCAGTCTCCTTATTCAATGTCGAACAATATTCTCCCCGGGCCCTCTTTTCCATCGTCTTTTTAGAAACAAGTGGGCAATTTCTAGGAATTCTATTATCCCTCACAGTACCCGTAACCTCGTACCCATTAGTTTTTAGAGTAGTTAACAAGTTTGTACTGGTAAATAAATTATCAACGAAAAACTTGTATCTGAGAGATCCTTTGTCACCCAATTCTTCGATCATCTGTACCATGGGAGCTGTAGCTTTTCCGAAATTTTTTTGGTATTCCTCATTAGATCTAGGGTTTTTTCCCTGACATACTTCAAAGTTTATCAAATATCCACTAGGTGTATTCATACACCACACCTTATAGCCAAATCTTACAGGCTTTCCTCTGATAAACTGTTTGCATCCATGATGCCCAAAGTAGCGTATCATGGATTCATCGTAAGCAATATTTTCTTCTGGGACAAAATGCTCTAAGAACGATTTTTTGAGCATATCTGTAAGTGGTCTGAGTTTGTACATTTTGTCATTTTTATCTATATTGTTATTGTCTGCAAAATGAATAAAACGGCAAATTTGTAGAAACCTGTCCCGTCTCATGGCATCAGACACCAGAATATTTTGCATATCAGGGCTTCTTTCCCAGTAGCTTATTTTAGATGGTAGCTTATTGTATCCGCTTACTAAGAGAATTGCAATAAATACTTTCAATTCAGAAAGAGTCACGTTAGGGTTCGGTTGATTTATAAGTTGAGCATATTTTCCTGTTTCAGAAACTATCATTTCTAGCAACTCATCAGTAAAAAACAATTCAAACAGTTGCACACAACTCATCTCTGAATATTTATTGTAATCCCCTTTTGGAAAGTTGCGCGGCGTATAATGAAGGTCTCCGTCAATAAAAGTTGTAGGTTCTAGCAGAGAAATTGCCAGGCGGCAATTTGCATCAGTTTTTATTTGGCTATTTACGTTTTGCAACTCGTTGTCATCATAACTTGCTTCTAGGTCTGACTGTGCAACTCCTAGACGTTCAGAGTCTGCAAATACAACTTCCGCACCAGCACGAAGTTGACGAGCATTCATGTTATCCGGGTTAACTTCGTCTTCGTCACCTGAGTCCTCATCCGTAAGGAAATTTGAATCAGGCGGCTAAAAAAAAATGTCTGTTACATCATCTTCTTCATATGCCAAATCTATAGCTTCCTTTAGTGTCAGTCCACTGAAATTATAAAAATATAAATTTTGACTACATAACCGCCTAGTGGGTCCATATGGGTACAGCAATATTTACACTAATTTTTAACTGTTACTTGTAATCTTAATACAAAAATATATACATTAAGTGATATTTTAAGATCTTTTAAAATATGTAAAATTGATTTGATCCTAATATTCCGAAAAAAAGGTACTGAAAATATACTTACACCAATCGGATGTCCATTATCAAACACTTTTTACCACAATACGAATTTCTAACTTCCGTCGCTTGAGAAAACTAATAAACAACTGATGAGTATTCATCAACGCGGGTCCAGACAAGTCTAAATTAAGTGTTCATGCGGTAAACGTAATTTTGGTTGCCTATTTTATTATACTTTTATTGTGTTAAACGATACCTTTACAGCTGGGTCCATATGGTGACTGTAGGCGCTAATGGGTTAAGGTTAAGACCAGATACCGAGTCAACAAAATGTTGTGAAATATACTTTACTTCATATACAATTTGTGCCGTATTCCCTTCGTTGTCTAACTATAGGTCTCTAAAGGTGGAAATTTGCTCTTTATTTATATTATTGAACGACTTATGAGAAATGAATAAGGATTTATCCGTTTATACACCATAAATACACAATTTTGCTGGTGTTATAAACAGATCTGCAAAAAGCCGAAAAAATTGGAAAAGCTTTATAAGAATTTAGCTAAAGACTCATACCCTGAGACCAATTATTTGGTAAATAGGGTCCCGATTATATATATAAACAGATCTGCACTACCCTTGTGAACTCAAGTACAGATAAAGTTGAATCAACGAATATAGACGCTTATAGAAGCGTAGGTCTTATGGAGGGTCAGTTGAGGGGCTGACTGACTTGAACAGATCCTTTAGTTCTGTTAGGCAGCCACCGCATGACTTCTCCTTTAGTAGCGGCCGCCTTTGCCTTTATTTCAGTTACTACCTATATTTTATAGTTTTGTGGGTCCGTTTCCGGAGTATTGCAATTTTTTTGTATGAGAATATTGTTTTTTGCATTTTTGTTTGTATTTATAGCTCCGCTCTCGGGCCCCTTTTTAGCCCGTGCCCGTGGGCTTCGCACACATTGCACACCGGTAGTTCCGCCACTTGCGAAATTGTGGCAAAGTTGCGCATTTAAGGGAACAATAAATAGACGCAATCAAATTTTAAATATTTCTTTTTGTTTTTGAGATAATTGAAATCAAGTGATATCTCGATTTTTATTTTATTTTTTTATAGAGTTGACACTTCTTCATTGTAATTTTCTATTGTCATGTCATGTACTTCTGACGTTTCGGATTCCCATTCATCATTAACTTATTTTTTTTAAATAAGGACCTGGTTATTTTTCAATTTTACAAATCACTTATATCATTGTTGTGACCATGTATTAAGTTAGGTTGGAGTATTTGTTTCGTTACTGATTTCTAGATCACAATGATATGCTATGAATTTGAGACACACTGTACGTAAGAAATTAACCAACTTAAAATGTTGCCTACACCTTGTGTACAAGTTACAAAAGAACAGCTCAAGTATTTTAAACGTTTCAAAGCAAATGTTATCACTTCCCACCTCTTTATGATCTTACAGCCTGTTGTAACCTTTAAGTAGGCGTGGCCTATTGTGTGACGTCAGAACGTTACTATGCAATATTGCACATTTTCTGACGTTTGTCCCATCGCGGTCCCATCCGCCGTGTCTGTGTGTGGTGGACTAAAATAATGAAAACACTTTATACCTACTTTGGTATATACAGGGTGTAAATATTTTACACAGAAAATCCTGAGCCTGAAATATTAAGATTTAAAACCAAAACTCTAAAATAAAATTTTCTGAGATATAGGGCGTTTTATGTCAAAATCTAAAAATTGTTTTTTCCCTTTCTTCAAGACTTTTGGATATTTTTCTAATATACACCCTTTATTTACAACGTGAAAACCATGTATGGAATAAAATTATTCGTGACCTTTTTTATAGAATAAAAATTTAAATATACAGAGTGATTTACGGAAGTCTAGCAAAATCTGTATTATTGTAGGAGAAATACCCCAAGACCCAGAATAATTTTGAACTGTCTCAAACATTCTATCCGAATAGCTTCAAGACAATCTTAATATACAGATACATTCGAACACAAACGGAACATAGGGATTTTAAGCATTGTATCAGAACTGCTTTTGAACTAGTCGACCAACATCCAGCTTCAACAGATTAAAAACACGATTATTAAAATCGTTTATTTGGACACCTATAACATATCGTACAATTCCCACCACTCCGTATTCTCAACTGTGGGCGGTCCTTAATTAGAGTCAGACAGTCAGTAAACAGCAGTCGGTAGATGATAGCGTTGCTTTGTTTCAATTCAAAGAATCCTATTATGTTTTATTTACGAATTTATTTCTATTTTGAAAGCCGTTATTGCCAAAAGAAATCAAAACATATTATCTTAACTAGAAACATCAATTGTTAAAGAGAATTTAACAATTAATTTTCGATTTAAACAACATAAAACGTAAGCATATTGTTTCAATATGTAGCGACGTTTACTACCCCCATCAAATAATTATTCAATATTAAATCGCAGTTCGCACACCTCGCACATAACTAACAAATTTTGGAAGAAGAAGGGGCGGGGTTTCTAACGTTGGTTCTGAATCCAACTGTCCAGATCAATACTTGATAATCATTGAAGTGAATTTATAGAAATGTTTTGTTGGTGGACTATTTAGATCGGACAATACATTAAATCCCTATGTTCCGTTTGTGTTTGAATGTATCTGTATATGTAATAAAAGAATTGAAGAAGGCATGAATACTTTGATTTTTGTTTGGTTTGAAATATCTTTTCTATAGATGAATTTTTGATTCATGGCATAATATAGTTTTATTGTTTTACTTATTCTTTCGATGATTTCAGTTTCTTGTTTTCCAGGTTGTTCTAGTGCTAGTGCTACTCCAAGGTTTTTGAATTCTTCCACTTGTTCAATTTTTACATTGTCTATTTCACAAAAAAGTAAGTTACAAGCCGGTGAAATGAAATATTTGAAACATATAATAGGAGTTACTAGAAAAGACAGAATTAGAAACACAAGTAAAAATTGTCAAAAATGATCAATAATTGTTAAAATTTTGAAAAATGGTCAATAATTGCCAAATATGTTAAAATTTTTGAAAAATTGTCAAAAATGGTCAATAATTGTCAAAGACGGTCAATAATTGTCAAAAACAAACAAAATTCGTAAAAAACTGTCAAAAATGGTCAATAATAATTATTAAAATTTTTGAAAAATTGTCAAAATTTTTTAAATATGGTCAAAAATTATCAAGAATTTGGAAAAATCGTCAAAAATTGTCAAAAACTGTCAAAATTTTGAAAAAATGGTGAATAATTGCCAAGTATTTTCAAAAATTGTCAAAAATTTGGAAAAATGGTAATTGTTAAAAATTGTCAACATTTTTGAAAAATTGTCAATAATTGTCAGAATCTGTCAAAAATTGTCTAAAACTGTCAAAAATGTTCAAAAATTGTTAAATATTTTAAAAAATGGTCAAAAATAGTCAATAATCATTAAAATTTTGAAAAATGATCAAAAATTGTTAAATATTTTGAAAAATTTACAATAATTGTCAAAATTTTTGAATGTTGTCGAAAATGGTCAATAATTGTCAGAAACTGTCAAAAATGGTCAATAATTGTTAAAATTTTGAAAAAATTGTCAATAATTATAAGAAAATGTCAAAAATGGTCAATAATTGTTGAAAATTGGTCAAAATTTTTGAAAAATTGTAAAAAATGGTCAATTATTGTCAGAAACTGTCAAAAATGGTGAATAATTGTTAAAATTTTGAAAAATGGTCAAGAATTATCAAATTTTTGAAAAAATGGTCAATAATTATAAAAAAACTATCAATAATGGTTAAAAATTGTCAAAAATGGTCAATAATTGTCAGAACCTGTCAAAAATGGTCAATAATTGTTAAAATTTTGAAAAAATTGTCAATAAATATAAGAAAATGTCAAAAATGGTCAATAATTGTTGAAAATTGTAAAAATTTTTGAAAATTGGTCAAAATTTTTGAAATATTTTAAAAAATGGTCAATTATTGTCAGAAACTGTCAAAAATGGTGAATAATTGTTAAAATTTTGAAAAATGGTCAAAAATTATCAAATTTTTGGAAAAATGGTCAATAATTATAAAAAAACTATCAATAATGGTTAAAAATTGTCAAAAATGGTCAATAATTGTCAGAACCTGTCAAAAATGGTCAATAATTGTTAAAATTTTGAAAAAATTGTCAATAAATATAAGAAAATGTCAAAAATGGTCAATAATTGTTGAAAATTGTCAAAATTTTTGAAAATTGGTCAAAATTTTTGAAAAATTGTAAAAAATGGTCAATTATTGTTAAAATTTTGAAAAATGGTCAAAAATTATCAAATTTTTGGAAAAATGGTCAATAATTATAATCTATAACTATAACTATATAACTATCAATAATGGTTAAAAATTGTCAAAAATGGTCAATCATTGTCAGAACCTGTCAAAAATGGTCAATAATTGTTAAAATTTGGAAAAATGGTCAAAAATGGTCAGAACCTGTAAAAAATGCTCAAAAATGGTCAATAATTGTTAAAATTTGGAAAAATGGTCAAAATTTTTGAAAAATTGTCAAAAATGATTAATAATTGTCAAAACTGTCAAAATTTTGAAAAAATGGTGAATAATTGCCAAATATTTTCAAAAATTGTCAAAAATTTGGAAAAATGGTAATTGTTAAAAATTGTCAACATTTTTGAAAAATTGTCAATAATTGTCAGAATCTGTCAAAAATTGTCTAAAACTGTCAAAAATGTTCAAAAATTGTTAAATATTTTAAAAAATGGTCAAAAATAGTCAATAATCATTAAAATTTTGAAAAATGATCAAAAATTGTTAAATATTTTGAAAAATTTACAATAATTGTCAAAATTTTTGAATGTTGTCGAAAATGGTCAATAATTGTCAGAAACTGTCAAAAATGGTCAATAATTGTTAAAATTTTGGAAAAATTGTCAATAATTATAAGAAAATGTCAAAAATGGTCAATAATTGTTGAAAATTGTCAAAATTTTTGAAAATTGGTCAAAATTTTTGAAAAATTGTAAAAAATGGTCAATTATTGACAGAAACATATTATCTTAACTAGAAACATCAATTGTTAAAGAGAATTTAACAATTAATTTTCGATTTAAACAACATAAAACGTAAGCATATTGTTTCAATATGTAGCGACGTTTACTACCCCCATCAAATAATTATTCAATATTAAATCGCAGTTCGCACACCTCGCACATAACTAACAAATTTTGGAAGAAGAAGGGGCGGGGTTTCTAACGTTGGTTCTGAATCCAACTGTCCAGATCAATACTTGATAATCATTGAAGTGAATTTATAGAAATGTTTTGTTGGTGGACTATTTAGATCGGACAATACATTAAATCCCTATGTTCCGTTTGTGTTTGAATGTATCTGTATATGTAATAAAAGAATTGAAGAAGGCATGAATACTTTGATTTTTGTTTGGTTTGAAATATCTTTTCTATAGATGAATTTTTGATTCATGGCATAATATAGTTTTATTGTTTTACTTATTCTTTCGATGATTTCAGTTTCTTGTTTTCCAGGTTGTTCTAGTGCTAGTGCTACTCCAAGGTTTTTGAATTCTTCCACTTGTTCAATTTTTACATTGTCTATTTCACAAAAAAGTAAGTTACAAGCCGGTGAAATGAAATATTTGAAACATATAATAGGAGTTACTAGAAAAGACAGAATTAGAAACACAAGTAAAAATTGTCAAAAATGATCAATAATTGTTAAAATTTTGAAAAATGGTCAATAATTGCCAAATATGTTAAAATTTTTGAAAAATTGTCAAAAATGGTCAATAATTGTCAAAGACGGTCAATAATTGTCAAAAACAAACAAAATTCGTAAAAAACTGTCAAAAATGGTCAATAATAATTATTAAAATTTTTGAAAAATTGTCAAAATTTTTTAAATATGGTCAAAAATTATCAAGAATTTGGAAAAATCGTCAAAAATTGTCAAAAACTGTCAAAATTTTGAAAAAATGGTGAATAATTGCCAAGTATTTTCAAAAATTGTCAAAAATTTGGAAAAATGGTAATTGTTAAAAATTGTCAACATTTTTGAAAAATTGTCAATAATTGTCAGAATCTGTCAAAAATTGTCTAAAACTGTCAAAAATGTTCAAAAATTGTTAAATATTTTAAAAAATGGTCAAAAATAGTCAATAATCATTAAAATTTTGAAAAATGATCAAAAATTGTTAAATATTTTGAAAAATTTACAATAATTGTCAAAATTTTTGAATGTTGTCGAAAATGGTCAATAATTGTCAGAAACTGTCAAAAATGGTCAATAATTGTTAAAATTTTGAAAAAATTGTCAATAATTATAAGAAAATGTCAAAAATGGTCAATAATTGTTGAAAATTGGTCAAAATTTTTGAAAAATTGTAAAAAATGGTCAATTATTGTCAGAAACTGTCAAAAATGGTGAATAATTGTTAAAATTTTGAAAAATGGTCAAGAATTATCAAATTTTTGAAAAAATGGTCAATAATTATAAAAAAACTATCAATAATGGTTAAAAATTGTCAAAAATGGTCAATAATTGTCAGAACCTGTCAAAAATGGTCAATAATTGTTAAAATTTTGAAAAAATTGTCAATAAATATAAGAAAATGTCAAAAATGGTCAATAATTGTTGAAAATTGTAAAAATTTTTGAAAATTGGTCAAAATTTTTGAAATATTTTAAAAAATGGTCAATTATTGTCAGAAACTGTCAAAAATGGTGAATAATTGTTAAAATTTTGAAAAATGGTCAAAAATTATCAAATTTTTGGAAAAATGGTCAATAATTATAAAAAAACTATCAATAATGGTTAAAAATTGTCAAAAATGGTCAATAATTGTCAGAACCTGTCAAAAATGGTCAATAATTGTTAAAATTTTGAAAAAATTGTCAATAAATATAAGAAAATGTCAAAAATGGTCAATAATTGTTGAAAATTGTCAAAATTTTTGAAAATTGGTCAAAATTTTTGAAAAATTGTAAAAAATGGTCAATTATTGTTAAAATTTTGAAAAATGGTCAAAAATTATCAAATTTTTGGAAAAATGGTCAATAATTATAATCTATAACTATAACTATATAACTATCAATAATGGTTAAAAATTGTCAAAAATGGTCAATCATTGTCAGAACCTGTCAAAAATGGTCAATAATTGTTAAAATTTGGAAAAATGGTCAAAAATGGTCAGAACCTGTAAAAAATGCTCAAAAATGGTCAATAATTGTTAAAATTTGGAAAAATGGTCAAAATTTTTGAAAAATTGTCAAAAATGATTAATAATTGTCAAAACTGTCAAAATTTTGAAAAAATGGTGAATAATTGCCAAATATTTTCAAAAATTGTCAAAAATTTGGAAAAATGGTAATTGTTAAAAATTGTCAACATTTTTGAAAAATTGTCAATAATTGTCAGAATCTGTCAAAAATTGTCTAAAACTGTCAAAAATGTTCAAAAATTGTTAAATATTTTAAAAAATGGTCAAAAATAGTCAATAATCATTAAAATTTTGAAAAATGATCAAAAATTGTTAAATATTTTGAAAAATTTACAATAATTGTCAAAATTTTTGAATGTTGTCGAAAATGGTCAATAATTGTCAGAAACTGTCAAAAATGGTCAATAATTGTTAAAATTTTGGAAAAATTGTCAATAATTATAAGAAAATGTCAAAAATGGTCAATAATTGTTGAAAATTGTCAAAATTTTTGAAAATTGGTCAAAATTTTTGAAAAATTGTAAAAAATGGTCAATTATTGACAGAAACTGTCAAAAATGGTGAATAATTGTTAAAATTTTGAAAAATGGTCAAAAATTATTAAATTTTTGAAAAAATGGTCAATAATTATAAAAAAACTATCAATAATGGTTAAAAATTGTCAAAAATGGTCAATAATTGTCAGAACCTGTCAAAAATGGTCAATAATTGTTAAAATTTTGAAAAAATTGTCAATAAATATAAGAAAATGTCAAAAATGGTCAATAATTGTTGAAAATTGTCAAAATTTTTGAAAATTGGTCAAAATTTTTGAAAAATTGTAAAAAATGGTCAATTATTGTCAGAAACTGTCAAAAATGGTGAATAATTGTTAAAATTTTGAAAAATGGTCAAAAATTATTAAATTTTTGAAAAAATGGTCAATAATTATAAAAAAACTATCAATAATGGTTAAAAATTGTCAAAAATGATTAATAATTGTCAAAACTGTCAAAATTGGTCAATAATTGTCAAAAATGGTCAGTAATTGTTAAAATTTGAAATTTTTTTAAAAAAATGGTTAATAATTGTCAAAAATTGTCAAAATTTTTGAAAAATGGTCAAAAATTCACGAAAAATGGTCATTCTATTGTGTATAAGAAGCAAGCTTCTGTCTCATTCGTCTTACTCATAAAATAGTTTTTCTACGTCTTTAATCTTAAACAGATTAATTCTATGGGGGTAAGTTCACAATCATAAGGAGTTGTCCCTCGGTTTTGGCCATATTATCCACAAACATACTCTGAATATTGCGAACTATAAGTAAAGTATAGGCTCCCGTGATACACCCTGCATATTTAAGTATTTGTTTGGAAAACGTACAATTGAAATCAAATGTTGAGGTTCCCATCTTTTTTTCATAATTCAATAAAATAATTTTGTCCACGACTATTTGATAATATTTATATTTTACGTGTGCTTCTTCAAGTATAATGACGTAGATTATTCACCAGTGAATAATAGGTGTGGATAATGAACAGGTCACGTGACACGGATAAATAGGACCTATATTGAAGGTTATTTTATACAAATGTTACAATATAATATTCAAAAATTTTCACCGCGACGTGGAATCGAACCTTAGGCGTACAATTCTTCATTTCACGAACTCAGACCTTTAACCCATTTTGCTACGGAGACATTTATAATAATTTATCAAGCTGTTGTATATAGAGCATATAGATGTCAATGTCAATGTCAAAACTAAAAAACTGACGTTTTAAATAATTTATAGCTGATTGCAAGGTTTTTAATTATTATACTGAATTTAAATTGAAATTGAAATAGAAAATATAATATAGAAAGCGAATCAGACACTGAAATGAATGTTATCCTGCCAAAAATTAGAGAAGCAGAATAAATAGTGTCCTTAAATTTATTGCCAGAAAAGTCTTTTTCGACTTATATATGAAAGCCTATAAAATTCATTTATAAACAGGTAATTAATAGTGGTGGACAAAATATAGTATTCTACTCGCATATAATGGCTAATATTCACCTTCACCTTCGTGAATAATAGCCATCATTATATGCTTGTTGAATAATATACTATTATTCCACACTGTGTATATTTCGGTTTTGAACTTCTTGAAACTGACGACAGCTTATTTTTGGGTTTCGTTCGTATCTAGGCTTGTATATCTCTACCCATACCCATATAAAAGAGCTTGAAATTAAACATAGGCGTGCGGATATGCTTTATTTTAGATATTCAAATTGAATTATTCCCAAGCCGATTTCAATATAAATTTTCATAAGGAGATATTAATTTGTGTTAGATAAATCCTCATAAATTAAATTTTTGCTACTAAATCAATTAATAATTTTAAAATAAAGTATGATTTTATATTAATTAAGAAAGTTTTCGGTGGTCCTCGTACAATATATTTCTAGTCTATCATGTTTAGCACCTATTAGTAGAAAAAAGTGTTAGTCAATTCTTTTAATATTTATTTAAAAAAATGGGTTTTTGCGTATCTGGCCACATACGTATGTGTATGTATTAACTGTTAGTTATCAGTTGAACAGAGCTTTCTCGTCCCACTTACTGCGATTGTATTGCGGAATTAAAATGCCGCTTGTATTTTGTTTCGGTCTGCGGGAGAAGTATACAAGGGCATCCGCGATGTGATCCCGTTATAGAAGGTAAATGAATAAAGCAGTGGTGGAGAAATAAAGAACAAATTTGAAATATACGACGAGATTATACTTTCTATAATACATGGGAAACTACTCACACGATTTTTATGAAAATAGGTAGAAATGGATTAGTTATGGTGAATTTAACGAAAATATTATGACAGACATACCATTTCCGGTTATAACGGAAGTGAACAACCACTATTTTTTTAATAATGTTATAATAAAACTGTAGTGAAGATTAATAATTTTGAATTCAAATTTGTGGATAGTATAAAAATTTAATTTTTCGATTAACTACATCACCCTAGGTACTATTCGCAAATGATTGTTGTTCTACACTTATTATTATTAACTGTCATTAATCTTTTGACATAAAAAGCATCGGTTTTTTTAAACAAAAGATTAATCTACTTCTATCTCGTGAAGTTTCCAAAAACAGTGGCGGAAGCAATATGGATAATTAGGTAAAGCAAAATATCATAAAATGTTAATTTTTTGGTGCTAATAATAAAAAACCAACAACTATGTTACATGGTTGTATTCGAAATAGAGTAACAAGCAATTTTCAACGAAAATATACAGGGGGTGCCATTTGAAAATAGAAAGTGAGGGGTGGCTGCCAAAGGACTATTAAGTGAAATAATGTTTCTGATACGTCATTAGGAAGGAATTTGGATGCCATTTACAACAGTTTTTACAGTATTGGAGTATCTTTTAATTAAGCGAGATTATTGCCTGTAAACGATAACTTGGGACACGCTGTATACCAATTTTCCTAAAAATCGTGTGAGTAGTTTTCATTATATAGACAAATAATTATTAGATAAAAATGAATGGTTGACTTTAAACATAACTTTTTTTAAGCTAATTAATCAAGTATAAAGATCTACAAGGTACAATAAATACATTCGCACGCCTATGCTTACGCCAGAATTTAAATTCTTGAAAAGATTTTTCTCTTGCGGGAATTTTAACTTAAGGAAGTGGTGCATAAGCAATCTCGAATTCACCACAAATAACTTCAAAGTTATCTCTAAAGATTTTTGTGAACATTTTAACCGTGACTAAAACGTCAAAATATTTTTTTAAAAATTCACATAATCGTCTATCAAACGAATACCCTCAGCAAATATGTCAGTTTAATAAAATCAATTAAAATTATTTATAAGTAATTGTGATAACAAGAAATATTCGATAATTCCGCCCGTGAGTGTATATAATCATTTTTAAAACTTGTGGAGGTCAAATAAGATTCGTGAACGGGAAAAAATGTCCTTGTATTATTTCATTTCGAGTAGGATTCGGAAAAATTTCCTAACGAAATAGATTTACAATTTTCAATTGTACAGGATGACATGTATCTATGTCTGATCCTAGATAGTGAACTCCTCTGGAGCAAACACGATAAAGAAATTAAATACAAAGCAAAAATGACTTTAAGGTGCGCAGGAACATGGTGGGCAAAAATTGGGGTTGTAGCTGACGGATTCTGAGCTAGATGTACACAGCCATCATGGAGACTAAATAAGGAGATCGAACTCATGCGGAAAAATTGACAAAACCTGTCCTCAAAATCGTCTAGCTAAGCAGTTTGTTTTTTCACCTCGGCGTCGCCACTGCAAATCCAATAGACCATTCCAGAATGACGCATTCCAGGTCGGCCATATTGTGCTGGAGGGCACACAATTAGACTTTAATTAACAATTAGTTCTTAAAGGTATCTAAAATGATTGATTAAAAATGTATTGTATTTTTTAAAAACAGATTGAAGATTATGCATCGAGTTTTAAGGCTTTGGGCTTCATCCGACACCTGTTAAACCATTTCACTATTCTGTTATTTTGTAGATCATTCACTGTTATTTTGAGAATATTATGACGATGTCATCTACGTACTGCAATATGTTCGTTTACAAATTTAAATGTTGGCGTAAAACTGTAATTCACTTTTACTTGTGGTTTCCTAACCTCACTTACCTCACATACTGTCAAATGAGCTAGCAACCAATTAAACATCATGAACTGAAAGTGTATACAAAGCTTATGTTTGTCTGTTATTGTTCTGCAGTCAGATGTTTTTGGTATTGGATTTAAAGTGGCGCCCTCTACCATGGCCAGAAATTGAAATACATGGACTCCGATCTCGTTATATAGCCTCCATGACAGCCATAGAGAGACCAATCATCAATTATGGAGCCAATGCGTGGAGTAATAGTACTAGCCTATTTACGACGGGAGATTCCAGAATTACAGGAGCAACGAAATCATGCCCAAGGGAGGCCATGGAAATAGTTCTTAACTTCACGTCACTACCCATGGTGGTGGAAAGTGTTGCAGAAAGAACAAGATACAGATTAAGTGAGGGAAGTCCTGGGATAAGCCACATAATGGTATGATGGAAAAATACAACTTTTTTAAGAAATTCGATACTGACTACAGTAACAAGGAATGGGCTCCTAACACCAGCTCCAATGTAATATGGGAAGAAATAGGTAACGCCAAAAAGAAGAGATCTGACTATTGGAAAGATCTGGTAGGGCTAAGACAATCAAAGATACTCCTGGGAAACTACAACCAGGTGAGAATAAATGAATGTCAAAGCCAGAGTAACACTGCACCAAGAGAAAGGTGTCACCTGAATGGGTACCTCAAAAAGCTCTGTTGTCAATTGTTATTGAATATGCCTCCTGGTTTATTGCAATAAAATAAGCTGAAAGAAGAAAACCTCTGGACGCTGAATGTACATTTCCGCAGCGCGTACCTCCTATCTCCCTTTCTCCGAATAATTTCTTTCTTGTACACAGGCCGTCATATTTTCATGTCTCTTCCTACGTTTGACAAACTGTATATTGTTTATATCTCTCACTCTCAGAACTCAGAACAATCTTTAACGTATGCGTAAGCAATTGGGTAGTACCGTAGAATGTGGACAACACGATTAACTTATATTGATGAGCGATATAACACGACCTGTGATTTAATCACAGAGTCTTAGACCAAAAAACTCAATTTTTTATGTACTACGATAACTGGACTTTTCAAAAAGACAGACACATTTTCAAAATCAAAAACTATTAAGTGGAGGCGCCAGATGAAATTCTCAAAAGACTGATACTTTTGAAAAAATTGATATTTTTACGTTGATCTCTAAATTTATTGTTCTATTCAAACCAAACGGCTGTCAAAATAAAATATTCCAAATTCCATGTAGGTATACATATCGAGTAGTCCCACACTTGTGACAAAAAAACAATAAATGATTTTCTGGAAAAAGTAAACATTTAGAAATATGAATCGCTAAATCTAATAATTTTTCTACTTTTCTTCTTCTTCTTTACAAAACATTTTTAAGGTAAAGTAACATTATTTACTAATTTTCTATTTTATAACTTTTACTGTACCTACATTCTTTTCTTGTTACGCCCCTGATTGTTAACTAGATCACTTCTAAAAGAAGGATGTTTCAATGTGCCACTGATTGTGACTATAAACACCAAACTTCAGTTTCTCAATAAATCTGAACAGCAGCAACGGCATGCAATAGCACATTATTACTATTTTATACACATTACGCCAGTGGCGTGCCATCTGTTTATTCCCCATTAATTTAAATTAAATTATTAGTTTTATCACATTATTTAATATTTTCTTAAATCCAAATCTAAATCTAAAATTAATAAAATCCAACGATACACAAGGTATGCCATCCCATAGTGCATCACTTTCACAAAAAAATATGATATGAAAGAGCTTGACAGATTTTGATATGGTTAAATAAGGTCTCGCATATTAAAATAACAGTATAGTATATTATTCAACAAGCGTATAATGCCAGGTAATAGCCATTATGCGCATGTTGAATACTATACTTTATCCACAATTATTATACACTGTGTTCATTTGAAAAGGACCCACCCTTAATATTTCAGTAATGCGACATATTAGAGAGAAATGCCGAAACACGTCAACTTTTAACTTGAGGGGGACACTTTTTGGCGCTAATGTAATAAACGTCAGATTCACCCCCTCCCTTCTGGAGATACCCCTTGAATTTTTTCAAATGGCATTAGGTATCAAGTCATACCTCATTTAAAAGGTCTGGTGAGTCTATATCCAATCATTTTGTTTTGCATTTGATACCAGCCCTCCATTGTTATTTGATCCTTGTTTAAAAATGGCTCTCTTTCAACTTTTTTTGCCTGAATGTTAACGGTGGTCACTTTGACACATGATTAAATAACAGTTATTTCTTGTTGACTGTTGCCTTTTCACTATATGTAAATTTTTTATTCTTTAAAGAGTCATTCTGTCATAACATAACACGGTGGCATACGAAAAGCTGAAAGAGAGCCAATTTTAAACAACGATTAAATAACAATGGAAGGCTGGAATCAAAGGCAAAACATAATGATTGAATAGAGATTTACCAGACCTTCTAAATGAGGTATGACTTGATACCTAATGCCATTTGAAAAAATTCAATGGGTATCTCCAGTAGGGAGGGGGTGAATCTGATGTTTATGACATTATCGCTAAAAAGTGTCCCCAACAAGTTAAAAGTTGACGTGTTTCTTCATTTCTTTCTAATATGTCCCATTTCTGAAATATTAAGGGTGGGTCCCTTTCAAATGAACACAGTGTATAAGTTTGTTGAAAAAATACAGAGGACATTTCAAATGAACTATATTTATACAGTGGCAAGCAAATTTTCAAATTTGATGCAACGATTATGGATAATAGTTATTTACGATTTAAGAATTTATTAATGTACGTACCTACCTATGCGAAATTTCCACGAGGAGTGCACTTAATGCTATTTTGAGGTTAGATTATTCAAAATATTGACAAAAGAATTATGTTAGAAACCATATTGAATCTTTCCTAAATTAATTATAATAAACTTACATCGAAATGGTCATCATAAAAGCACACAAGAGAATATATAGATACATTCTGGTCACGTGTAAGTCACTTATTCCCGTGTTTATTTCCTAGTCACTTAAAGGAACAAATGATTTGGTATTTATATTGAATTTTTTGAGGATACACAACTTAAAAAAATTGAATTCACTTTATTATGGTAATTTTTCAAGTATGTAGTGTTTTGAAATGAAATTCGACGATGATCACTGGCCTTCGGAATTTAAGGTAAAGATTTTTGAATTTCTAAAAAGAATTTTTCGAAATTTTTACAATGATTCATCTTTACCTTAACGTTTTTTTTTTTTTTTTTTTTTTTTTTCGGGCCGAGATGGGAAACTCATGTTCGAATAGGTCCAGGACCCAAACAGTGTTGGACTGACTCATCCCCAAGGAGATGCCTACCAACCAAACCCGAGGGTTAGGCCACTCCTGCGGGTGCAGAGAGGTATATTGCTAAGGGTAGTGCAGGGGTACAGGACAGTGGGTGGACTGGCAGCAGCGGTGCTGGCAAGGAGCTACCCATTGGACGTGATGGCTAGAGCCAGGAATAAACGCTGGAGGGGTGCGACCAGAGAGGAAGTACAAGAATGGATGGAGGAGGAAATGGAGAGAAGGTGGGAGGAGTATGAGGGCGCGCTAAAAGGAGCGATTGGGAATAGGAGAGATTGGATGGATCGGAAATTCGGGGAGGTGAACTACTTCTTGACACAGGTGTTCACTGGACATGGGTCGAGAGTAGGGTACCTCCACAAAATTGGAAAAAGAGAGACTGGAGTGTGCGAGAGGTGTGTAGTGGAGGATGATGTGGGGCATGTGTTCAGATGCTGGAGGAACGAGGAAGTGCTGAAGAAGTTGGAGACGAAACTAGGGGAGGCGGTGTATTGGGAGAATATGGTGGAGATAATGTTGAGGGGGGAGGAGGAATGGATGGAGGTAAGTGGCGTAGTAGAGAGCATGGTCAGGGGGAGAGAACGACTCGATATGGCATGAGAGGTAGGAGTGGAAGTTAGGGAGAAGACGACGATGTGAGCGGAGAGTGTGCGAGGGACCGGCGCCCGTCTCGAAGTATGCTAGGGTAGTGATTCCGAGGCGGGGGTAACGGCGAGTTTGAGGTGGGTTTGGTTGGTACCTTAACGTTGCATGAGAATATTACACCCTAATCACGATTTCGCATAACAATGTTTGGAAGTTTAGTTTTTGCATATGTTATTTAGGTTATGAATAACTGTTGGAATTTCAAACAATCCAAATGTAACTAATTTTACGTAAGCCGGAACATTAAGGTAAAAGTTTAAATTGATAAATCTATCTTAAAAAGTAAAATGTTTATTTTAATTTTGTGTGTTATGAAATATGTGAAATTTTTACGTTTGGCTATTACCACCGTACATTAACTAACGACAAGTAAATTCACTTGCGTCGGAACGCTTGAAATTTTTGGTACATCGTTTCTCTGGCGCCGTACTCCCCGTTATCGCCGAGCTACCCCTGTACTCAACCCTTTCTCGATTTAAACTCACCAGAACTCAGCAGACGATAGGCGGGGTAAGGAAATTTTCGGTAACCGCTGAATCCATGAAGTGAATTTACTTGTCGTTAGTTAGTGTACGGTGGCTATTACAAAATTTAAAGCTTTTTGTATGTGTATGAAAATTTTAATTTCATACATAAAAGTTGTCAAACAAGTAACGACATCGTGTATTACAAGATGGTACAAATAAGCCATTATTGATCCAGAATTTCAATAAAAATAAACAAATACATCAGTTTATCTATTCACAACATGTTTTATGATGTTAAGTAATAGAGGAATATAAAACTCGTTTTTACAATGATTAAAGTTTTTCTTTTGTACATTATGAAATGCTAAAATGTTAAAGTAGAACAAAACAAAAATTTTGCTGCAAGTTGCTAAAAACAAATTTGGTTTTATTTAAATTACAGAGTGCCCCGTAGATGGTGACACAGATGCAAGGTACTTCAATGAAATGTTTGTAATATCGATTCTAGTTTTTTAGTAGTCTAGGGCATAATCGGTCGCCTTTAGGAGCGCTCAATTTAGTTCGAATTCCTATTGTGAACTACTTCGTTCTTTCAATTCGCTAGTTCTTTTCCACGACTCATACATAATGCGAAGCATTAGCACTATGATGTTGATAATAAGTGTGAAATCGTTGAGTGCGCGCAACAGTTCAAATTTCTAGTATACTGTAATGTTTTTCCTATTTATTTAGATAGTTTTTACGGGTGGGATAAAATTATACACACTACTATGGCTAATTACTATTAATTTATTTATAGAAACACACACTGTATTAAACTTAATTTATATACACACTTTACTTAATATCTTCTAATCTCGGTATACTAGTTCTAATTTATTTTTACAACTTGAATATTACACTATTTATCTTAAATAATTCACTACTTCATTCACTGTCTGATTGCTAAAAACTTTCTGTGAACTAACTCTGTACTAACTGTCGTCGTAGGTATTGCCTTTATACCTTCCAGAAACTTCGGATTCTCGAATTAATAGAAGCCGGTTCCCAAAAACAAAACAGAACGATCTTCTTAGAAGCTTCTAGAATTCGAATTCGCCAAAATTTATAGTTTAGTGTCAGGGCCGGCTTTTAGTTGGCAACAATAAAAAACTAATAAGAGATCTGGTGTATAAGCAAAAACGTATCAGTTGGTTGATAATGCAGCGCCACTCCATAATAATATAAAGTAAATGTCAGAAAAATAAATTGTACATGAAGAACTAAGAGTGGGATCATCGGCGAACTAGTTCGCGTAGTTCACTTAAGAGAGTGCTCTTCCCATCAAGATCGTTCGCGAACTACCCAAGCCTATTTTCTAGACGTTTCTATTGTTATAGCTCTGTTATACGGCAGATACGATAATTTCTTTCAAAAATTCATGACAAAATTTATTCAAACATTCCTGAGCATACTTCCTTAAAACAAGAAGATATCTACTCTATATTAAAATATAAAACTCGTATGTATTAATTAAAAATATATAGTGTGGAAACCACTTCGACGTCAACCACGTCAGCTTTTGAATTGAGTTGTGCGTTATGTAAACATAAATTTAAATGTACAGGGAGATTCACGCAAGTATGCCATAGTCGGTGTTGTTTTTTTTAATGAAACACCCTGTATATTTGCATATTTTTGAAATCCTCTTAATGAACCGATTCCAACATACTGAATAATGTATAGTCAATTATGAATTATACAGAGTGAAATTTTAAAATTAATAATTTATTACACTTGAAATATTGGTACTTTTTTAAATTAGCTAAATATGGATTTATCAAAAATCTAAACTAACTAATTATTAGACGTATTTGTATATTAAACAAAACCTGCTACGCCCATGAATTTTATCATAAATACCTAAAAATTGACTAAAAACGCCAATAATTAGACAAAATCGGTAAATAATGTGGATTGTTTTCTATTCTGTCAGTTGTTGATGTGTTGATAGTTTATACTGAAAAAGTAAAATCTTTGTCAAACACTCTTTCCTTGTCGACATAACAATGAAATATTTAACTGAGACTCACCGAATTGAGATTTTAATGATGATCGGGTTCGGGGATAACTGCAGAAGTCAAGTTGAAGTGGAAAACTTATTTAATCACAGGTATCCCGAATTGCCTAATATTTCACAAAGTACTGTGTCTAAAATTCATGCACAATTCAGAGAACTTGGACATGTCAAACCATTGAAAAGAAAACCACACTTCGTTGAAGATGATGTGAAAGTGTCGAAGAGAATCCAACTTCAAGTACACGTCAAATTGCCCGTGAAAATAATGTTAGTCATACAACTGTTCTAAGATGTCTTCATAAAGAAAAACTTCATCCCTACAAATTAACTTTTGCGCAGGAGTTAACAGAAGACGATCCAGATCGTAGAATGGATTTCTGCGAAAGATTGATGAATAAGCTGAACAGAAATGAGATAGCTCTTGGTACCATTCTCTTTTCTGACGAATCAACATTCACATTGAATGGAGAGGTAAACCGACAGAACTGCAGATATTGGTCAGCAGAGAATCCTAATTGGATGCGTGAGACACATACTCAGTACCCTCAAAAGGTGAACGTTTGGGCCGGTATCATAGGCGACCATATTATTGGTCCTATATTTATAGATGGAAATTTGACAGCTGAAAAATATTTAAATATGCTTAGAAATGAAGTTATTCCTGCGTTGGCAAACTTATATCCCAACGCAATAGATCCTAGCTTACCGAATGAAAATGTTTGGTTCCAGCAAGACGGGGCAACACCCCATTATGCTTTAATGGTAAGAACTTATTTAGATGAAATCTTCCCCAATAAATGGATTGGACGAAGAGGTACTATTGAGTGGCCAGCTAGATCGCCAGACCTTACGCCGTTAGATTTTTTTCTGTGGGGTTATCTCAGGAACAAAGTATATGCAACACAACCAACTAGCATTGTAGACCTCAAAGACAGGATAACTACAGAAATACGGAATATTTCACCTCAAACTTTAAACAAAGTTAAGGAGGAGTTCTATAGGAGACTGTGCTATTGCCAACAACTAGGTGGAGAACATTTTGAGCATTTATTTTAATGTATTAAAATCAAATACATCAGGTATTTTATGTATGTGTTTAATAACTGTAAAAATAAAAATTTCACCCTGTATAATTCATTATTGACCATACATTATTTAGTTTGTTGAAATCGGTTCATTAGGGGGATTTCAAAAATATGCAAATATACAGGGTATTTCATTAAAAGAAAACAACACCGACTATGGCATACTTGCGTGAATCACCCTGTACATTTAAATTTACGTTTACATAACGCACAACTCAATTCAAAAGTTGACGTGTCTCGGCATTTTTTATAATTTTCTAAAATAATGACATAAAGAATTTTATTCCATAAGTGGTTTCCACACTGTATATATTTATCAGTATTTCATCCACCCGAAGGTGTAGGGCGACATTAAAAATATACAAAACTAGAAATCTGCTTCTGCTTCGCTCGGTGACGCGCACTTCGCATGGAAACTAAGCGTTTTTATACCCGTCGTATCTTCTAAACGAAAGGTCCGATTTGAATAATTTACAGAAGAATTTATATGTATATAATCAACCATGATTATTAAACTATTTAGTTGGGTTAATATCATTATACCAATGTTTTGATTGACTAAATTGAACAAAAAACTTGTTATTGTGTCTTTACTATAAAAGTTAGACATATAGCCTTGAGTACTATTTTGTGGGTAATCGAGAGTACTGTAAACACATACCTAGTATATTATTTTCGCAGCGTACGCCAAATTTTTGATACCTTAGGATACATATTATTGTAATTTCGTATGGATATCCAATTTTTTCGAAAATAAAATATAGTCTGCTACCCGATGAGAATGTAGCTTTTTATAAATAATTTTCAAGCAGATTGAGTAATTTTTGAGTTTATCCATTACAAACATACTAATAGATAACTTTGAAGATATTAATGAAATCTTTCCCAATGTGGGATTTATCAAACAAGATACAAGATTCAAAATAATTGTATATAAAAATTAAAACGAAATTTAAAGGGCATCGAAAAACCGATTATCTTCTTCCAAAATTTTTCGTATTTTTGACACAATTTTGCATCAAAACTTAGGTAGGTATATATATATAATATGTGGAAGTTGAATGATAATGGAAACTGAAAAACTCAGTATACAGGGTCTTCCAATTAAAACTAATCTATACATTAAATTTCCCTAATGGGACTCTCTAAAAAAGTTTGCACACTACTCTGAACTTTTCTTCAGTTTATTTTTATCAAAACTTATAAAAAATTTTTTAAAACGAAGCTATACAATTTAGTTATTAACAATCTATTCATTCTTTATATTTAAATATCATGAAAATAAATTTAAATTGAGCCACCCTGTATAAACTCTGATACATACTAAGTTATGTTATTTATAATTTTTGTAAAATACAAAACGGCAGTTAGAAGTTCGATTTAACCGGTCAGATTTGAATTCAACAAGTTGAAATACAACCGATTTTCAGACCTGTGGGTGAGTAGGCAAAAATAAACAGAAAAATACACATCGCATACCCCAACCACTAATCTTGAAATACCTTCCTACTTCTACTTTATTTTTATTTGCCTACATCCCAACAAACGGATGGTCCTGCGCATAACAAATGAAGACACGTGTGAGAGATAACCACGAACAATTGCATGTGGGTACTTACCAATGCAACTAGATGATGTTGACAACTATATTTGGTCGATTTCAATCTTGAAACCACAGTAACTGCGATTCTTTTGTACAATACAGTTCGACCACGGTACACTTGCGGTGTGTGGATGCTCTGCGCTATCATCAGTGTTGCCGCTACCAAACGTTTTTCCTATCGGCCATAAAATGATTGGAATAATAATTTTAGTATGTGTATCATGGGCGGTGCATCTGGATTATGTATCTTTAAAATCAATATCAAACTTAACCGTACAGAACGAAATTTACTATTACACATTTGGAATTGTGTGTGTAACTACATATTTTTTACAAATGCTTTTTTCTCATTTTTAATTTTATTGGGTATGCGTAGATACACTATACAATCGAAGCAGTTTTCCCATACAAATTGCGATTTTTTAAAGACAAGTATAAGACAATCTGAATAATTGAATTAACGAAACCATCCCGGGAATCGAACCCGAGACACCACGGTCATGACCCCCTCCCCATACGCAACCGCAATACGGACAGTTCATAACTTGCTAACGGAGGCGCATCGCCCGCCATCTTAAGCCGAGCTCAGACGACTCGTGTAGGTACTTGGCGAATAATCGTTACTTGTGTATACTTGGCATGTCGTGTGAGTGGTTTTCTTGTACCTGTTTGTATAATTGTCACTCACATTTCGGGTCGGTAAAAATGGTCCGAGTCAAAGGGATCACGATTATTCGTACACTTGCCTAGTACATACTTGTCTATACTTGTAGAGACGCTCAAACGAAATGCACAAATAATTTGCTTTTGTTCTTTTTTGTTTGAAATGGAGTGGACAAATGAGATTGTGTTGGAATTTATTGTTTTTTATGAAAATGAGCCGGTCATTTGGGTGGCTAAGCATAAGGACCATAAAAATCGTAATGCAGTTAATGATGCGTGGAAAAGAATACAAGATAACATATCGATCCAGTGTACTATAAACGAACTGAAGAAAAAAAAAAGATTCACTAATGGTCTCTCATGAAAAAAGTTAAGGCTACAATAACTGTCTTGCCATGGGACCTTTCCTGTCGTTTTAAAATATTTGCAAAATTCTTTTCGTATTTCTTGAGCCTCCCGCCCAGATTTCCTTGGTAACTTTTTGAGTGGCAGGAAAGATGACATATTTTGGATATCTTGACGCCACGTGGCAGGTACGTCGAGCACGCGATAAACGATAATTAAAAATTCTTTCATCGCTGCCCTTCTCATGAAGTCCATGGTAATGTTTTAGTAAATGGGTCCCTAAAGCAAAAGCATCGTCTGCGACGAATACATATGGAAAAGGTGAGTTAGTGTAATTAGGTAGTGGTTCATCTTCAGGAATCATCAAAGCATTTTCTTCAAGTTTTTTAAATAAAATGGTTTTACGAAACACTCCACCGTCGCTGATACGACCTTGACATCCAACGTCCACGAATGTAAAACAGTAATTAGCATCAACTAGCGCCAGTAAAACTACACTAAAGGTGAGCTTGTAATTGTAAAATTCTGTTCCACTGTTCATTGGAGACTGGATAAGTACACCAAGGCAGTGAGCAAAATTCCATTTTGTATGAAAGTCGTTGGCTACTTGTTTCCATTCTTGCGACGTTTTTTGCACCTGCAAAAAATATAGAATATAGGGAACTTTTTTAAATTAATTATTAACGCGGAAGTCTTCCGTTATACCACGCAGTCAAAGGTAACATTGACAATATACAAATAGACAAAGTATGCTTAGTATAACGACAGACTTCCCCCTTAAGATTTATTCTCTCTAGTTAATAAGTTTAAACCAATTTGTTTTCTTCTAGGAAATGGAAAATGTAGACACCACAGAAGAAGCTGAACAGTTTGACACCTCTGACGAAACCCATAACGAATCCAATGAAGCAGACATGCCTACTGAAACTTTAAGTCCAAATACACAAGCCGGGCAAAGTAATACAACTTCACAAACACAATTCAAGGCACCCACACATACTGCCAAAAATAAAAAAAGAAAGGTTGTGGATGTAGCTGAAAAGCGTATGGATGAAGCGTATAAGATATTAAAAGCAGCTGTAAATACTGAAAAACCTAAACATAGCTTGTGTCATGTTTACGGGTAGTTGGTTGTTGAGAAATTAGAAGCTTTAGATGAAAGGGCTCGAATTGTAGTAATGAATGACATTGATAATTTGTTGTTCCGGGCTACCCTGAGGCATATGGAGAAACAGCAACAGCATCCCAATAATAATCTTCCTCAACCTTCTTTTACTACTTTCACACAACTTTCTCCCGTAGTTGCAGCATCTCCAAATCATACTTTGGTTTGTCAAGCTTCCCTTTTAGGACTAGACTCCCAACTTTCACAACAATACTCTTCTTCATCAGAATCGTATGAATCTCTCCATCTTCATATAACAGTTATGCCCCAGCCCTTTCGCGACCATCTTCCACCCTTTCATCAAATTACTATACATCGCCAGAGTATCAGGTCGAAGGCTACAGCTCCACATCAGGAATGCAACAATTTTGTGCCTACCCCAGAATCATCACCATAGTTTCAGTTAAGAATGACTTTATGATTACAAATAAAAATATATGAAAAAATTAGATACTTACTTTTATTTGATCCTGCAGAACCTGATGTAATCACATACTTCAAAAACGCAGGTGGATACTGTTTGTGGTGAAATTTTGAATACATGCGACAAACTTTTGAAACTATCTCCAGTCGCAAAATATCTCAGAGCAACGCATCAAAATCCTTCCTGAACGGGAATCGCCTTTCTCATATTGGTATCACTTTTCGTTGAGGGCCTATTTTATTGAGCATGAACTCAAAGTCAACAGAGGACATTCTACAAAAATTTTCGAATTTCCCTGAAGGTTCTCGTTTGAGATCCTGCATCATATGGGTGGCGCTGTATCTACTACAAAAAAGATTTAATTTTTTTTCACTTTCTGGATGCAGAATGCTGTTTTAGTTAAAGTTTTATTATATCTGGGTACTTACTGCAAGCGCCAAACGTGATGACCTATAATTAG
Organism: Lochmaea crataegi; assembly: GCA_947563755.1. NCBI lineage: Eukaryota > Metazoa > Arthropoda > Insecta > Coleoptera > Chrysomelidae > Lochmaea > Lochmaea crataegi. Next base: position 25,614,493 of record OX387434.1, read on the forward strand.
TTTTAATTAGGGTAGCAAATGGAACATGATTTCTTTTCATATTTTAGTCAGTATTATAGGTAGTAGTACAGTTAATTAAAATGTTATATAATGATACACTTATTAAAAAATAAACATTAATCAGTCACTATCTGAATACAAATTTTCTTCATCTTCACTGCTGCTTGTGCTGCTATCGTCATTTAAATTTATAATCACTGGATCTACCTCTGTTTGAACATCTGTGAATGTTTCATTTTCTCAATATTTCCGCTCTATATCTACTACATGTCAGCAACGCTTTTGCCATTCCTCGGAAGTGATTTGATCAAACTCGTGCTCCGCCAGTTTCCTCACATCTTCCAACTTGAAAGATACATTGTTTTAGGACACATTGTTTTTGACAGTAGCTCAAATGAGTTCAATGGGATTCAAATCCGGTTGGTAGGTAGGGTGTAAGTCCGTGTTCAAGCATAAACTCATCATCAAATTTGTATCTAATATGATGCTTTTTCTTTTTCTTGATCAACTCGTATAATTCGGGTTTGAGCATGTCAGGGTGAGTCTTGGTCCCTTCGAAATATTTTTAAATAACCCTTTGGTTGATTCATCCATCCAGTTCTTAGAAGATGTATGTCCACTATGAAGGGATGTTTCATTAAGGGCCGATTCTACAATGCCAGTATAAAAGTCAGTATAGTTATTCCTTCGATATTTTATACCTAGATTTATACCGAGAATAACTGGATGTCGGTTCTACAATGGATTCCTATGACAGGTACAGTTATTCCGAGAATATCTCGCAGGTAGTTCCAATGAACCAACGTTTTGACGTTTGACGATTTGAAAAGCGGGAGTTTCTGATATATTAACTAACCATAATTCAAATTTCTTAGATTGTTTTGATAAATTAGAGAGTGGAAGAGAATTCACTGATTTCAGAATATTAGTTTATTTTTCTTATTTTGGTTATAAATAAAAAGGAAGTTAATCAATAAAATTGATGTGCTATTAATGGAAGAGGTGAAGAGGTTGAATTTTTGAAGTAGGTATTTAACTTTCATATCATTGAATTTATTTCAGAATGCAAAAAACTGACACAGTTATTAATACCAGGGAAGATTAAGGCCTGCAGACGGCATGTCTGTTTCTGCAGCCAAAAGCACATAAGAAATTCCAGTTCATCATATTCTTCAAAATAATTCTGTCTGATAACAAATTTTTCAAATTAGAAACTTCATTCAACTTATGCTATACTTTACATAACTTTAAATACTTTAGGATCAGTATAGTCTTATATCTTCTGACGCGAGACATTACAGCAATTGTTGTTGGTATTTTCACGCGAAACCAACCAATAGAAATGCAGAATAAGTTTATTCCTCGGTTATACCCTCAAATTGGAATAGATAACTTATACGCTGGTTTATACTTGGAATAAAGATATACCTCTAATGTAGAACGCAATAGTGACTCGTTATCCTACGTATAGCAAATACCAGGTTTATACTCAAATTGTAGAACCGGCCCTAAGAAACACAATTGGTCGCTGTTGGCTACGAAAATAATTGATTTTTTGTAAATACTTGATCCTCAATGCTCTGATGTCCATTTTCTCTACTAAAATTTTTCTATTATTTTCAGTCCTTCTCCATTTGAAACCTATTTTCTTTAAAATTCTACGAAGAGATGTTCCGGAAGCCACAATTCCCAAAACGTCATTAATTTTGTGTTGTAACTTTTTTACCGTAATACGACACCCTTCCGTCTTATGAAAGTCGTAAATAAGCCGTCTAATATTGGAATACTCATACTCGGGAATATCAGTCATTGGTGCTCTTCTAGGCCGCTTCTTTCTTGGGGTGGAAAATTTTACTTGCACGTTATTTGCAGAAATTAATTGCTCCCCTTCTTTAACCACTCTTTCAATGGTTCTTATCGAAATACCTAATACAAAATAAAGATTTGAAATTTATTTAATGTTACCTGTAGCGAGAGATGTTTTATTTTTCACATTTGATAACGTAACCGACTCACATTTGACACTTTGAAAATTATTTCACGTGCCTGACTCTTGATAATTGTTTTTTTGTTAGGCGATGACATTTGTTCAGAAACAACACAAAAATTATTCAGACAATGCCAAACGCCAACAGAATTGGAGGACAACTAATGATACGCCTCTATACAGAGCATTTATATGTCTTGCAAGAGCTGTACTGGGAGGTAACATTGAAAATGAGTTTGTGCGCATGGGGCCGGCTCGCCATCACGTTTGGCGCTTGCTGTACCTGTCTCGACTTTTATTTAATGATACCATCCACCATCTTCTTCTCCCCTTTTTCTTTTGTTTTAATTTAATTAAATAATAAGCAGAGCTCATCACAACAAAAGCCGCGGAAGCAACAACTAAATTATCCGGACGACCGCTATCCAGCACCACTGTGCTTTATTCATTTGTACATCAAGTTTTTTTTATTTAGCCAAATATTCGCGCTCGCGTACTTGTAAACTGTACACGTCGTGTGAGCGCCCTGCTTGCCATCGCAATTCGCAAAGCTCGTATACTTGCCAAGTACGCAAATAATTGTGTATTCGCCAACTACACGAGTCGTCTGAGCCCGGCTTTAGATTCGGCACTCCTGTTCCTTGCCTCGTCCCAGAGAAACCAAGAGTGCAGAGTGCTGGACATTTCGTAGGTCAAATTCCACTTCTGATATAAGATAATCTGAATAATCGGGAAAACGAAACCAGCCTGTGAATCGAACTCGAGACAACACGGCCACGACCTCGTACGCAACCATTCTATTCGCAAAAGGGATACAGTTTGAGTCACCCAAGGGCAAGGATTCTACATTTGCAATTGGACCCCAATCTATCCATTTGTTGAGTAGATCTTGAATATGGATCTGAATATGGCTTCCGTCAGTCATTATATATTGATGTATACGACGCATATTCACGTTCTATGGTCCTCTACTAACTCATATAATTTAATAAATGAAAAAAATCTTGCCATATTTTAGTCTTATACCTACAAATTACTTTGCAGATTTTTTAGAGTAAAACCGATGTTGTGTCTTTAAGTTGACAGAAAATACTTCCTAGTTATTCTGTGACAGTTTTTTATACATTTAGAACCTTTCAAATATTTTATATGTAGCGCTCATGTACCTAACTCAATTAATATTCTCTCCATTTATATATAATAATATATTGAAGTTCAGTCGATTTCTATCGAGAAATTTTCGATATTAAAAACAAATATTTCGCTATCATATTCAAAACATAAAAATGCTTTCAATGTATAAAAATATTTTCTTGTTTACGATAAAAGGTTTTTCGATATCTGTTAACTTGGCAACATTGTCAGACAACGAATGCTGACGCCACACGTACCCACTGTTCGGCTGTTTTGTTGGCCCCTCGTAATTCGTATCGCAGCTTGCTTTGCTTCGCTAGAACGGATAAATAGTTGGTGTTATCGACGTCGAAATGTCCTTGTAAATCCGACTTGCTATCGACATCTAGCGACAAAACGCTGAATCATGTTTACGATAGAAAAAAGTATACCCTGATATAACGAAAATAAATATGTTGTGTGTACTATATCGTGTTTTACAAAGTCAGCAAATATAATAAATACCATGTGCATAGCAGCGACGAACTATGTGCAAAATATAGATCTACGCCTTTGTAGATAAATACATAAAATTGATAAATGAGACATTGTAAATATTTAAAAAAATGCTCTTGATGAAAAAGTTAGGTAGGTACGAAGCTAAAAAAAATTTATAAAATACCTTAATCAGGCTTTTGCTTTTTTAACAAGATCTTTTATTTATTCGTATTTACCCGATTGACAAAAGATTCTGGTATTTATTGTGTCCAGTGGAGGAACTACAATGCCGCTGGACCCGCAGTGCGGTTGGGCCAACAAGCTATATAGGGGGCCCGCAGGTCCCCGTTTTTCATAAATTTCTTTCATGTAATGCTTCGGCCCGTCTGGTCTAAAATAATAAATTTAATACCTACCAAGCAGGAAATTTAATAATTAATAATTCATTATTAATTTCAAGGTATAAAGATAAAGATGGAGAACATATATACAAATTTCAGCAATATCAGTGGAACATCAGCGACAAAAATAAAAAAACAGAATTACTTTTTAGCTAAGGTACCAAAATAAGGCATTTTATCAAACCAATAGAAATTCAGAGTGTTTCGAACGAGATCTAGAAAGTATTTATACATTTTTTGGCAGTAGCGTAAATAGATGGAACCTACTATCAAAATTTTCATGCGAGTTACAGAGTATAATCTACAAAAAAAATTTTTTTGAATGGTGGGGCCCAAAGCCCTCACCATGAAAATCTCAGGAAGTAATTTATTTCATTCCTTTGTTCCTCTAATATTTTCGAAATTAATTCGAACAATAACGCGCACCACTTTCTAGCCTCTACCATTGTTTAATTTATTAAACAATGCATCTACGTAGTTTATTTTAATTACGCCTATTTGCAGGCCACCCTACATACACTGGAGGCAAGTTTCCTCTCTCCTGTGCACGGACGATTGTTTAAATGTTCCATTTTAGGATTTTACTACGAATGTCTACTAAACCATAGAAGGCCTGGAGGCCCAACCTCCTATTCTCGTAACGACTGGGATTCATGTTTTGTTCACAATTCAATTTGGCGGTTTGTTGCTGTTATTTTCACATTTTCACAGTTGTTTTGATTTATAAGTTAGTTATTTTTTCTTGTGCAATTTAGCAGTTGTTTAGTGCAATTCTCGAAATTCTGATACACTGAACAAACTAGGCAAAATTATACATTATGAAGATAATGTGGACTGGTTGGAGAGCGATTTTTTCTGTTTATTAAATATAAAATCGAAATCATACATTGTTAAAACTTTAGCAAGTCCGAATTTAATAACATTAAAACAAGCATCAAATAAACTGCAAGCCACTGTTGACCAGAACTATACTTGAACCAAAAGATCTAGAACATTCTCTAACCCGACTCTTTTTATGTAGCCAATCAGCCTCGAGACGGAACCTTTTATGTAGCTTATTGCCGGTGGCTTCTCATCGCCTAGTACAAAAAACCGCACTTTCGCCAGGGCGCCGCATTGGCATAGGATGTGTTCTGCAGTTTCCTCTTCTGGATAACAGAATCTGCATAAGGCTTCGTCTGTGAACCTCATTAGATTAGATGAGATTTGATGAGGTGGCTAATCGGCCTATTCCACTGCGACCTTTTCAGATCTATTGCGGTCCTCTAAATCTAGATTACACTAGATTCTACAGCCCGATTCTTTTTAAGTAGCCAATCAGCCTCGAGTCTGAATCTTTCATGTAATTTCTTGCCGGTGGCTTCTCATTGCCTAATACAAGAAACCGCACATTCGCCAGGCAGTCGCACTGTGAACCTCATTAGCTTTGCGTGTCTATTAAACTTATAGTTTCCTATTACCATATACCATACCTACCTATTGCGGCTAAAATTTTCCTATCTTTGCTTATTAGGTCTCCCGAAAGTTTTGGCGAATGTTCTCTAATAAACTGTGACGCCTGACTCTGACCTATTACTCACTATTCTAGAGATTTCTGACATCCATTTTCTTGTGACCAAGTTTATTTTGTAGATTTTGCGACGCAACAGAAAGGGTTCCCGTTCAATGAATGGCATTGATGTGCCTTGCCTGGCTATTTCATTCGCCTTTTCGTTGTCATTATCACCCTCGTGTCTTGGTACCCAGGTTACTGTGACCATGCAACGGTCTCCAAGCGCGTTTAAGGCGCCTATGCAATGCCATACTAGCTTCAAATGGACCTCTATGGAATCGAGTGCCTTCAGTGCAGCTGGGCTGTCTATGCAGATACCAACTGAGCGGTATATGTCCTTTCCTGCCTTTTAATTTCTCCAACGCGGAGGTGAATTGCCGTCACTTCCTAATGGAAAGTTGTGGCGTCCTTAGATAGACTTATTGGAATAGCTATCCTTTGTTTTAGCATAATTCCGGCTTCTACCTTTGGAACGTCCATATTCCAGTTCCTCAGCCTGTATGGATACAACTTTCTTTCAATATTCCCTATCTCGTATAGTAATTTGGAACTTATTTTTATAGCTATGTCTTGTGGCCGTTGCGTAAATGGGCTGCATAGCTATATGCGTTTGGCTATGTGCAGTTGACTTTGAAGAAGTCTGTGCGTTTCAGATGGAGCCAGATCTGAAACCTTGATAAAATGTGTATAGTGGTGGTAGATTCAGCAGGAACTCCATAATGGGCCTTTTTAGTAGATGCTTAAAACTCAAAACAAATATGTTTATTGGAAAGCTTACTCATATTTTTTTTATTATACCTTACTGAAAACCCTATCTTAACATATGCCTATTTAGGGTAGGTACCGAAAATAACCTTTTCCTGTTCGCTAAAATGCGTTATTGTTCATTTCCCTTAGCAACACTAAACAACAATTGTATTACAGTGGCGGCTCGTGGTTAATTTGATAGGGGGGTCTTAGGTGATGTGACCAAAATCTTAAAATATGGAACGCCACTGATCAGCCCCCCGGATGCCTATCCGCCGTAGGCGGAAATTTTTCGAAAAACCACTCCCAATTTCTGCCCAGAAGTAAAAAAGCAAAATTTGTGGAATTCCTTTCCAGGGCCCCAGAGGCAAAAACATTTTTGGGCCACGCTTCTTTTATATAAAAATAATGCTCTCTTAAAAAACAACCATATTTTATTCATTTCTATACATATTAAATATGACAAACTTAAATTAAATGATAATTAGTCTAAATCTTTTTAAAATTTAAGTGAAGCCTTCGATCTTTTGTATTTGCAACAACTTATTACGTCAAAATACAGCTCATTATTCTCATGCTCTCCTTTAAATCAAAATATAGCCCCAAAATATAACCCCTCTACTCATCTCTTTTCTAAGCGTGTAATAATCAGACGACGTAAGTCGATTCATCGTCGATATTAAACCGGGCTTTTGACCATGTAAACTTCGGGCGTGTTTCTCTCACGCCGCGAAGATCGTCAGCGCTCGGCAAATTCCGTTCCCATATAACACACCTTGAGGTCATCGGTGGACACCAGCCCGCTTTCCAATTTTGGTTTTCGCCGAGTACTTGAAACGTTTTAGGTAAATTTTATTTAAAAGGGAATACTATACTATATATGTATAGTAGGTATATTTTGTTTTTTTAAATGCTTATTCAATTATTTTTTAATGGGAGGTCATTGACCCAATGACCTAATGGAGGAGCCGCCACTGTTGTATTATGACAGCAGATGTCAGTGTTTTGAATTATAGTATAGTAAATACTTACTAGTTTTTGGTTTCAGAAAGGTATAATGAAAAGTATCGTTCATTACATATCCATAAATGCTTTTCCCGTGCTTGCACGACTTCCCGTGTCCGTCGCGCGCACACGGGAAAAGCCTATTTTCTGGACTCGTAATGAAATATACTATTTCACCGTATGCAGTTTGGTTTCGAATATAAATGTCACAGAGTTTAATAAGAAAGCTAAACAAATATTATGGTAATTTGTACACTCGTTTAACCTTGGAACAAGTGACGTCATGTAGTCTGGAATTATGTTGGCAGCATTTGTCATTGCATCAAAGCGAACAAGCCTGTGCTGGCCAAATGCTCCAAAAATCGTAGGCTACTTGACGTCACTAAGGAGGGGTGAGTGACGTCACGTTCGAAGCACGCGCCTGCTCTCCGCACTTTTGATTTTTTGTTGGATAGAGATCCTGCTAAAAAAATAAAAAATTCAGGGACATTTTTTAATAAAAAACTTTGAATTAAAGCAATAACAAAATTAAGGGTAAGGCCCATTGCGGGGTGGCTTTTGTGGCCCCCGTAATACACAAGGTAACAAGCCTTTGTATGCTGCTTTAACAGGCCTTAGGCTGTGGTCAGAGTACCTTCGGTATCGGCAGAATTTCTAGCTCCACTGTACACGGCCCAAGTCGGTCAGATAACAAAATAGAGTTTTGTTATGGAGGTGGTCACAGTATCACCTTCATACACTGCCGTATTGACTGTACCTACATCAGACGACAACGAACGAAAACAAATAAATTTGTCTCTTCCGATGGTGCACGCCAGGTTATGCTGCTATTTCATATTTTATTTGTATTGTTACTCCTTTTACTATCTCGAACATTTTTTATTTATTCGACTTTAACTTTCACAATTCAATACAAATAACGTCTTGCTATTAGAACACAGAACTCCAATTATCAAAACTAAACTAAACTAATGTCAATTGTCTCGCCTTTTATAATGTTCACCTGTTCCAGACAGTTCCTCACATTCTAGACGTTTCGATGACAGTTCTAGATGATTCTAGATGTATGTCTTCTTCTTTTTCGTCATGGACCTCTACATATCCTACATAAACCTTTTGATCGGTCCTTTTTTATTGAAGGTACGCTTTGGTGCTAAATATATCTTGATTTACTCCAAAATGAAATTATACCTGAAATAAATCGATTATTTCCTAATATAATAATAATAATAATGTTTATTAGCAAAATAATAATTTACAATAACTTTCAATATAGTTTTACAGTACAATTACTAATAAACTAATATCCGTGGTATCATTTATATTTCATGTAATCGTAATTATATAATATTATTTGTATATATAATATAATTAATATCTTATATAATCTAACACTATTATAATTTAACATTTTTTGCACAGAACACACAATTGAATTTAACAAAAATTAACAAAATAATAATGCAGTATAATAAACATGTATTAAAACATATATAAAAAAAATCAACAATTTGGTAATATTGTCTATTAACGCAACAACAAGGTGAGAAATTAATTGTCTACGATTGGATAACAAAAATAATCTAACTAATTTTTTAAAATGGTTTGACGTGTATGAATTTCTAAAATTTTCTGGTAAAAAATTATAGAAACAAAATTTCTTTATCCATGAACGTATACTTTCAACAAGATGGCGCACCTCCACATTATCAAAGAAACGTTAGGCAATATTTAAATACAATTTTCCCTCAGAGATGGATTGGACGAAGAGGTACAATTGAGTGGCCGGCAAGATACCCCGACTTGACACCACTTGATTGTTTCTCTAGGGCTTGCTGAAAGACACCACGTTTATGTTAACAGACTAACTAACTTGAACGATTTAAAGGATCACATACGTCTCGAAATGCATTGAATTATCCCACAAATGATCAACAATTATATTCCTAGCTTCAAAGAGAGATTGTATAATTGTCAACAAACAAATGGCCAGCATTTTGAACACTTATTGTGATGATGAGTATTTGCAACTTAAATAAATGTTTAGTTTATAAATTTCTGTAACATCCAGTTTTGTTTAAAATTACAATTTTAATATTAAGTGATATATTGCTATTATTTTTGGAAAGAGAAAAAATAAGCTTCGTTGTGATACGTCACTCAACCAAGGTTGCCATTAAAAAAAATTCGAGTTTGCGGCCTTACGCTAAGCGCTCACGTCAAAAACATTTGACATGTGCTCTAAAATATTCAGAATAAAGTCTAATTCATCGTCCTAATTTCATAACTTTCCCTTTATCCGTTTTAAATATAATCCCTTAGTGCGAGACTTTTCAGCAACGCTGTATATTAGAGTCTGAGGAGCTACTAATGAGTAAGACCATTTTGTTCAAGATACCAACTAGTAATTTAAGTTGGATTTAAATTGCTTATTGATGACAATTTATCAAATTGCAATAAAAAATTCCTTATAGGGATTGTTAGCAGTGCAACGAAAATTTCCGTATTAATGAAAGCTTGAATACTTTTTGGTACAAAGCATGCTTAATACTACTGTTATTTTTTTTCGAAGATTCTGACTGTATAAAATTATTGGATTATGTTGTGGATGGTAGAAGGTAAGCAGTAGTTTAAAGATGCTCTATAATAAAAAAGCGATGTATCAAATTGTGAGTGAAAAGAGTTCGATACGAATCTTGTTATAAGAAGTGCCTGCTGTGGGATTCTCTTTATGGATACCTACATTCGTATATTTGAACTTGTGCAACGCTTATGCATCTTTGGGTAAGTTTGCATAGTATTCCACGCTAGTCAGAACAAGGAAAGAATTCAATTCTAGAACCGAGTTCGAATATCCCAAAATGGAAGGCGAATCGATACAAATTAATGTCTTGTTTTTGGGTGGCTTCGGGGACATGAAAACGGCATATTTAGAAATTTAGAGGAATTGAATAGTAAGCCACTACAATTAGTAAAATGACTAAATTCGGCAAATTGGTGTTAGAAATCAAGAAATTTTAATAAATACACTGCAAAAATACTATATTCTCGAAAATACACATTTTGACAATAGATGTCACATCCATTGTAGGTTTTCGCAAATAACAAATGCCTACAAGTAATCAAATAAAATGGCATAAAAGTAATTTTAATGAAATAAAAAAGTCGTGTAAATAAATATATAAATGTATTTTTAACTTTTCACTTAATTACAACAACAACAAAAAGACAAATAATTACTCAACTTCCATGTTTTCTCTTGGACCTCGATCGTCAGATTTAAGGTTAGAATATAACTTCCACGTCAAATTATCTCCTTGTCTTCCGACGAATTCTTGTCTCGTTTTTACCTTCTCTTGTGACGTAAATATTTCAAGTAAGGTTCTTTGAGTGTTGTAAATTCCACCATTTCTATTTGATAAGTTTTTGGAAACTGGAGGTGCTATACTCGTAAGAGGAGGTGGAGACATCGGAGAATCGGTGGTAGCTCTAATTACTGATGCTCTTTGTACATCTGGTTCTGGTTTTCCAGGTCCTTAAAAATTTTTAGAAACAATATGATATTAATATATTCATGCAGACATGGCGTCTTGATTGAACCTGCTCCTTTAGGAAGATTGGTTTACGAATGGTCTGGCTTGTGAATGACGTAATTGTCCTTTTGAATGTTACTTAGGGATATGAAAAATAAATCGGATAGTGCTTCAAATAATAACTTGCAACATCAATTTTTAAATTTCCAACTGTCACAACCCTAACTGTAATAATAAAAAAAACACAAGTTTGTGTTGTACGTTGTACTTAAACTTACCAATATTATCCAACTGATGTAACGCTTCATCTAGTTCAACTTTATCAGGAATTTTATCTTCATCGAAATTGAATTTATGGCATTCTAACAGACACGTATAAACGCTTTTGTGATTATCGGAATGTAAATTATTCTTTACCAAAGTTTCCAATTCATTCCACATAGCTTTATATTGTTCCTCTCTTTTCTGACTCTTCATTCGTTGACCCGAATTAAGCGCATGGAGTGGTTCCATGTTCGATTCCAACGAAATCAAGTTATAGATAACTTTTTTACATTGAAACAGCTCTTCGTCAGTTATTTTGTCTTTAGTTATCAACGTAGGTAAGGGATCGAAATACTGAAATTATTATTTTATATATCTTATAACGAAACAGGTATTTTTGTTTTGTTTTTATGTTAAATATAAAATGTGTACCTGCTTAAGGAGGATTCATGCAACATCAAGTAAACTAAAACTAATTTAAGATTAAGGTTAAATTTAAACTAAAATATTCAGCTGTTCATGCAACATAAATTAAGAAATTAATAAACCAACCGGACGTGCGCACTCTTTTCAATAATTTTTTAATAGTAATCCAGCTGTCAGATAACTGAAGGTAAATATTAAACTTAAACCAACTTGTTTAAGAAAAATAAAGTTGTAAATTATAAAAAAAAATTTCTACGCCCATGTCTGAAAACGTCAAAAATCGCACTGTCAACATTCCTTGTAAGTGACATTTAACAATAACATGCACGTAATGAGATCTCATAACACACACGTGCGTTTGGATAAGAAAACTTAAATTTCTTTGTTTAATCAAATTGTAATCAAATTTTTATCTACGTACTACTTTATTTGGTCTATTTGCATAAATTTAGTCAATTGGAAAACATAAAAGCTTCTAGCATTAGTGAAATAAATTTTAGATTAAAAGAGTAATGCCCCTAAATGCCGGCAACACATTATACAATTTCTCAAAAAATAAGTCGCGTTTTTTTAGCATGATATGGAAATAAACGTCTTGTCATTTATGCTGTCAATTTTTGTAACAAAGGTAGTTTTCCAATTACAGCGCATAATGCGACTCAGTGGCGCACAATGCTGAGATGTGTTAATGCTTAATTGGAACGTCCATTAGTTTGCAAGTGCACCGGCAGAGTGCACAAGGTTCAGTGTTGTGAGCAAAAAACATTCATAGACTTAGCCAACCATTGCAGTGCTGACAAAAGTAAAATAAATTTGTATTGACAATTTTCTATTTGATTATTCAAATGAAAATTATTTACGCTTTAAACATAATACCAAAAAACAAGAAGATGTGTACCTTCACCCATATTTAGATTTACTCTTTAACACAATCTAAATTCGGTTTTTAATATTTTACAAAAATTACGTCGAAAGTTTTAGAAATTATTTCAACAATAAACAATATTATTAATAATAGTGTAAGCAAAATTCTTATCAACGCCAACTTAAAGAAAAACAATTCTCATATTTTCTGCTCCTGAGTTGGTATCAATGCGCGCATTACCCCAAAGCAGTACTTTTCAAAGTGCTCGATTGTACGAAGCGATGCTGTAGTTGGAACATTCGCCATTGAGCACTATGCCGCATAATGCGCTTTAATGCTGTAACTGGAAAACTACCAAAATATAGTATCTTCTACAGTGGCGGGAGGCTATGTGAATCACTCTAATAAAAATATAAATGACAACGCTTTACGAATTACCAATGATCAATCTTCATTTTCTAATGTATAGTGCAGTTGCGATTTCCTTTATTTCATAGAAGAAAATAGATGGGCGTAGAAAAAGTATAGTACGTTACACGAGTTGTAATCCCATTACGCACTCGTGAAATGTACAACTCTTGTTACGTAATATACTATTAAACATGTAACACAAGCTCATGTAAACAATAACCTAACACAAATGGTGGCTGTTCGGCAAGTTCAGAACCAGTAGGTGATCTGTGGTCAGGCATTGACGCATGCGTTGTGTCGAATTCATGGAACAAATTAATTTCTTAGTTGAAAGTTGGCCATCTTTCTTAGTTTTAATTTAAATCTTAATTTCTTAGTTTATTGCATGAACATCTACATTACATTACGTGGTTTTAGTTTTAAATAAATCTAAGTTTTAATTTTTCCTTGCATGAATCCACCTTTAGTCCTAAAATGATATGAATTTTTTTGATCAAGTTTTATTACAACTGATTTGTCTATATGAGTTGGTAAAAAAATCGTGAAACGCCATTTATCGGTCACAAACGGAACTAAAATTTTTATTCCAAACAAAGTTTCATTTTTCATAGTAACATATGTCAAATTTTATTTCAATCTGGCAAATCCATATAAGGTCATATTTTCATGGGAAGAAAAATCAATAGTCAATCATAATCAGTCAGTCTTTATTTAGTCTCTGATATTTGAAGTAATAATATACCACATTAGCAAACCTTATTTCAAATACATTATTTGCACATTTTGAAATAAGGAGTTAATTTGAACCCACTGCCCACTACTTCTTTTTAGCATGTACGAAATTGTTCGAATTCAGTTTCGGTTCTGGAACCAGCCGAAACCGATACCCGTTTTTTTTTCCGAAACACGCCATTTCACAAGTCAGTGTGTTTTTTAAATGGAAAAACATTAAAAATCGTTTAATGATTGATGCAAGCAGACATGGTAAGTGTATCGAATGAATCTGCTTCTAGAGAAATAATAGTTTACAAGCGGGACGGTTTGTTTAAAGGGGGTCGTACCAGGGTTGTAGATGATGCACGCATTGGACGTCCAACGACCACACCAGAAATCATTGAGCAAACAATAGGATAATAGGATTAATGATGATACAAGTTTGACTAGGCGTGAAATTGCTAATTCCGTAAGCATCACATATGAACGAGTCAATGGAAATATGAATTATGTCAACCAAAATAAAATCGATTTTGTGCGTCGTTTTATAACTATGGATGATACTTGGATCTACCTCCATGATCCTAAACTGAAACAAGAACGATTACAGTGGACTTGAGCTGGTTGTTTCAACTGCAAAGCAGATGTTGAGCAGACGATCAGCAAATAAGATAATGACATTAGTTTTTTGGGATGCAAAAAGATACTTTGTTGATGGATTATCTTGAAAAAGGTGGAACAATGAACTCTGAATATCAAAGCAGCCTTTAGCATCAGCTGGATATACAAATTTGTGTGAAAGACCAGATTTAGCAAAGTAAAAAAATATTTTTTCATCTAGACAACGCTGTTGAATCTACCTCCACTACACATCTTTATACAAAGCGAAGCCAGATCTGTAGTGCACAGTCAATACCACATAAGCCAAACGCACAGTGCTGTATATCAAAAGCTTATCGGGGAGCTAGAAGCGGATGACTTAATGGGGCAACCCTTTGACGCCACGGCCACAAGATATAGCTTTAACAATAAGTTTCAAATAACTATACCAGGTAGGGAGGACTGGAAAAAACGTGTACCCATACAGGCTAAGGCAACCTTATACACAGACGACTCAAAAGCAGAGGTAGGTAGGAACCAGATTTGTAGGGCTAAAACAAAGGATAGCTATTCCAAAGAGCCTATATCTACATCACAATTTTCCAAGCGAAAGTGACGGCGATTCACTACTGCGTGAAATAAATTTGAAGACAGCAAATAACATACCGTTGAGTTGCCATTTTCACAGACAGTCAAGCTGCACTAAGGGTATTCGATTCCATAGAGGTAAATTCTAAGTTAATATTGGATTCTGTACGTGCCCTAAACATACTCGGAGATCGTTGCAAGGTCATGGTAGCCTGAATGCCAGGCACAAGAGTCATAAGGGCGCATCAATGCCATGGAGACCGGAACCCTTCTACGGCGTCGAAAAATTGACAATAAACTTGGCCACAGATGGGTGATAGAGAAATCTCTATAATGGTGGGAAATCTCACCAGGACAGAGACAGGCGAAATAGTTCATTAGAGCACATTCGCCAAAATTTACGACAGACCTAATAAGCAAAAACAGAAAAACTGTCAAAGCCGTAGTAGGTAAGCTAACGGGGCACCATAAGCTTAATAGGCACGTAAAGTCGAGCTCGCGCAAAGCTTATGTACAGATTATGTCACGTAGAAGAGGAAACTGCAAAACTCATCATATACCAGTGCGACTGCCTGGCGTGCGGTGTCGTACTAGGCGAAGAAAAGCCACCGGCCAGAAACTACATAAAAGGTTTAGTCTCGAGGCTGATTGGCTACATAAAAAGAGTCGGGCTGAAAATGTTGCAGTGAAATAAGTCAATTAGCCACCTCCTAACCTCATCTACTGTAGTCTAAAAAGACGGCGTCAGACGGTAGAAGTAACTGTTATAATTGTTACTATTATGATAGTAACCCATACTAATATTATGGTAAGCAATAACCATTATAAAAGTTTATTTTTATGTCATGGTACAAGTAGGATTGGTTCTACCTACTGTTAGGATACAGAAAGCAGATACCTACTTGTTAAATAAAATGGCCGAGAGTGAGAAACGCGAGACGCCGTTCGTTTAAGAACGTCCGCACAAAGAAAAATGACTCTTTTAGCATAAACCGTTTTTTAAGCTTGCTTCTTATTGCACGACGTAGGACTTTTGGGAAGGCTAGTGAACTCGTGAAACGTGTGATGTTACGAAAAAGCGTTCGTCACGCGATAACTCATTAGAAAGAGAGAGAGAGAGAGACGCAGGCCATAGTGTACGTTCAGTGCACAGAAAGAGAGAGAGAGAGAGAGAGAGAGACGCAGGCTATAGTGTACGTTCAGTGCAGAGAGAGAGAGAGAGACGCATTGAAGTAACGCGCGATACTATATTAACCAACGCTGCGTTAAAATTTTGAAAAAATGGTCAATAATTATCAAAGACTGTCAAAAATGGTCAATAATTGTTAAAAATTATCAAAATTTTTGAAAAACGGTCAATAATTGTCAGAATCTGTCAATAATTGTCAGAATCTGTCAAAAATTGTTAAATATTTCAAAAAATGGTCAAAAATAGTCAATATTTGTAAAAATTTGGAAAAAAATGGTCAATAATTATAAAAAACTGTCAAAAATGGTCAATAATTGTTATATTAACCAACACTGCGTTAAAATTTTGAAAAAATGGTCAATAATTATCAAAGACTGTCAAAAATGGTCAATAATTGTTAAAAATTATCAAAATTTTTGTAAAACGGCCAATAATTGTCAGAATCTGTCAATAATTGTCAGAATCTGTCAAAAATTGTCAAAAATTGTTAAATATTTCAAAAAATGGTCAAAAATAGTCAATATTTATAAAAATTTGGGAAAAAATGGTCAATAATTTTAAAAAACTGTCAATAATTGTTAAAATTTTGAAAAGTGTTCAAAATTTGTCAATATTTTGAAAAAATGGTCAATAATTATAAAAAAACTGTCAAAAATGGTCAATAATTGTCAGAACCAGTCAAAATGGTCAAAATTTTTGAAAAATTGTCAAAAACGATTAATAATTGTCAAAACTGTCAAAATTGGTCAATAATTGTCAAAAATTGTCAATAATTGTCAAAATTTTTGAAAAAATTGTCAAAATTTTTGAAAAATGGTCAAAGTTTTCGAAAAATTGTCATTCTATTGTGCATAAGAAGCAAGCTTCTGTCGGCGGTCCAACGACCGCTCACCTTTTGTTTTGACAAGAAGCATAATTAATTTGTCAGTATTATTAAAAAAGATGTCGGTTGACAACAATGAATCAGTTGAGATTGCACTAGTTTTGTGGAGTGGTTGTTACTTCATAATGAGAATAATAATAAAACACACAATGGATAATTTTGTGCAATCTATAAATGAACAACGAACCGCTGAAAAATATCTTTTCCGCAAGAAATAAGAGCAGAGGAAAGAAAGTTCTGCTCACTGGTACCCTACACAGTTGTTTGGGTATAAAAAAATTAACAAACGAAAAGTACGACATCGAAACTCCTGACTGTGACCAAATGAGCCTAAAGCAGGACACGCACTGAATCGACTCAGCTAGGTACTACACAGTTCAATAAATTTTTTCTTTAGGCTTTAGGTGCCTGAGGATAGGCAAGATGCAACAATCTTTTTATATCGGCCTCAAATTCCTATAGGCTTTCATTTAATTTTTGATTACGGACATTTAGCTGAATCTGGAATACTTACTTCAAGTGCCGTTGGCCATACCTTGTCTCTAAAGCCTGTACGAGGGACGCATAATTGGGCATGTCTTGTGGAAGAAACTGCAAAACGGTTGCTGCCTGCCCACGAAGCAACACTATCAATGAAGCAGCCATCTGTGACTCAGTTCAACCATTGGCTTTGGCCGCAGCTTCAAATTCGATATGTTTCCCATGCCATTTGGCCATCAAATGTGGGTGGTTTAAGGGTCTTGCTTGAGTTGCTTTGAGAAACTTTTCTTTGAATGGGGACAGGTTCGGGTATAGAGGACGAGGTCGTGCCTTCAATTTGAATATTAGTTACTGAAGCTTGGGTACGAATTCTTCTTTCTAAATTAACTATTTCATTTCTAATTTGCTTTTCTAAATCAGATCTTAAATTTTCTGGTTGTTCCAAAATAGATTCCCAATTTTCTTGTTGTTTTCCTAAATTAGCTTTTAAATTTTCTTGTTGGTGTTCTAAATGGTCTTCTCTATTATTAAGCTGTCCTGCCTCTAGCTTTAATGTTTCTTGAATATCGTGAACCCATTTCATAACAATATACAGCAATCATATTTTCATCATCCGATGAACCAGACATTTTTATTTATCAATTTACTATATTTGTTTTACAATGTCAGGTTGCCAACTGATGAATGTTTGCTGTTCAGATCTAAGTCAATGCGCGGGTTCTGAAAGGTGCTAATAATACCATCCCGAGCAGACTCAATTCAGTGCGTGTCCTGCTTAAACGTGACTTAAGACATTCAATTAATCAGTTCGCGGCGGTCTATTTAGTTTGTATTGAAAAATCTACATGGAACTCGTTTAGACAAAAACGTTTTTAACTAAAACAGTTTTGATCTTTATGTGTGCAGCCATAACTGAACTATCCTAATAGCACACTATTATAATAGTTACTTCTATCGTCTGACGCCGCTTCCTGCTAACAAGTGTTTTGCTAATTTCAAGGTATTAATGTAGTGTTCTATAAACTAAAGCTCGACTACTCCTCTTTTTCTAAGTCACGTACATCGTTGTAAGTTATTTGTAATTCGCTGAGTGAACCAACCTATCACCGATTAACTAACGGCTGTGAGACGTGCGTGTTTTCATGACTCGGATGATCAATTTATTTATAACACTTTAGGATAACAAACCTTCTTCGCGCTAGTGAACTACGTATATGTATCAGAGGGAGACGGATATTAAAAACCTCGTAAAATATTTGAAAAGGACGATATATAAATCAAACCATACTTACGTTTTTTAAATTAAAAATTAATGTAGAACTAATCGTCATTGGCCAATATCTTGTCAGTCTATTTAATCTCGTTTTCATTTTTTGTATAGGTTGTTCTGGTTCTTCATTATTTTTCACTTTTATTGGTAGTAGAGTATTCTGTTTAATCAGCATACCAAAATCGGTTATACGATAATCGGTTACCCTCCCACCACAACCTTCTGATATCGATGGTGGATCTTCCAGAACTGATCTAAAAAAATAGATTGCATGTTCAGCAAAAAGATACAACATGAGATTTTAAAGAACCGTGTGTAACATAGATTTCGTTTCCATTCAAATGGGATGATAACTTTTCATTTCTTTGACAAGTTGAATGAATTGTATTACAAACAGCATACTCTGTACACCGAACCTACAGATCAATACTGTAACGTTTATTCTAATTTATATTTACAATTAATTTATATGTAATACGGTCCTTATTTAATAATTTATCTAATACACTTAGCACACTAATTATAATTTATATGAGAGTCACTTAATAAACACTTTATCGAGGCGCGATTTCTTTCTTTCGGTATCAACACTGATTGATTGACTAATTGCCTGCAGCGATGCTGGTGGCCTATTTATACTCGCGCGCCGTAATTCTCGAAATTTCTCGGCGTTCTCGCGGGTGCATTGGATATTCTGGATGTTCTGGCGGACGCACCGATGTTTCTCGAAAATTGGGCGGAGGAGCCATAGTCGTCTCATACGGGGATTTCACTGGGGGCACTAAGTGAGCATATTAATGCAGTAGCTCGCGTAACATTGCCCCCTCCTTAAGAGACAGTTCCTCCTGGAACTAACTAGGGAACTGGAACGAGATGACTGTATCGGCAACTGGTCCCCTTGTTGCATTTTCCAGTTGTATGGAAGTAACATGCGACCGTCTTCTCTGTTGGCTGTGTCTCCCGAGCATGGCCGCAAACCAGTACCTGCACTTCGGTGTCTCGGAAGATTACTTCTACCATGTTACGGATTATTCGCCAATCTAAATGCCTACATTCAATCTTGGGCATGGCTAGCCTATGCACGTTCAATTCAAGCACATGCTCCCTCAGGCTTCGTAATGCTTCCCAGACATCCTCGTACGTTGGTCTTTCGTCGAAGGTGTTCCTCGTCACTAGGTGGAAATTGTAGCGGGAGCCATTTTGCAGCTTCAAAGCTTTACCTGGTACTGGTAACTGGTTTGCCAAAAGTCGTGCACCACTCTTCTTTATAAACAGAGATGCCAGTCCGCGCGCATCGGTTACGCTGGCAGGGATGTTTATTGCCAGTGAGTATTCCTCCGGAACGGTAAGCAGGTCTTGTCGTCTCTCGATGGTGACGCCGAATCTCGCTTTTCCGGTACCACCATAAGCACCCATGAACTCTACAAAAGCAGGATCGGCTACTTCCTGAAGCTGGTTTACTTCCTCATCGTGGTCACCCTCGAATGGCGCTAATCGGTTACGGTGTACCACCTTTGGCTTTCCATTTGGGATCTTGCTGATACGATAGATGACATCGTTGATTCTTTTCTTTACGAGGTACGGACCGTCCCAAGCTTTCTGCAACTTTGGAGAAAAACCCTTTTGTCTTCTTGGGTTATGCAGCCAGACTTTGTCTCCTTCGTGGAAACCTCCTTCCGTAGCTTGCGTATCGTACCTTTTCTTCATCCTATCGCTAGCGATCTGGAGATTCGATCGAACCAGCTCGTGTACGTCGTCCATTCTTTTTCTCAGCTGGGTCACGTAATCTTCACCAGCTATGTCTTCTCCGGGTCGGCATCCAAATTCAAGGTCGCAGGGTAATCTCATTTCGCGTCCGAACAGAACTCTTGCTGGTGTTTGGCCGGTGGACTCATTGATGGCAGATCTGTAGGCCATCGCGAATAGCGAGAGATATTGGTCCCAATCTCGCTGATGGTTAGATACTACTTTAGACAGATATTTGCCAAGAGTTCTGTTCATTCGCTCTACCATCCCGTCCGACTGTGGGTGCAAAGCCGTAGTTCTCGTTTTCTTCATGCCGAGCTTTTCACAAACTTCCTGGAACAGCTGGCTTTCGAAGTTTATGCCCTGGTCGCTGTGTATTTCCAGGGGCACTCCATATCGGCAAATGAACTCATTCACAAGCACGTCGGCAACCGTTGCGGCTTCTTGGTTTGGAATGGCATACGCTTCTACCCATTTTGTGAAGTAGTCCATCACCACCAAAATGTACCTGCTGCCATTTGCTGTCGGTGGAAACGGTCCGGCAATGTCCAGGGCAATGCGTTCAAAAGGGCTTCCGACATTGTACTGCTTCATAGGAGCCTTTCTTCTCCCGTGCGGTCCATTGGTCGTAGCGCAGGTAGTGCACTTCTTACACCAGTCTTTCACATCTTCGGAACTGTGCATCCAATAAAACCGTTCTCGCACTTTCTGGAGGGTCTTCTTCACACCTAGATGTCCTCCTGACGGACTGTCGTGTAATTTCCGTAGTACTGCTGCTATCCTTGTTCTTGGGATCACCAACTGTCTTCTACTTTCGGAACCCTCATCGTTCTCGATTACTCGCTGTAGCAAACCGTTTTTTAAAACCTGCGAGTCCCACTGGGCCCAATACGATTTCATCGTTGGCGAGTACCTTGAAATCTCCTGCCAAGTAGGTCGACAGTTCTCCTTTTTCCAATGTCGGATTTTCTTCAAGTCGGGATCGTTCTCTTGTTCCTCTTCCAACTTTTCTGGTGTCCATTCGTCGGTGGTCACCGTGGTTCTTCGAATCGCAGCTTCCTTAGCTTCTGTTTTGCTGCAGTGAGAGCACTCTGCAGGGCATGGTCTTCTAGAGAGGGAGTCTGCATTTCTGTGGCTTATTCCGGCTCTATGCTCAATAGTGAAATTATATTCTTGGAGCCGCTCGATCCATCTAGCGATTTGACCTTCAGGGTTCTTGAATTGCATAAGCCACTTAAGTGCTGCATGATCGGTTCTGATCACAAATTTCTTCCCATACAGATACTGATAGAAGTGCTCCACGGACTTCACTACTGCTAGGAGCTCTCTTCTTGTGACGCAGTAGTTTTGTTCTGGTTTGGAAAGGACTTTACTAAAATATCCCAGAACTTTCTCTTGTCCTCCTTGAACCTGTGATAGCACTCCTCCAATTCCAACATTGCTAGCATCAGTATCTAGTATGAATTCTCCCTCTGGTAGTGGATAGCCGAGTATAGGTGCAGTAGTCAAGTGCTTCTTCAAGGTTTCGAACGAAGTTTGGCAATCTTCGTCCCAGCGAAACTCCCTTGCTTCCTCTGTAAGTCGTGTCAAGGGCTTAGCGATATCTGCAAACTTCTTTATAAATCGCCTGTAGTATGTACAGAGTCCAAGGAAGCTTCTAACTTGGTGCTTGTCGGTGGGTCTTGGCCACTTTCGTACGGCAGCAGCTTTTTCTTCGTCTACAGCTACACCATCCTTGCTGACTACATGGCCTAGGTAATTGACTTTGTTCTGAAATAGTTGGCATTTCTTGGGGTTGAGCATCAGTTGGGCAGCTTGCAACCTTTTGAAGACACCTTCCAAATTCTTTTGATGTTCGTCGAATGTCCTTCCCAAGACTATGATGTCATCAAGGTACACTAAGCATGTCTTCCAGGACAACCCTCTCAATACGTTTTCCATCAGTCTTTCGAACGTTGCGGGGGCATTGCACAGCCCAAATGGCATAACGGTGAAATGCCATAGTCCAGATCCGGTGGTAAACGCTGTCTTTTCTTTATCGGCTGGATCCATTTCTACTTGCCAATATCCAGACTTCAGGTCCAAGGTAGAAAACAATTTGCTACCGGCCAGCGTATCCAGAGTGTCGTCGATTCTCGGCAGGGGATAGCTATCTTTCTTTGTAACATTGTTCAACTGCCGGTAGTCCACGCAAAACCTCGTGGTTCCATCCTTCTTCTTTACCAGAACTACCGGAGAGACCCAAGGGCTGGTAGAAGGTTCTATTACCTTGTCCTTTTCCATCTCGCGAACAATTATCTCCGCTTCCTCTCTTTTGGCCTGTGGTAGCCGTCGAGCCGATTGTCTTATCGGTTTAGCGTCGCCGGTGTCAATTTTGTGTTTGACAGCAGATGTTCTTCCTGACTTTCCTCCTTTTGGTACAAAAAGAGATCGGTATTGTAGCAAGAGTTCTATGATCTTTTTCTTCTCTTGCAGGCTAAGGGATTGTCCAGTCACTGCTATCATTTGTTCAAATTTATTGTTGGCATCATTGGAGGTTGTTGTTTGATGAATTATCGACGCCACTGGTACGCAAGTTCCGATTTTGGTATCCTTCTTCATAGTTATTGGATGGTCATTTACATTTATAATGCGTACAGGTATTTCTTCGGCAGCCATGACTAACCCTTTTCCAACCAGGATTCCTCGACCAACCTCTTCATCGTGATTCCATGGTTCCATCATGACCGGTGTTCCTTCTTC